>JAPYMA010000194.1:0-78683 GCA_035041965.1 Anisakis pegreffii | reverse complement strand
GTCCCCGACCTTTTTCCATTCCCCCACAACACTAGTTTCTACCAAACTATAAGTTGGTGCTGATGAATGCGATTCTACAATCGAAAATTTTCTAATAATTCCAAATTTTATGCAGTCCCCTACTCTGATGTTTCAAAGCAAATTCTGTTACCGTTTCTGTGCCATGTAACGAATTTCAACTGACGTGTAAATTAAGGATTTTTGAAGAACACATACTTCAAAGCCGTTAAAATCTTGATCTTTTTACAAAACATTTTTAAACGCTCAGGAATTCAACGGTTCTTGAAGTCAATTGTCTAAAAAAAAGCTGAAAATCATCACACTACAGTGACATGTTTCAGGCACCACTGATTCTTCGGTTGATCGCTGTATTCTTCGTCTGTACATGACTTGCTTATAACTGTATGGTTGACAAATTTTTAAATTCATTACGCAATCAAAATATCATTTTACTTTTAATCGTTCAGCATTTAACTTAACAAATTTAACAATTTCAATATAGTCCGCATTCATTTCAATTGCATATAAATGAGAATAATGCAAATGACTTCACATAATTCGCAGCAACAAAAATTACAGTCACTTTAAAATGAAAATATCACAACAGCAATTCAACAACATCATTACTCAAGACATTCACATAAAGAAATTCTTGAACCTCCCATAAACTGACGAAAATTTTCTGAACAAGCTGAGGAACTTCCTTTCATTAGCTGATTTGTACTCACAATTGTACACGAAATAGCAGTTAGAGTCTCGATTCCAACTCTAGGATTCATCTCACCTCAAGCAAAAAGCCGTACTTTTTTGATTTGGTAGCTTTGACAGTTTTTCCTCTAACAGTTAGTGGATGATTAAGAAAAGGTAACTTATTATCGTTCTCGATGAAAATTAATTTGCTCGAAGCAAATGGCATAAAAATGTCAAAATTGTTAATGGTATAATTCAGTGGAATCTTGTAAAAAACTGACTGTACGCCCAAAGCCCATTGCAATTCTCGCGGAATTATGCAAACATCAAAACAATACCATCTATTCAATGCAATATCAACAATAACAAATTCACTTATTAATGACTCCAAACCCATCAAGCATATCATACTCTCTCAATTCCATATTTTCACATAAATCTTCCTATTTAAATAAATGCTTTCAGTCAGCATCACTCTCTGGTTCAGTTTTAATTTCGGACGTGTCCATTAACTCGTTGTAATCACTGTCATATGAGTACTGCTTTTTCCCATCATCATCTGATAACCAAATATCATTTTTCGATTCATATTCTTCACCTTCATCCTAAAATCAAAATCAATAGAAGCGATCGATGAGATGAAACCAAATTAAAGCATGGTTGAAAGTCAAATGAACCAAAAACAGAATTATTTTTCATTCACATTCGATTCAGTAATAACATCCTGATCCCCTACTCTTAGAAAAAACAACATTCCATCATGACTTACGATCAATCTTAGAATAAAGCATAAAAATAACCATTGACAATCACCCATCTTACTGCTCAAGTACTTACCTTGACATTCGATTGTCCTTGTTCAAGTTTCCTTTTGAAACTATCACCTCTGAGTTCCTCAGTCGCAATTCTTTTAGCACCGTTACGAAGGCTTTTCCCTGCTATCTTCTTATCGAGTTCTCTTTGACGTTCGGCTATTGCATTGAATAACTGCACAACACCCCTAAAATTATAACGACTTATTTGCATAATTATGAAATTTTACTGAAGTTGATAATACTTTACTAAAACTCAGATCACTATAGTGTTGTTACTTTCGCCACATTCAACAGCCCTTCGAAAAGGTATCTGTTATCTTTTCAATAAGAAACAATCACGAAACAAATTATTATACACTTAATTATTTACAGGTGAATAGCTAAACCAAGTAAATTAATGGAAAAAGAAAGGTGAAATCCACTGTAGAAACTAGTCACCTAGTTGCTGTGTGAACAAGAGCACGCTCTTTTTCTCGATCGTTCACAATATCCGGCTTCACCATACACATACGATCCAGATCCCTTTTAGCCATCACTTTTGCTGTTTGTTCACGTTTCGTTAAGCGTTTTTTCCTCTGAAATAAACAATATTCGGAGCAACAATTACTCCAGAATAAAGAAAAAACCCACAAACGGTAGCAGTTCATGGTTGTGATGACTGTTTTCTGTCCATTCGATTGAAAGCTTATTTCATACAGATAATGCAGAGAGGATATGAATAATGAAAATAGAAAAAACACTCACTGCTTTCATTTTCGCAGCTCTCCGCTCTCTCTCTTGCTTCCTCTCATCCGGAAATTCCACTGTATCTCCCTGCTTTATTTCAGTTTTCGGTTTTGTTGGCTGCGGACCTTCTGAAAAATTAATTGATGATTCTTTAAAACAATGAAAACTTCAGTTTAAAAGATTCTTAAATAGCAGGTGGTGGATATAAAAGTATATCATAAGGTAAAATATCCACTGCGGTTTATTGAAAAACAGTAGGGCAATTATTCAACGAAGAAACTGCTCACCTTGACTGCTTGATGCCTCTGAACTCTCGGATAAGCTGTCATCGTCAGAGCTTGAACTCGACCCTTCCTTGACCACTAATCGATCTCTACTTTTTATCATTCCTGAAACTCATTTCATCAATTTTTTTCAGATATTTGATATGTAAGGAACCTTATCGCAATCTAATTCATTAAGAATATCTATACCAATCTCTGCCAAAAAACACAAAAGGAATACCCCAAAACCTCTGAACGTTATTCAGTAAGAATACCCCAAACTAAAACCCTCTGCAAAAAAAAACAAAAAATCTTTGATCAACTAAATCAGAAATATAGACACTTTGCCAAACATAAGTGCCGTCAAACTGACAAAAGTGGTCAATTGCTGGTTGATGATTACTATTGTTATAAGCTGTGATAATTTTAACGAAGTTTCGATGAGCAATCGTTGAATAATTTGTGATGGGGATTGATAATTTCAGAAGATGATTTCTTTCGATTTTTATGACATTATTTCTCTCAAATTTAATCTTTTGAAAGGAATAAAACACATAACAAAGTTCCCAAACACGATAGCAATTTTTGAGATTTAAGTTCATAGTAATGATCGATGCTGTGATCGCTCCAATCAGTTTATTACATTGAGTAATTGAAGCGAATATTGCTCGAACTCTGGGAACACGCAGACGATTAGGTCTGATCAATTTTAATCCTTCCATAAGCCCATGCAGAGAAACCAACTTTGAACATACAAAAGGCATATATGTCAATTCTGAAATTACTTTCCAGCGAGGATGCCCATTAGCAAAGCTTCATATCCGTACCGACATCATTTAATTTGCTGTTTCGACTTCGCTGCCAAACTTTCTAATAACATCAAACGACTAATTCGTATACAATAATTTATTTGTTACATGTAATATATCTTCATATTGCAAATGAAATCTATCAAGTCGGTAGTTAGTACATAAAAGAATTTTTATTTGCAAAAAGAACATACGATACAAGCGAACATTAAATGCTTTCAAAGTCTGGTGAATATTGCTATTTTTGAATTTTCCAATCAAAAGGAAGTATTCTATCAAGAACGCTTACAACTGGAGCAACGTCAAAGTCAGTGAAAATAAATTTCAATTTTATCAAAAATCAGTATGATAACACAATGAGAACGCACATATACGCATACTTAACGGTTGGATTATCATGTTAATGAATATTATTGTACAAGCAAAATTCAATAGATCAAACACAATTGTAAGATTTGTTCAGCAGAAATTCGAGAAGAACGCTATTTACAATTAGAGATGACTGATGATGCATAAATATTAATGATGAACCGTTACGTGGAGTTAATTTCAAAAGCCGTTATCAAAGTTAATTCGAATCCAGTGATATGAAATAATAAGGAATAGGATCAGTCAGAAAGAGGTATTAAATGACACAGAAATATGAAGTGGTTAGCAATCAATGTTGTAGAACGTAGATCTTCATTTTGCTTGAGTACATTTACGATATGCATCCTGCAGAAAATAATGATGGTACTATAAAACTGTTTTCGTCTGACAAGACTGTGTATCGCTGGTCACAATCGAATCACTTGCAGTTTTGATTGAATTGCTGATACTTTTTCGATCATTATCATTATTCATTTTGTTGGCATCCTTCTTATCGATATCACACGATGATAAACGTTGCAATGTGCACAATATTTCTGATAAGTGTTCATTTTTGAGTGCAAGTTTTGAATAACGTTCTTCGACATCTTTTTCGATCGCTTTTATCTGCATGAGCAAATAAACTTTAGCTTACGCTTAGTCATAGTATAAGGCGGATTAATAAAATCATTGTTTTACAGCATTCATTCATGCATGGGTTCTCTCACTCGTTTCTTTCCAATCCTTAATAGTCGTTAGTCTGTGCGATAGATGGTTTTGGAACTTTAAAGCAATCGTCTTGAATTTAGTCATTCGATTACTTGAGTTCAAGAACCGGCTGCGATATACTCATTCTGACGAATGGTCTCAACTCTCAGCCAAGGACAAAAACAGGTTTATGTGTCAACGCAGCCTTTAGCTGTAAGTCTGATATTAAGCGCATTAAGTTATATTTTCAATCAGTTAATTGAAAAGTGAACTAATCCATTGTCCCGTCGTGCTTCACTTAAATGATCTACTAAAAGGATCAGACGTAGTATATCGATAATGAAAATGTACGACTTACTTCTTCGAGTTCAACTTCATTACGATCAATCCAATTTTTTAATTCATTAACGATTCTTCTTCTGTAATATTTCATTTCAAAATCCTACAAATATTCCTCACTGAATGCAAATATCACATGATTCATATCATAAGTTCCGAAAAGATTCTTACCGACGAAGGCGAATCATAGGAATTTGAGGAAACTCGATCGACAGCGTAACGAATCCCATTTAAAATTGTTGTTTCGTGCTTAAAACGAGCGTTCGATAGTGAGTCGTCTAGTATCTTAAACGATATGAATATTAATGTAATCGTGAGCCATCAACTTCAAAGTATTATACTTTTGCAAGAATAATATTTGAAATGAAGTTTTTGATCGTCTGTGTATGAGGCGAATTCAGACACGTGTAAATAATCATTTTGTGTTCTTGCATATTTATAGGATAGTGTATAATGCAAACTGAAAGAACCACTGAATGAATACCATAGTTTCATTAGTTGGTGGGTGTGGACATGTCGAAAGTTGACGTGATCGTTTGCTGATAAGACCTTAACTTGATCACATCCGATTTCGTACGAAAATATTTCGTTTTGTATCGCTAATTATTTCGAAACTTTTCTGACTATATGAATCGAAAAATGTATTGCTAATGCAATAACTTAAAGGATAACATTTACGTTGATGGAGACCTAACATTCAATAGCGTAAAATCGCCGCATTTCTAAACCAGACCAGAAAGTCTGAACGATATCGACAAAGATCAATGCGTTTAGTTCTTAGTTCACGAAGGGAAAAGTTTTCATTGTATGTGCGATTAGGACAGTCTTTAGGATAAATACTAATGAATAGAGGCGTGATCAGATGCATTTCAGCTTTGTGTGTGCCATTCAAAGTCAGCTTTAAGATTACGCTTGAGATCTGTTCGTTTGTAAAGATGATCAAGTAGGAATTGATACCGATTAATCGTTTCAGAAGATCGTCTCTTGCGGGACTTTTTGAAGATCTGAATGTAACGGACGATGACTGAATGCTGGGTGGCATGTTAAAACGAACGCGCATGTGTCTCCTTCCCAACGGTATCGGTCTTCCGCGAGGGTTTTGCATTCTGTCGCTAATATCAGCAATGTTTATTGCTCTACTAATTCTGGGCTAAATTATTTCATCTTCATGTAATCATCGTTCAATATATCTAGCTAATTTGTTACTTTATTTAAAGATCGAACACATTCTTCTTTCAAATCCTATCAATGCTGTTGTTCAGTTTTTGGTGATGATCAGATGAATATTTTTCAAATACAGTTTTCTGATGATGATATTGGTGATCAAATAAAATCAAATGATCAAAGTTGAAATATTTCAGATTGTGATCTCATCGTTAATATTCAATAGCACAAACATCGAAAAACGAATAATTTATCGAACGAACCCCCCGATGCAATGTCGTATAAATACAATATTTAACCGTGAAGATATTCACCAAATACGGAAACTGTTCCAATTTGAATTCGTTTCCAACCATTACTATTCAAAATACTCGTTTAGAATCCAATAAATTTCTGCATTATTTTTTGCATAGAAACTTTGATGGTGTTGAAATTTGCATATATCTTTGTGAAATCTGTATACGTGTGCTATTCGCGAGTATTACGAAAGCTGCGTCGAGTCCATTCCACAAATCCAACAAGCGACAATATTCATCGCTTATTGAAATCAGCAATTTTCAGTTCATCACCAGTGCAAGCGTCTGACTCCGTGTTATCGCCGATTACTGCCTGCTGTTATCTTTCCTTCTGCACTTCTCAAATTGAGAAATATTCCGTCTTTTTGCATTGTAAATTCATCGCTATTAGGCGTGATCGACACAATAAGTGACTGATTTTATACACACTTCATTGTTGGATGCTGAATGTAAATTCACGAGAGTCAGCACGTGAATGCAAATAAGTAAATACGGCAATGAATGTGTACAATTTTCGAATGATGTTTAATGTTGTAAGCGGATATGTATTGATCGGTGAAGCTTGCTTCTCACCATCCAACTACCAATAGCAGTATTATGTTATTGCTTTGAAGTGCGTAAATATCTGTTCAATGCTTTTACTGCTGTGAACGAATGCTTTTAGTTTGTATTGTGTGAACGAATAAATGATTGCTGCTTATGATTTCATTCCTTTTTGTATTGCACACCGTTAACATTCCAATGCTTTAGCACAGTGATTACAATAGGTGACGTATGTGAATATTTTCAACTGATTGTGAGCATTTTATTGATTCATTTGAAATATCGAGTGATAATATGATAATACGAATAAATAATATGAATAGTCGAATGATAATACGAATAAAATAATACTGATAGCACTGAAAAGTTTTTAATGAAACGATTACATATCGTACTCAAGCGATAAACGATTAGAATAGTGTATGAAGAGTTGAAAGTGCTTAATCATTTCATAATTTGTTGTAACGTTCAACAGAAACGATGTGAATGTTCAGGGTGAATGTTTTGGCAATTAGTAATTTTTGAAGAAATCTACTGCGGACTAATTTTTTATTAAGTAAAATAATCAAAATTCGTTTGTAACTAATTTAATTTTTCGATTAACTCCCCAAAATGACTTCGCTCACTCAGTGATTATTAACAATAATAATATCAATAAAACTAGAAAGGTTACAGTCGCTATCTGTTCATCTTTCCATAATGATTTATAAATAAATTCTGTTTTTAGGTTATCTTATTGAATGTTATTTAATTTTTTTGTTTTGAATATTATTAATCAAAATAAATACATTTTTCACATGAAAAGACATTTCACTGTTGATTCCAAATCCAGCATTCTTTCACATTATCGCCTCAGTTTCATTTGAATGATCGCAACAACAAAAGTTTATCACAACCTCATCATAAATGCTTAACACCAACACCCTCTGATAAGCTTGGCCCAGCCCACAATTCAGACGTATATCAGCAATGATCACATATGATCACATTTTATCATTAATATTTATCGTCTGTTATCATGTTGCTTCCCGCTCTTCGCCTATTTCTCTCTCTCGTCCCCGAACAATACCTTATCAAATATTTGAATACGAATTTTTGATAAGATCCTCTATCATATGATCATATCTCTGCCGGAAAAACTTCTAGACATCCTAACAGTATTTTCATGCGTTCAGTTTCTCGTGAATAAGTTGCATCGCCAGACGAGCTCAAGCAAATACGCTAGTGAATCCACTTTCTAAAACCCAGAAACGATAATTAATAATTGTTTTGCGTTTATTTCTATTCAGAGTGATCGCTCGCGAAATTGCATAATCTCTTCAATGCAAACTTATCGCTGAAATATTAAATAGTTTACAGAATAAATTCGAAACTCTTCTACTTGATTGCTTGTCGATTAAGAGCGATTCATTCCACCAAACAACAACGGCACTGACAATGGCGTATAACGAGGTTCTTCGTTCGTATCGTATCCCCTTACAGTTCCATATTCCATATTCCAAATCCAGTAATGTTACGGAATGATCGATGATCAAATTTGATCAAAAATTTGATCAAATACACTTGATATGATCATAAATCTCTTCATTCGAATCTTTAAAAAATCTTTCTGATATTCATTCCAACTAAATAAATAAATGACTCGTGCCACTTGAATTCGAGATTTTTCGTTCAAAATTTTCGATTTTCAACCGAATCATTCCGAAAGTAATCTGATTGAATATTTGCCGTCATATTGTTACAACGGTGTTCTTTAATTCCAACTTTACAGATTGTTTCTAAACAACGTGAGTATTTTATGAGTGGTGAAACGATGAAAGTGGAATATCGCAAAAAACAGTTGAAATTTTTGAAATTGATGATCGAACATGAAATGGAGGTGTTCGAGCAGGCGATTTTTGAGGATTTGAGAAGGGTGATTTGTTTTTTGTTTTCCCTTCACCATTGTATCCCATAAACATTCATGCCTTGTTAAAAATACCAGCACCTCACATCTACTTTATCGAAATCATCTGAATTTGAATGAATCAATCAAGCTGACCGCTGATATAACTGATAACCATTTATCAAACACACTTCTCTTATAGAGTGTAAACATCCCGGCCAAAATTGTTGTCAGTATGCGAAGAAAAATCCGAGTCTTTCTTATTGGGATTAAAATTAAGTATTCGTTGAACACGAATGGGTTAATCTCGGGTTATTTTGATCAGTGTTCATATCAACATAATGATTATGAATTCAATTGGTATTCATGATTTCAACTGAACGTTTGATGTCATCAAATGAATGTTCAATGTTGCAACCAAATCATTCAGGCTCCAAAGTTATCCTATAATCTAGAATTGAGCACTGCACTCGCTGAAATATCCTATATGCTCGACAACTTGGATGATTGGTGCCGTCCGCAGAAGGTAAAATGGATTTAAGAAATAATACTGAAATTTGGAACGTTATCATACATAGAGTCAGACCCCGATCGAAGCAATTTCAGTGAAGTGATGGATGAGAACGGTCTTTTAAACTGACCACTGAAAATGTTTTCTGAATCAAAAAAAATAGAACGCTCCCTCAAACCCTTCCAATTTATTGTGTTGCGGGCACAGAAAAAAGTCGACGAAGAGGAGAATCGGGGACGAAATTTTTCAGCCGGGGCCCTCGGAAATGCGGTCTGCTCAGAAAAATGTCGGGGACGGGGATTTGAGGACGTGACCCCAGATTCCCGCAACACATTATTCCAAGTATATATATATTACGCTTATTCAATCAATTGGTTGAATCAGAAAAAAGTTTTTAGACTGAAAAAACGTTCGTCACAATGCTGGACACTCCAATGATCGTTAAGGAACCATTGGGTGTGGTACTTATCATTTCGCCATGGAACTATCCAGTGCTTCTCACTTTACATCCACTTATTGCTGCAATTGCTGCTGGTTTGTTCGATATTCGCGTTCGAAAGCTGCTTCTTTTCATCTGTCTGTCCTACTTGAGTTTTAACCATAGAGATTCATTCAATCGAGTCTTATCATCAGGAAGATTTTCAAAGAGTTTATAAATTGCAGGGAATACAGTGGTGATTAAACCCTCTGAAATATCGGCTCATACGTCGAAAGCAATCGCCAATCTCATCTCAAACTACTTCGATCCGGTTCGTTTGCCTCATTGCTCAAGATAAAACAAATTCAGTTATCACTTACTTATGTACCTCAAATGATGCTGATGCTTTCTTCAACTTCGTTGTATTTTCAGCAATATATTACAGTCGTCGAAGGGGGTGTCGATGAGACGAGCGAGCTGTTGAAAGAACAGTTTGATTATATTTTCTATACAGGTTGTACGTCAGTGGGAAAAGTGATAATGTCAGCAGCATCGCAACACCTTACACCAGTCACACTTGAACTCGGTGGAAAAAGGTACTGCGATCCACAATTAATTCATTTTCTGTAGAAATACTCATTGATGAATTAAAAGATTTGGAAACTAATGTATCCCATTTTTGAACCATTTGTGAGAATAAGATAATCGAGTTGGACTAAAATTCTGTTGCTAGCAGGAGTTTAGTTCACATTGAATGGTTTGTCAGGAAAAAGTCTGCTACAGCGAATGAGTTAGTACTATTTGAATGATTGCACATGGATCAAGTATGGCTATTTGGCATATGGCTGCTTGGATGACATTGAAACTCATTCAGAAATAAGTTGTTGAATTCATTGATTCAGTTGATAATTTACAGTCCTGTTGTGGTTGACGACAATGTGGACTTAGAGGTGTGCGCTAGACGGATCTCGTGGGGGAAGTGGATGAATTGCGGTCAAACTTGCATCGCACCCGATTACATCCTCACAACAGACGCAATGAAAATGCCGTTATTGAAAGCTTTCGAAAAAGTATTGGGCGAATTTTATGGCTCGAAGATACAACAAAATAGCGATTACAGTCGTATCATTAATGAACGTCATTTCGAGTAATTATTCAATATATTGTTTGGTCCCTTCGAAAACATCGTTTAAATATAGTCGAGGGACAAAAAACAAAATTTAATAACCAATAGAATTTCATATCTACACTCAATGCCCGTTGCAAATATTTTCAATGAATAACATAATCGGGTACCCAGTCATGGTTCGAGTAGTGTCAGTTTTAGCTCTTGATTCGATACTGTTGAAAATTGTACTGGTTTCTCACACCAACTTAGAGCACAGTTAAACAATAGATCGTAAAATAGATAGATATTAGTATCATCGTTAACAGTTCAATTGATCAACAATATAGCAATTGTTTTCGAACATACATTTCAGTTTCATTACACTAAAACCAGATGTTTGAGAATGATTCAGTGTTAATGTTCATAATCTCAAATCATCTCCTCTCAATATGAGTGAGTATTATCTAACCTTAAGCGTATTTCTATTCGCAAAACAACTGAAAGTAACAAGTTCCATTACGTATCATAGTTTTCACCATGGGTATATATCCATTTGAAAGTGATAAGTCATCGAAGCTATCGTACAGTATGAAATATTTTATGGTATGTAGTAGATTATTCATGAAAAAGTTATGTGATGCATTTAGCGGTATTTCAGTCGTTTGAAGAAACTCTTGGATGAATCAAAATCGATAGTTTTGCATAAGAATGGAGAATTGGATCGTAACGATTTATTCATCCCGCCGATTATATTAGACTCGAATGGGGATGATATTATTATGCAAGATGAGGTAGAGTTCCTTCATTATTCTGCAATTATAGGCGGGGAAACAGCATTGCTTCCCGGATGAAGCATCTCACCACTTTGAGATCGCTTCTCCGGATTTCAGACGAGTTAATTCCTAGTCATTCATCGACGCTTTCCAGCAAAGGTTTTAAAGGATACCATTGGCTTCCTAACAGAAAAAAATGTTCATCGAAGGGAATTAATTGATTGCCGAGTGGTTTGTGCGTGCGTATAAAATTATGATTTGCCGCATAAAAATTTGGTTTCAAATTCATCTAAATCAAATAAACAACCAAGTTTTCAATGGAACATCCAGATTTTCGGTCCAATTCTTCCGATAGTGACAGTAGACGATTTCGATGGTGCGGTTAAATTCATTCGATCACATCCAAAACCTTTGGCGGCGTATTTCTTCTCAAAGGCTAAACGCAATATTGATCGATTCATCAACGAAGTTTCGTGTGGTGGTATTACTATTAATGATGTCTTCATGCACATCACGGGTATTTCTTATTCAAATTTGAAAACTATCGCTCTCGTTTTGAAATGAATGCTATGAACAATGCCAAACATACATCCTTCCAAAAAATTGTATCGCGATCGCAGTGCTGAAAAATAAATTTTTCGAAAGAATTACACGAAAATGTCACAGATAACAAGTTCAAGATCAAGAGAAATCGGATAAGTACCGAAGATTGAATGAATATCCTTCGAAAGAAATCAAATGTATTCATAAATTTCTGATTGAATCTCATATACCAAAAATGAAATGAAATCAAGATCTCAAATATTTCAATGGTTCCAATATCGTCTTTTCCCGTTTCTTTCCGGCTTTTTGCGTCAAAATCGGCACAGTAGATTAAATTCTTCCAACAAGCACGATCTGTCGCATCTTTGCTCATTATCGCAGTCTTCTTCATAATTATATTCACAGTACATCAATTAATAATAAAATTCATTGTATCATGATATATTAACAGTTGATACGTTACCATTTGGCGGCGTTGGACCGAGTGGTATGGGTCGATATCACGGAAAATTTGGATTCGATAGTTTTACGCACGAGAAAGCTGTTCTTAAGAAGAGTTTCTTCGGTGAATCACTCCTAGCGTAAGCAGTTTTCAATATATTGAAACTGATCAAAAATTGATTGTTTGTCTATCAACTATTGCACAGTCAAAATATAACCGTTATTCCAGATATGACCATATTCATTAATCCATATTAGTAACCATATTAAGAATATAACCATATTTATTAATCCACTTTTGTTGAACGTATATCTCTTTAAAATCATTCAAAATTCCATATGAATAAATTATATTAATCAGTTAATGCTCCCTTAAAATACCTACATAAATAGCTGTCATACTTTGTTTCATCTGATTAATAGTAGCAATAAATTTCATGTTTGACCGTAACGGGATATTTTTTTAAAAAATATCCAGTGATGCTCATTTACAGTAGCAGATATCCGCCGTATACAGATGAGAAGTTTGCTCTGATGACTTCATTAACGAAGCAGAGAAGATCTATTCCGAAATTCATTCGACGATACGTTCCGATACTGTCGTATGTTGCGCTTGGTTTTTTGATTGGTTTTGTTGTTGAGGTTCGTACTTATTTGCATTCTTCAATAACTATTCTTTCATCGCTAAATCGAAATTACTTTCATTAAATTCACAAAAATATGCAAGTTTTTAGTTGTAGCATGACCCATATTATCATTACTAAATTCTGTACTTAAGCATAACATGAAAAATCAACAAACGAGTAAGTATCAAAATGTTGTGGAGTTTCATTCTAATAAATTAATTTTGATGATAGTTTACCCATCTCCGATCTTTGTTACAAGTTGCTTAATAACCAAATGAGCATATTAAGATTTCATATGCTTCCAATTTCGCTCATAAATGATTAATGAAGACCTTTGACTGACTGACCAACTTTCATTTTCAGCGTTACGCAATAGAATAACGTTGATATGGCACTCGATGCAGTCGTGTGGATATGCTCTGGTGCATATTAATCAATGATAAATACTCTAGCTTTTGCCTTTGTACAGATATACTTTAGGATATTGTGGTGCAGGGATTGAGGAGTTTCGGGGATCTCGTCTCCGCACCATACCACTTTAGAATGTTCATTGTTAACCTTCAGTATGTATACGTTTGTTGTTCTCATCAGCACTGTTTGTTAAAAATCAATCTGTTGTGGCTGTAAAAATACGATATTAACAGGATAACATGATCAGTGATGTTGTAATGTTTCATTTTAATGGGTGCGTTAGCAACTTATTTGAATATTATTCTCTTAATGAATCCATATTCATCAAAAAATTCACCATCAAATGAGTCTATCGTCCTGATAGATTATGCAGCAATTATCAGCAGTGCAACACATGTCAGCGTATTTGTTCATCGTCTCGAGTAATAATTATGCTATTCTCCCCCCAACGGTTATTCAACGAGCCTTATGCAGCCAGCAGTCCATTCGTAATCGATCAAAGAACAACGAAATCAAGAAATCGCATAAAGCATAACTGAGACATTCATCTGCCCATCGGTCCATCGTTGACCTCTTGCGTTTACCTCTTATACGGAGACACTCATTTCCCACAATATTCTCCGTTCTTTCATATACAAACAAATGAGTAATGCGCACTATCGCTGCCTCATCACGTTTTTTGGCTGTTACAAATGATGTACGTACGTTGCTTATGATCTGATTAAGGTGATTCGTTTTCGTTTGGAAGGAATCTGAATGAAAAGAAGTGATTCAGTGAAAAATTATCAATCGCCCTCAGTTTTAGATTGAGATGGATTGATAATTTTTGTGAATTTCTTTGGAGTCATTGAAATATTAAAGTTATTGTTGCAACGGTTTATTTGCTTGTTATATGTCACGTTGACAATGCTGATTTTTTGTTCGATTATGCTGTACCATATCGCTTCAGTTCAACGAAACGAATAAAAATTAAAGCACTTCGCTTGTTTGGATTGATGGAATTGCAGAAAAAATCTGAGTTCAGCGGGGAAAGAGATTGCAGAGAATCATTCGATTCGATGGAAGGAACGGTACAGAAACAGAATGATAACTTCAAAATTCTAGTTTCCGCCCGAATTTTTACCAGCTTACCAGTTGTTCAGGTTCTCTGCTGATAAGGAATTCGACGCGAGAAAATTTTGTATGATTTTGTAATTAATTTCACTCACGATCAACGTTTCATGCACTGCACTATCAATCCTACGTGTCTTCTCGTTGAGGTTTTACTGCGGCCAGTATGCTTCTTTTGCGACTCGATTTTCCACGTTCTCATTGCTCGCTGCACAAATACAGTATAAACCATAAATGGCGCACTCAAAACAGTTTGAATGGAATGAATTTTGTAAAAATTGAGCTTAATTGAATTTTAGAGTGCGGCAAAAAGGGATTTCATGTTTTGTGGTCATATTGATAAGTGGCAAACATCAACTATTAATGCATGTGCTTGCAGCACAGGTGTGACGACGTGAGCAGTGCAGCTGATTGCCACTTGTAAATGTGTGTATTTGAAAAATTCAAATTTGAAATATTTATTTGAAATTATCCACGCTATGGCGCCATTGTTACACTACAGCAAATGAAGCAATTAAATCGTGGTGCGAAACTATCTCCGTTTAGTGTGCACGGTCCGAAACAATACGTGCTGTTTGCAGCACTTTGTTTGCTTTATGTGTTTGCATGATCATTATCATTACTATTATCTTAAGTATCATTATCACCATAAAACTATTGTTGCCATTACTATAACTAGTTCATCGAACAGCATCACTACGGCATTACTCTTAAGGTTACAGTTACATATGATATGTTGTTAAATTGCGATATCTCATAGTATCAGGCATATTGAAATCATAAGTAAATCGACTATTTTATTCGTAACCGAATGGAAATTTTATACAATTATTTTCCATTATTATTCATAGGTTGTTCGTAAGCCTTTTGAATTAAAATTCATGAAAGTGTGTTGTTCTTCACTGACCACGATCAAATACAGTTGCTCTTAATGCCGCTGCTTTTCATCTCGATGTATATACAAGCGTGTCCATGCGTTTGCTTATACATTCTTCATCATATACAACTATTTATTCATCAGTAATTTTTCATTAAATATTCATGTAAAAATGAGGATTCAACTGCGCTATAGATGTGTTTATTCATCGATGAAATTAGTAATCTTCTCATGAACGTCAACAGGAACAAACTAGTCATTCCATTTGATAGAATATTTTATTATCATTTCATTTAGGAAGATTGTGGAATTTCAATTCCCTGGAAATGTTCTGGAATAGAATCTGAATGAAATTATTTTTTCAATTCAATTTGAGGTTATCGAATTGGCGGCAATTCATTCGGCGTCGTTAGTATTTGTATGTGGGTTGTATGATAAATCGATGAGAGAGCTATCGATTTTGTTCAATGATGGCATGAGTATTCGTCAAATATCCTTGGATTTTGGAAATTTTACATGAAACCGCTCGGAAATTTCCAATACGTCATTTTGGAACAATTAAGTGATGGAAAATTTGGTTGAAAAACGATCAAATTTGCCCAAAATGAAGTGTTTCGATCAGTAGTTCCTCTCATATGATAGTTTCTCACATGTCACAATAATTTCATCAATCCATGATCATGTAATCTCCAGATCTTGCATCACCTTGACAATATTCTTATAGAATTTCGAAATATCCTGTTCAGTTTATTCCTTAACTCTGAAAACATCTCGAGTCACTAACGATATCATTTAATTTGTCCATTGACACCGTCCCTTCAACATCACTACCAACAGCACTAAGGTTCAAAACATATCGGTCGTTTTGAATTCTATTGAGACTAGATACTTATTTCTTCAATTATTAACTTATGCTGCCTATCTGTTTCTATTATATCTGCAAATATCACAGTTAATTCAAATGAAATGTGACAATTGAGGGATTTCTGATGAACTTAAACCAACTTGAATAGGGTATTATGAGTTTAGAGATAAGATGATTATCAATGATCGTGCATATATTCGATGACCTCTCATAAATGACTGAATGTATATGGTGTTGAGACAGACCTTCATCTTTTGCTAATGTTCCCCGCTGTGAATCAACTCAACTCAGTTCTACAATGCTCCACAAATAAATATCAACACGTACCCGAAACACCTTCGAAGATTCTGTAAACTTATTTACGAATGCATTCTTTCGATTATACATATTCTGTTAATGTCCAGTTATCAAGAAATTTTGATAGTCTCCATATTTTGCATTTTTATCAAATCTGCACACAAAATTGATCAGTGCTAAATTTTTTGAATAACCGTTAGTTTTGATGTGATAGCTGAACGAATGGTCACAAACAAAATGCATAGAACCCGAGAATTTTCATCACGATATTTATTTCAGTTTGACCAATCACTGACTATTGAATGTCATCATCTTCTTCTCCAAATGAATAATGAGATGTTGTCTCTCATCGGCAATTAATCCTCAAAATAAGTTTGTTGATACGTATGCAAATTTTATGGTTGGTGATTTGCATATTTTTGAATGGAATCGAAAATAAGGACGGTTTATTGAATGATTATGATGAATACCTGGTTACAAGGTATGGATGGATATGATGATATCGTTAAGATAAACGCATTAGATGTGCACATGTCCTTGATATACACATCGGTGTGACGACTGTTTTATGTATCATCCATCCGAATGCATGTACCTTTGTGTTGCATATCGCACCGTCTTTTATCGGATTCAAGTCACAGTTATTTCAAACGAATAACAATTGTTTTAGCAATCGGCAATTGCATCTTTCTGCTATCATCACAAATCGTTTTCTTGCCTCTTCCTTCCTGCACGATTGACGGTGTTCCTTAATTTGGAATCTCGTCAGACTTAATGAATTCATGATGGACCACTTCATTGGTTGGTGATATCGTAGTTGTGTTGGATAGTGTAAATTCAGCCAGAAATAAATTTCCGAGTATATTCTGATAAGATAAGTGATTATTTCGCTAAGACATTCGTTTAGTTGAGTTAGAATTTCATTCATTTCATTATGACAAAACTTCATTCTTTACCTGTTTAACAACTCATCTCACACACTTCATATAAGTCTTCGATTGAGCTGGAAAAGGATTATACGTATTTAATTTTTAAATTTCATGGATTCATTCTCTTTAAATTATTACAAGTTGACCTTTACAGACCGCAGCTCTTTAGGTGTATGGTGGCGGTCTTCACAATGTGATAGTAGTTAGAAGTGCTTATGAAAATGTCAGCGTTAAAATAAAAAGTTGACGTTCTGATGTGTGCACATTTCATAGCGGTCTATTGAAATTCTCAAACATTTATTCCCATCACACCAATTTCAGCGGGAATTATTTTTTCACTTTCATAAAATTCAGCGGGAAAAATTCGGAATTTCTTTACACATAAAAATTTTTCATTTTCAAGCAACGTATAGAAATTATATTGTATTGTATACTGCGTATTGTATGATCGCACATTGCGTCAAAATTTATTTCTGAATAATCTCAACAAATGATTCTTTTGTATTAACAAATTTCAATGAACACATTTTTTTCCCATTGATGTTCTCATACGTTTATTTATTCTCATATTAGTTCCAATGAATTTTTGTATTTGTTATGTCATATTTTTGATATATGTGTCTGAATAATTTCCTCAGCTGATTGTTCAAAATGAAAAAGTCTTAAAATTTCGACGTAAAGAACGTGTCACTCCATTTCAACTGCTATTATCAATAATATGTAATCGAAACATAACCGGATTATCGTTAAGACTTTTGTAAATGTTCGAATCACAGCTCTCCGCCGTTGCTGACTAATACCAATTCGGTTAATTTTAATCGAGTGGCGATTCATTCGCATTATTTATTCCTGTCACTGACATTCGACCTACAAATGAACATGGAGTCTTGAAACTCGACCTTGTTAAGTTTATGCTAGTGTGTTGCAGTAGGATCAAGGAACTTCGGTGACCACGTCCCCAATTTCCTGTCTCCGACTCTTTTCGTCGAAGTGACCACATTTTCGGGTCCTTGACTGCGAAATTTCATCTTCAACTTTTTTCCGTCTTCGCGACACATTAGTTTATGCAAGGTAGCCGGGTTTAGATCCATTTGTGGGTGAGGAAGGGTTTTGTTGAACAATGAGCGATTTGTCAATTGATTTGATCTGCTGATTCCCATAGTGTATAATTTCACGTGCTCATTTAACTGTTAAACTACATTCCACGCGTAGTTTCTACGACGACAAAAGCAACAATTGTGGTATTTTTTGATGCTTCACTCGAAGCATATGTAGTGCCGATGATTGCTGTTAAATCGGTTCAAATTACTCCATCATATTCAAATTATAATAATTACTTCGAATTCTAAATGGAGCCTAATGTTTATTGGGAAAGAGCGGATAAGAATCAAATTGACTTGTTTCAAATTTACGCAGCGTCTCCGGGACTGGGCTCATTCCAGGTTTAGGGTGCAGTTCACACCCGGATTTACCTATCCATCGTGCTATCGGTCTGAAGAGATTTCTCGCCTTTTTTGTGAACGGGGAGGGGAAGGTGAATACATCGCACAAGTATAGTATCTCGTCAGAAACGTTTAAGTCGAAATGCGCACGAATACCGTACCTTTCTTGTCCATACTGCAAATGATTTACTTACAGGTTCACAGCTTTTACTCAAGAATATCTGACCGTTGCGTAGAATGACAGTTGATGTTGACTATGAGCTGAACTGGAATAAGGTTTGGGGATTTATTTAGAAGCATTGAATATTTGAAAGATTTTTGTGGACTGTTATTTAATTCTACGAAAGAAGCATTCGAATAGAATTCGTTGCAACGAATTGAATTATTCTTTTTGAATCAGTTTCGATCGCTTGTTCATCCTCTTTTCATTCTCGTTCATTATTTAGACCATACTTGTTGGTATTTTTTATTCTCAAGTGAGTAGCGAAATAATAATTTGTATTGTTTTTTTTCAAGGAAAATATACCACTAACTGGACATAAAAAAGAACGATGTGTTAGATTCAATAGTTCTTCAAAACGCGTTGTTTTGAGTGAACTGGATGGATGTACTAGCAAAAAGGTTTCTTCATTACACGCCTTCCTATTTTTCTTATTGTCATTTTTCTTATGATGAAAAAGAATTTCAATGTTCAATCGACGAGCATTGAAAATAAGTTCAGCAGATTTGATTCAGTTTAAATTTTGATTGTATTCAACAGATTAAATTTGAACAGTGAAATTTGATTTAGAACAGTTCAATATGGTAAGGTATTCAATGTATTGTGAAAGTAATAAGAATATGATTGTATTGTTTATGAGATGGATGTGAAAGTATTGAATTTGTTGTTTTGAAGACGGATACCCCAAAGAAACGTTATCAGTCGAATGCGAAACCTACAGTAACACCTGATCAAGTCAGTGATCACGACATCGAATGCGAAAAGGAAAAATGGGCCAAAATTGCACTTACTTTGTTCGGTTTTGTTATCTTATATTATTGCTGTTCATTATTGTTATTTACTATTTGTTATTTATTAATATTATATTTCTTTTTATTACTAATATGTAAATGTTCATTGTCTATTCGTTGTATTCTCGTCAGTAGTCTTTAAAAGGCTCATATGTTTAGAAAGAGCTTCATTTGAAACAAGTTTAATATTACTGATTTGGAAAAGTGTATTAAATTTCAGAAGTTGTGATCAAGAGAATAACGAAGAGCAGATAATGCAAGAGGTATTAAGCCTATGTTCTTGGTATGACGAATACGAAAAGTCGATTTGTAAGCGCACTTTTTATTGTTATCTTTCAATTTTTTGTTGCTTCAAGTTGAATTGATAATCCTCTTGAAATATCACTGCTATATCACTGAAATATCAAGTTTTTTTTTTCATTAGCATCAAACGATTCAATACTGAAATCAAACTTTCGAGTGACAGCTGTTGCATAGGTTTTATAGATTTGAACGCGTAAGATGCGTCCAAACAAAAATCAAAATTGAGTGATTTCAATTTCAGCGATGCCGGCACGTAATACTGGTCATTCGTCGTGTGATCTAAGTGATCAGTATTCTGAGGATGACGACGACGATCGAGTGTTTTTGTCTTATATTCGGTCCAATAAGCAATCGATTGTTGGCAGTAGTGGAAGTGTAAAAAAATTGGATTTGTCGTCATATTTTCATCAACCAAATTCATCAACTAACAACACAAACGATGCGGATGGTAATGGTTTATCACATCCATTATGAAAGTGTCGCATTTGAGAGTTCTTAATTAATTCGTTCCTTTTTGAACTTTCTGCAACGAAATTCGTTGTTCTAGACGATATGTAATGAATCGTTTAATTGCATTTGGAGTCGCCTGAGCTTGAGTTCAATTGAAGAGGTTTTGGTGCTTAGTCTGAATTTAATTTATGTAGTTGTTGATGTAATATATAGATGGTTTTATCCAGCGGTGGGCAATAGCGCGTTATTCGCTACTAGCTACAAACGAAGTGATTTTTTTCGTTAGTGCGATGACTCGCTACTTTTTCATACAGCGGGAGTTTGTTGCGATAATTTCCTATTACCGTTGGAGCTTCAAGATCCGTTCAGCAACCACTGAATTACTCAGAAGGGTATAGATATTAGTTGAGAACATAGCTTCCTCCCTTCTTCATTCGTATTAGAGTTCAACAGATTCGGAAATTGGAAATGAAATCAACTACACTACTCAACGAATATTACAAGCTAATAAGTGTTGTTCAAGAGGGAAGAGTATGGTCTGTTGTTGGGTTGTTCTGTTGATTGTGTAGTTTCGAAGTGAGTCTGATTTTCAGAATTACATCTGTCATCGTTACGTCTTCGATCAAGTCTTTCTCGATTCGACTCATTTAAGTTGGCTTTTAATGGCACTACTAAAAATACCAATGATAATGATTCTGTGCATAATTCAACTCAAGCTTTTTCATCGAAAAACGTCGATTCGACTGATCCTTCGAAAGGGATCAAAAGCAACAATTCGTTAAGTTTGGAGAAGGTATGATGCTGCATATGTTTGATTCATTTTGTCCAGTTCTTTACCACTTCTGTTTTGATTAGCTTATGATGGATACTTCAGCGATGAATTGCTCGAATTCTTATGATATCAAATTGCTGGAGAACATCGAATGAGAATAATTCGTCATCAAACATTTAAAATTGTTTTGCGCTTCACTTTCAGAAGCATTCAAAATTTTTGCAGAATTTTTTCAAACGCGATTGTTGATTCGAAATGGTTTAAAAATTAACTGTTATGACATTTGGTTGAATTAGAACAACGGTCACCCAAAGTGATATTAAAATGCCGAATAATTCCGTAACGTACGTTTATATTTCAATAAAAATTGTAAACAGAACCAATTGAAGGCGTTTTATGGTATCGTTGATGAAGATAATGACAATCGAATTCAATCGTCATATCAGATGAACGGTGCATCACAATCAGTTCTATCGAATGATACGTTAAAGAAGAACCTCAGGAGTGATTCGTCACATTTATACGAAAACAAACCAGTCAAATCGGCGGCTGATCGTGATTTTTGGCTGGACGTGGAATTTAGTTAATCAATAATAACACTAACTAAGTGAAATTGAACACAATCAGATAGCAGTGATCGAATTATTTGTTGATATTTCCAGTAGATCAAATTTATTTACTGCTATTATTATTATTATTATTATTATCATTATCATTATTATTGTTGTTGTGGTTAGTACTGTTATTGTAAGACTGTATGGATTCAGCTGCGCTTCCAGAGCAGTCATTCTTTACGTTCTACGGAGTTATTTATAAATATATATGTATACATGAAATTATACTCAGGTTGCATGCAAATTATTGAATGTTTGTATTAATCGATCTATTGTTTAGTTTCATTGATTGATTTGATGAGATACAATCAGTGGCATTGTGAAGATTGTTTCGGGAGGGGTGCAGAGGTCTGGTACTGAGAAATAGCGCGATTTTGAAGAGGGTTTTATATTTCTACGTTGACTTTTTCTTCCATCTCCCTTCGTTGCTCTTTCCCATTTCTTTTTTCCTGTTTTCTTTCAACCTCCAGGGGTGGGGAGGTAAGCACCTTGGTCCATTGGTACGCCACTGAATACAATTAATTATTCCAATTTGTGCTTCACCACTTCTTAGTATTTCCAAATTTCAAATTGAATGCATTCATTTCCGATGCTGTTTCGGTCTCACTTCTTCAGATCGTGTGTCTACTGATAAAGTCGTGACATTATTTAGTGGAGATCTATCCTTATCTGCTGTATCAGCTCAAAACTCGAGTGCATAATCGTGAGCGGTGCTAAGTTTTAGAATGTGTTTAGCGTTCGCTAAAAATCCGTCGATTCATTCTGCTCACTCGTTTACGATAAAATGATTTCTGGAAATTTAGTTATTGTCAGGTTGCTATACGTCGCCTACACCTGAACTTGTTCCATACCAGAATCTGTGCTGTAATTCGTACTCTCACATTTTAAACTGTCTCTAAACTTCGGAATTTATTCGATTCATCGGTTTTAATCTGAAATTTCAATGGTGCATACAAGTATATCTATGTATTTTTATCGGTCAGTTCTCATCGTTACGTTCGTATTTCCTGTATCATATATCATTAATACAATTTACTGTATATTCACCACTTTGTGCAGATTTTCTCATTATGGTCTTTCTCAAGTTGATTTTTAACATCGATCTTTCATCATTCATCATTTTGATGGTTTCTTTCTAATGCAATGCTTACTCATCTTCTAATCTTGAGCTGTATAATCATGTGCCGTATAATCTTATCACGTGTGATCTCTGCTCGCTTTTTACATTAATCGATTCATTGACAGTCACTGAGTATACTATTAAAGTGACAGTCATACAGTAACAAAGTGAAAAACGAGCAGGATACTGTTTGATAAGGTCATATGGTACGAGATCATCGCATAGGTTTTGATCGCAGGTTGTTTGATATACCTATGTATGCACTCTGGCATAGCAAATGTTTCAGTTTCTGGATATTGGAGAACGTTGTTATGATTTATTGTTGATATTACCGTCGTTACTGTACCAATTCACGTGTATTTTACTTATGTGTATGTCTGTAATCAAATTTCGCGCAGATTTTCATGTCTATTACTGGAATATCGCTCGATGTTAATGTCTCATCAGGACGTTGTTTGATTTGCACATTTATTTGAGTGTTTATTCGTGCTGATAAAATTTTAATGTGACTGCTGTTGACCACAGATGAATGGTTTAATGAAGTCATGAATTCGGTAAGTTCAGATGAGCCCACTGATTAAGTTGATGTGTATCAACAACTGTGAGATGCATCTGTATCTTCGTATAATCGTTCGTTCCAAGAGAACGGTGGGAAACATTTCGAGAGAGTAAGTCACCGAAATACGATATGCATAGGAATTGACTGATGAAATGTATGGTACATGAACGAACTACCCATGGTCAGCCATTCTAGAACCGGAACGGTACAACGTGCAACAGAATGAAGCAATTTTTGAGAAGTGATAGGCTCGGCAATGCGAAATGGAAAAACTCATAGAAAGTTGAATAGAATGTTATTGTTGGTAAAACTGAAAGACCTCATTCATGAACACAATAAATCCACCACCAATTTGAACGCGTGTTCGTTCGATGGAATTTCTTAAGTTGTTTGGATGGTCTCACTGAACACGTCTTACAGACAATTTTTAGCACATTTGAAATTTTTAGCACATTGGTACACTAAAAGAATCACGAATCAATTAGCGAATAATTCTAAATTTTATTATTCACATTATAAAGATATTGGATTACATAAAACAGAAAAGCGAGTGATTAACTGAAGATATTTGCATTGTATACAATGAATACATTCGTCGTCGTTTCACTCATTTTTCCAAATTGCACCGCCTTGTGAGTCTGTTTTGAATTAGCAGTTATTGAAAGCAAAAATACTGTGATGGAATGTTATCAAATCGAAATGAAAGGAAACTTTTGGGGCTATTTACTATGAAATTGATTATTGGAGTGATTATCAAGATATAGCGAGTGATACAGCTCAGTAATGGCCCATTGAAAATGTGCTGAGAAATGAAACAAGACCTAGTAAAAATCGCTAGAATGAGAACGCGAACGTAAATGAGAGAAATGAACCATTTATGTGGTTGGCGTATTCTCGAAAAACTTTTATACAATACACTCATCGATCACATGATTTTGAGTAGATCAATAAATTAAAAACATAACGAGAAGAAATCAGCCCATTTTTGAGTTAAATGCTCAGCTTATGTTGAGCTAACCATTGATTGACCTTTGCCTTAATTTGCTCATCCGTTAATGAACCATCGTGAGTAATTGGGATCTTTAGATCCAAGAGATCTTCTTGAGACTTCCTTGCTTTCTTTGATGAATTCCTCTGAACTGTATGCGAAACTTTTTTCGGGTAAATTGGTTTCTTTTTCTTGACAGGCTTATATATAGAATTGTGCTTTTGGTACTTTGGCTCAGCTATAGATATATATATGGTCGCAGTGTTATTTGATTTCTTGGGCTGATCTATATCCACAGCCTCGTTCCTCATCCCTAACCGATTTGTTCTAAATCCGTCCGGTAAGTGTTCCCAATATCCCCAGCCACCATGTCTGATATTAAATGCTTCTCCAATAGCGTCTTCTTCATTCATAAGGATCTGTTCTTCAGAAAGATCCGTGCCAAGTTGCCGTATGAGATTTTCTGCTATCTGAACGTCTTTCTCAACTCTGCCTAGTTCATATGTCACTCGTTGTAGATCCTCAAAGATGTTGAATGCAATATTTTCTTTGCGACTATTCGCCAGCCACTCAGCAAGTTCATACACCTCCATTGCTACTCGAAGATCTGTTCTTGCCATCAGTGTATCTATCTGAAATTTGTTTGGCCATTTTTATTATGACATGAATTCAATTTAGCTGCCTTTGTTAAATGATAACTGTACGTTGTGTACCTACTTATAAGTACCGAGTAAAAGTTGAAATTACACTCGAATACCATTTTGATATTCAATCAAATCGAATTGAGCACTACGTTTCGGATAGAATATTGATTTGATATACAATGGGTCACGTTTCGCTTTTTTTATTGATTTAATATAAATGGGTCAACTATTTTAGTGCTCATTTTCGCATTCCATTCGATTTCAAGTTGTGCATTGATTCTCGGAAAATAAAAACGACTGATCTGTTGCAAACATTCTACATATTCTTACTTCAAGAGCACTTTGGAACTCATTCAATGTCGGATCGTTCTCAATTTTGAGGCGCCTCTCGACGATTCTTTTTGCCGGTTCCGAAAGGCGCGTGAAACGTCCTTTGAGTCTCGCATTCCATTCCATCTTTTGCTTTTGCCATTCTGATAGTTGTTGCTGGTATGCATCCTGAAATTCAATGAATATTTCAGTGCTTATTCAATTTGCAGTCGTGGATTATTCACAAGAACATTTGAACATCATCTGCTAATCATTGATCAACTTAATCTACTCGCGCATTTAACTGAAGGCGTGCATTTCAGACCAACCTTTACTTCTAATAGCTTCACAGAAACGTGACTTACCCAAATACTTCCTCCTTGTTCTTCTGCCCATTTCTCCATTAGCTCCATACGCTGTCCTCTCGAAACGTCCTTACCAATTATATCTATGAATTCTTGAATTTTTTGTTCATCCTGGATGGCGTCAAGGATTGGTTGGATGGCTTCGCCTAGGTGAGGTAAATCCAAATTGCAGGCTCCTAGCAGTGGCTCGGAACTCCATGGGTCTACGTCTGATGAGCTTGAAGCAATTTGATGGCTTGGTAATGGTTTTGCTTGAGAAAATAATATTACTTGAGTTATCACTGTACATAAACCAAGGATTATATTTAGAGCCTCCATTTAAAAGGTGAGACTGAATAGCGTTCATTTATATATGGAACTTTTCGACGTCGAAATCGTTTCCTCATTATTCCGTTTTCGCTGATTTCATGTTCGCATTTTCATTCAAATGGTAATGTTGTGTTAATGAGGAAATATTTCATCGATTTTGGAGTTGTTTCTTGGAAACGATTTGCATTCAATGGGATTTTCGTTTGTGGGAATTTCGGCATTCAGGGAATGAATCTTTTCACCCATTTCAAATGCTAATTCGCTTCTGAATTCAGTCACATTCTCTAATCAGCAAATTATCATGCATTTATATCAGAATGAACATGACAAACTGTCGATGCAATCATCAACTTAACGATATATTCACGTGTTGTGATACCTTTCTAGATGGCTCCATCAGCACCAATTATTCAGTATTGTAATTGCCCAACATCAATATATTGGTATGGGAATCCAACCGACATGAAGTTGCATCATTCCGACAATCGGAATTCCCGCCGACTGTCAGAATTGCTCGATCGGAATCCGATTGAACTGACATTCTGAATTTCCAACAGTCGGAAATCTGGCTCACCTTCCAAATCTGACTCACCGATCGGAATCTGAACAGCGGAATTCCGATCGAAAATTTCAGATTTCTCCTATCAACTGTCGGTCGGATGCTATCACTACCTGCTCCGAAGTGACGGTTTTCCATCGCAAACTTTTTTTTTCAACAGACGATCTGAAGATTGCCAAAAAATGTGATTTTCGATCAGATCAGACGGTACAGATGCATGAGATGAGGTCATGCTGATAATACACCATATCCATGTGTTGTTGAATAGTAAGGAAACCAAATAAACAGAATCAAATACCTTAATCGCTAAGTTATGTAAAACACGTTCAGAAATGCACTGTTCATCCAAACTATTGAACTATTACGCGCAGGTATCTGGTAGTGAGAGTTTAATACCTGCTCTACGTGATAGGCATAGCCTTACTCAAGTAGACTGGATACTGAACTCAGAATCTAGGCATTCAAGCAATCTATCAGCTGCACTGAGTCACAATATTGCTCAAATGTTTTGGTAGAACACCTACCTGAATGAATGTAGAGATGATTCCCATCGAAACCATAATACTCTATTCAAACAAGTTCATTTACCATTAAAAACAACATCAAACTTGATCTATATCAAACTTGCAATAAGGTGGTCTCCTCTTCATTGCAGTACAATGCAATATTTATGATATTCATCGTAATTTCCAGCAGCTTTCATTCGCATATTCAATGCAAACTTCTTCCAGAAAGCATTTTAGTCGTTTCACAAAATTATTTATTAATTCTCAACGATCGGTCATTATACCACAAACAATGAACACAAAAAATTTCATGTCGCAAAAATAAACGGAGTTGTGGAGCCGTTAGAAGTGCAGAGTAATTAACACATCCGAACGGAGTCTTTCCTCAATGCCCACCCTAATTTAAGCAGTTCTCCTCACAATCAACATGATTCTCGAAACCATTCATCCAATTGATTGGAATTTTTCATTGATTGGAATGTGGTCTACTTTGAAAGGAAAATCACAGAAGAGATTGTTATTTTTATGTCAGTTTTGTTTGATCTGCTGTGATACAGATTTTAATTAGACAATGATAATGACGATATAATGCATATTATCGAAGCAATTTAAACATAACCCTGATGAAACATCGAAATAGTACATTGGAACATACCGCCCCCCATATGGTGTTCACATTCTTTCTGCTCACGTCTTAGAAGTCCTATTCTAAGGTATTCTATTCGCACGTTGTCGATCGTTTCGATGTATGCATGCAAAGATGCTTCATATTATTCATTCAGCAGTCTTTTCTCAAATATCTTATTACTAGCAAGCGATTTGCTCATCAGAACGATTCGACTGCATTGAAATTTGAATGTCTCAATGGTATTAGTCATCATTTCACATGCATCTCTTCTTCATGCAAGCTGATTGTGATATCAATGAAGAGCTTGTTACAAAAACAATGATCCTTATCCTGATAGATCCTTATGCTCTAGTTTCCAGCAAAAGCAAAAATTCCAAATCCGAAATTCCTTTTGATGAAACACTTTCATTGGTACAATGTCAATAGTTGATCAGAGATCAAAACCTTTTACGATGATGTTTACTCAATACATTGGAATTTCGCAATAGGCTTCTGCATGCACTCTGTCAAAAAACGTCAAACGACGTTCCATGCTTACAATGTTTTAAACACGCATGTGTACACCTACGCACGCTCGCATCCGATGCATGATACTCAAGATTCTCGGACCCTCTGCATCTCTACTCTCTCGTATATTCCCTTTCTATTTTCTTCCTCACTAATCATCGCAATGCTATTTCGGCAATTTTCGGCTTGATGACGAAAGCAAACACCCCACCTGTACACAGATTTTTAGCCACCATGATGGCATAAATCACTTTCAATTCAGTTACAAAGATTCTGTGAATGTTTAAGTGCATTTTACTCGATTCATGCTAACAAATTCCAATGCCTCCGGATTTCATCCGGAATGAAAAAGCTTTTAAGATCCCAGAAAATGATCTCGGCGCAATATCTTTTCTTTTTTTTCCATTGATGTTCGAGTTCACTCGCTAGTGATATGACCTAATAATATGTGCATGCTTCGTTGATCACATCGTTGTGATCATAGCAAGCACTCTATGATCTGTTAATGGTACCATACCAAATGATCACTACAGATCATATCGCTATGATTGATTGCCTTGCTCATTCAGTATTCATTTATTTCGCTCATAAATGTTCTGTGCGGTGCAGTTGTGGTGCGTAATATATTTTTGTATATGTTATTCATGTTTTTAGGTCACTCATGTATTTTCTGGTGCAATTCAAAATTGCGCCGTAGATATTTTGAGATCGCATTATCTTCCAATTTTTCATGTTTTTAGTATCATATCGCGTGTTAGGTTGATTGCTCGAATTGTATTGAAATGAACTTGAGGAAAACTACGAACTAATCATTTAATACTGTTCCAGATCAGAGGTGATCGAGACCGGACAAACTGTGACAGTTTAAATGATACTGTCACTGGTCGTTATCTCAAATTAAAGGTGAGGAATTGGATCATTTCTGTGGTGGATTAATTTGTTTGTTGGTGATATGAAATGACTTTATTGTCAATCAATCTTGTTAATTTCTTTTGATCTGGTGGAAATCTATCGTATATTCAGTAAGAATGGGTATGTTATGAATATTCACTGTTAGATGGGTTGGTGTATAAAACAGTTGTGTGATAACAGATATAATATTGATAGAGGTGTTCATATTTTGAATAATGTAGAAGTGCGATATTTGCCTGAAAATGATCTATCTTGTCAGCATTAAACCGTCATCCAATTCTAGGTGATTCCAAGGAATGCGTACTGGTGATTCCAAGGGGATGAGGAAACACCACAACCGATGGTGACGGGCCGATGGCCGATTCGATAGACGTGGTGTATCGTCTTTATCAATATCGCGTGGCAGATTCAATATTCAACAGTATCACCTGGCAGTATCAAATCAGAATAACAGCAGTCAACAATTCAATAAATTCTACAATAATATTCAACAACATTCAACAAATATGGCACAGTGGCGCAAAGAAGCGCCAGGTTAGTAGTTTTCGACTTATAATTAGGGACAAAGAATAAAATTTAGTCGTGGTCAGTGACCACTTTTTTAATCAGATCATTTTTATTCCTTAATTCATTTATGAATATTGTGAATTATGTTTGTATGTGTTGTTAATTAGATGTAAATCGTGCTTGATTTATAATTGATAAATTAAGTATAGAAGACAATACAGTGACAAATAGTATAGTGCATTGTTTAATGTTATTATTGTCGATCATAAACATGTGAAGATATTAATGATGCCTCGTATGCTTTAACTGGGGGGATTTTTTAGTGCTTTTTAATACATTTGTTAGTGTTATTTGTGCTATTTTATCACCTTCATTCTGTGTTATTGTTACTATTGTTAACGTCACTGTATTGTCATATACTGAGAGGCTTAGCTCATTTGAAACAATTTGAAATCAAAGGAAAAATCATAAACTCTGACCCAGACTATTACCTATTGGGTTCTGTTTTCTATTTATTCTTTAATGTTGTGGATCAATTGATTTGTACAATACATATAATGTATATACTCATGTATATTGCCACAAATTATCATGTATGTTTTCATTATTTATTCTTTTTTTTATTTATTTTGAACATTCATCGCTGTCAGCAATATTGTAAGCCTTTTTGCAAGGGATGTGGGTAGGGCGAAGGAGGGATGCGGCACGTAATGACCCGCTTAACTCCGGAGCCAGAGGTAGGGACTTGGACTGGCTATAAATATGGCCCATCCCACCTGATTGAAATTTTTTTTCAGTTTCTACACCTCACCATTCCCCTCCCCTCCCCAATGTGGACTCTATTACGTGAATTCGTGTTGGACTCTGGCATAGATATGAGAATAGCACATTTGCTGATATGTATTGAGGTAGCTGTCGCAGGTTACACTTAACTTGATTTAACTTAGTCATAGCTTCGACTTGAGTTAGCATGACTGTGACTGCATTATAAGCTCACTGAGCCAAAACTTTGACACGATTTGACTGGAAATTTATGAGATGTTGATTGAGTTGGTGTAGCGCTTAGCGGACTTCGACTTTGCTTAGTCAAACGTTAGTTACTGTGAGCCATATTAGCATGCGATTAAGAGGAATACTTAGCTATCTATGGACAACCTGACGCAATATTCTAGTCATGTCGTAGCTGAGATTGAAGCTCTCGAAATTGATCGCTTTTCAGAATTAGCGGTATCACATGAGAGGATATATAGTTTGTTTTGGGAGGAGTTGTAACTGGGGTTGATAATAGCTGCACTGGCATATGAAAAAAGAAAACTATCCCTGTAAAATTGAGTTCCACAAACGTAGGGTATGAATCGCCTTATGAAGTTAGCGGTAGGTCTGGAAAGTTCGCTTGGACCACTCACCCGAAGAGTCGAGTCGCTAGGTGGTGACTCGAAGAACGTCTCCCTCGTAGTGCTGTTTAGTGACAGCTGAACTGAGTTGGATGCGATATCATGTGTGCAGTTAATATTCATTTTTAAAAAAGCATATTTTGATTGCGTGGGTGATCCCAACCCGTCGAGCTGCCAGCAAGAGGGGCTAGGTTTAGGTAAATGCGACAGGCGTTCCCCGCCTACCGGCAGTCTCGGCGAATCGGGGAGAAACAACTTAAAATATGCTAGCGATACATACCCGAGCATCGTTGGCATTTATTCTTCGGAACATATTACGGGCGTTCCCGGCCCGAGAAAGGCGCCGATTTGACCGGGGATAGGGAATGCGCGTAAGTTGGCCTGAGTAGTGCCTTCGGGCATTTGCTCAGGTAACGAGGGTTCCCGGACTCACTGTGCGCACTTTCTCTTAACAGGGGGGAATTATAATCGGGTTGACCATTGGCTTGCACATATGAACTCGTTTCACTCAGTTCAATGTTGTTAAATGCGTTATAAGGAGAAATCTCTCGGGTGTTTGTGGTTACTCGCCGAAGCTTATCTATTAGCTAATGTCATGATGGCATTCATACACATTCTCTGATGCAATCCTTATTTCCCTTGCCAGTGCAGTTATTGTCTATTAAGGTTCTTAATGACTTTAAGGAATCCATCCGAATGGGAAGAGAAGCATTATGGGTTTTTCAGTTTTGAATTAATAGCTATACTGGCATATAAAAGGAAGAAAAATAACCCCATAAAACTGAGTTTCATGAACGTAGGGTATGAATAGCCTTATGAAGTTAGCGGTAGGTCTGGAAAGTTCGCCTGGACCACTCATCATGTAGAGTCGAGTTGCTGACTGGTGACTCGAAGAACGTCTTGCTCATAGTGCTGTTTGATAACAGCTGGAATAAAGTTCCAATGTTATCAAATGTGTTATGAGGAGAAATCTCTCAGGTGTTTGTGGTTACTCGCCGAAGCTTATCTATTAGCTAGTGTCATGATGGCATTCATACACTTCTATGATGACATCCTTATTTCCCATGCCAGTGCAGCTATTGAACGTCCTTAGTGCTAATGAGGAACTTGATAAGTTTGAGAAATCCATTCAAATGAGAGGAGAGGCATTATGGGTTTTTCAGTTTTGAATTAATAGCTATACTGGCATATAAAAGGAAGAAAATATCCCCATAAAACTGAGTTTCATGAACGTAGGGTATGAATAGCCTTATGAAGTTAGCGGTAGGTCTGGAAAGTTCGCCTGGACCACTCATCGTGTAGAGTCGAGTTGCTGACCGGTGACTCGAAGTACGTCTTCCTCGTAGTGCTGTTTGATAACAGTTGGAATAAAGTTCCAATGTTATCAAATGTGTTATGAGGGGAAATCTCTCAGGTGTTTGTGGTTACTCGCCGAAGCTTATCTATTAGCTAGTGTCATGATGGCATTCATGCACATTCTCTGATGCAATCCTTATTTACCTTGCCAGTGCAGCTGTTGTCCGTCATTAGTGCTAATAAGGTACTTGATAACTTTGAGAAATCCATTCAGCTGGGATAAAGGTTTCGTTGCTTCTTCCTTTTAGTCGGAGGATGTTTGATTACTACAAAGTTCGGAGGTTATCACCCTTGTCATTAACAATTGACTATTCTCAAGAGCTTTTATTCCACACTGGGTAGCTGCGATCGAGTTTATGCTCAAAGGTTGTGCATCTCTCTTGGCTGACAGCACACATTCCCTTGAGGCTTGGATGTGCCGAGTTGTAGAGATCAAAATCGACGATCTATTGCGAAATTAATTTCTATTCGTCTATGAAAACTGATTAGAACTGGGAGCACACATTGTGAGATAAATGAAAGCCGTAGTTAGCTGTATGTAGCACCATAACGTGATCCGAATCGGGAACAAATATGGCCATGCGAGTGTTGATCGATAAAGTCGTTGGGGATTTGTACGACGCATTAAGGAAACCAATTTCACCGTAAACTTTTATAAAATGTTGATGCCATCCGAGTTTGGATTGTTCGATTGGTTTAATCATTGAAAATTATTGTGCAGCAGCATATTCGCTTGATTGTGCTCATGATGTGTTGTTGTTTTGTTGCATCGGTGTTTTCGTGAACGTGTTGTCTTATGTATCATCCATTTGTTGTTGATTATTGGGTCGTGGGTTTATTGTTCTTATTTTATGTTTTTATTGTGTTTGCTGTTTTTATTGCGTTGATTATTACTGTCTTTTTATTCGTGCTTATTTCATTCATGCTATATTATTATACCGTCGCGCCACGGATAGTGAACGGGAGCACTGCTCGATGTGATTCTGCGGTGTTCCGAATGTGGTACTTCTGAATCAGAAACTTCTTTTAGGTTCTGCACAAGCCAGCACTATCGACTATATTGAGCTGATCATTGAGTTGCCTCAAGTTTATGCCTATGCTGAGAATGAACTAATTTCCAAAACACGAAAGCCCCGTGGCGTGACAGTTGAATAAATGTTTTTACTTGTGTCCCCACACTATATATCGGCATTGTGATGAAGTTGACACTATCCGTCAGTCTCACTGTGTTTAGGGTTGTCTAGGCAGCGAGCTTTGTGGTTTTGTGAGATGAGTGTAAGGGAATTTAACTGCAATATAGGTATTTGGTTTTGTCACGGTTGCTGAACTACAGTTTTGGGAGCAAATCAGTTCTGACGCATAAGCTGTTAAAAGTTAGATTACGATGGTGCATGTGGGCTGGACATGGGCGGTGAGGTGTTTTGTTGTGACAGGCGGTGGTCGTTGTTGTCGGATTGTTCAGTTATTTTGAGAAATAGTTGAAAGGCTACGGAACTCAGTGTCTGTTTTGAGAATGTATCACAGTTCTTAGTGAGTATAACGCAGAGTACAGCACTCTGTTATGATTTAAGCAATGATGCACACCTGGAAAATTGTTACGGTTCTATGAACACCAGATTGAGCATTTCATTGGACCGGCAAGTGGTAGGCGCATGCCCTTAAAGCAGTGGTTTTCACGTCCGGGAGCTCCGTCAGCTCGAGTTTCGAAATATTGATGAAAACCGTGATGAGATAATACTGATGCTGAAGATTCGGCTGAATTTGCATGCTTCAAAGTTTCATTAGGAACATGTGTATGTACAAAAAATAACAACAGCGGAATGATGAAGTGTCTGAAAAACAATGCGTTCACAATTAAGCAAAACCGTTTGGGCAAAAAATTTCAATTGATAACAAATGAATAGAAATCGCGTTGGGGTTGATGATTGCCGATCGTATCATAACATTTTTTCCACGACACGATCAGTCCCTCAATGAGTCGAATGCATTAGAGTTCAGCATGGGGTCTGAAATGAAGCAGTTATGAGATTTTTGTTTACATGAGCAAAGACGGTGCTTGAATTATTTGATCACGAAAACTTAGGTGTTAGTCTACCTAGGTGGAGGTATATAACGTGACCATGCTTTTTCATCTACTATTTGCAAACAATTTGAGGCACCACCAAGCGTATTGATTCGCTTCACGTATTTTTCGCCTTCTTTTACAACACCCATTCGGTCATCGTCTGTATCCAAATCGATCTGTAAATCAGGATCGCTCATCGACTACTACCTAGTTCACAAGAGTTCATTTAGTGGGCAGCTAACAAATCTGGAAAAGATAACTTTAGCAAGCGATTCACTCTGCACGTCAGTTTCATGGAGAATTCCAATAATTGTGAGTGTTTTGCAAGTAGCGTTGAGTCTTATCAAGGCACACTTGAGGAATAAACATCAGATATGTGAATTAAAATATTCACGGGCATGACCATTATTGTGAAGTTTTGAACAGTGTAAGTCCTAAAATATCTTTTAATCACTGCAAGAAATCCTCACAATAAAATCACCCATCAGCTGCAATGGCATGATCTTATTGCAATGTCTGAGTTAAGTGATCGTAACGCATTCAGTGTTAGGAGTAATCGAACAGAATTTCCATGGAAATCGTGAACAGTATTCATTGATCACAGAACAGACTGATTGTGATGTAAGCGTTTACCTCATCAGGCATGATCATTTCGGTAATGAAGAGATTTGGCAGGTCGTTCTCCAACTCGACTGGAGTAATGATTAGACATGGTAGCAACTCAAGGGTCTAAATTTTAACATCAATGAAATGATTGACAGTCTACTCTAAATAATCAGCACTTACCCACCAACATCTGCAGTTGAAGTTGATTTTTGGTGAATGGTGGGAATTCCATTGGAAGGATAAAATCTTTTTAGAGGGAATTTCTCATTGCACCCAATATTTCACTCACTTCGATTGTTTACAACCAATAATGTGGAGAGGTCTTAATTCAAAAAATATCAACGACCTTTTCGTTTAATGAAGTCAGGCAAACCGCTTCTGAAAAACCACGAAACTCATATGAACAATCCGCCCATTAGCCTTACAATTCTCACTTTGACACATCGCGCGACTTACACACTTTCGGTTTGACTGCTCTCGCTTTAATCACTTTTATTCAAATGTGACGAAGTAAAATTTGCGCAGAACTTCCAATTGGAAAATGTTCCAAAGCGACAGAACACACTACGCTCACTAATAAATAGCTGATTAGATACAAGCCAAATTATACCCTGGCTCAGTTTCGCACCATCAATGACATTGATACACCAGTCGGTTTTGAGCCAAACTTTCCTCCGCCAAAGGGAGTCGAACCCGCAACGTACCAATTACCAATTGGGATTGTACCTCTGAGCTATTGCCGAGGCCGTTCAGCATCCGCGAATGGTTGTGTTAAGATCAGATCAGTTTCGCATTACGTGCGCTGAAAACTGATCGTTTCTTTATATACGCGACTTCCCCAAATTCTCTAACTTCAGAAAATTTCTATTTTGTCGAAAGACTTTCACTGGTTGCCGAGAAATTGTTGAATGCCTGAAGTATCACGTAGAACTGAGTTATTACGTTGCTGTTCATTTCATTGCATTGCATTAGGAATGATCAACGTATTTGTTAACCTACAAGAAGTAATATCATCAGCATCATTTTCAAACTAAGACTATCCTCAAACTTACAGTGAGACTGACCATTGCTTCCCTGCAAAATTTACGTAACTGAAAGCTTGTGGATTCGCAATGCATGAATTGCTTCAGCAATTCTTATATCAGCATTATGCAATCGCATTTGAAGATTATCAAGATTACAGTAGGCAACTTGCATCTCATCAATTTTGCCGAGCTGTGCCAACTCGTTTTCTGCACATCATTCCATCAGAAACCAAAATTTATATAACGTGCGAGTGAAGGCAATGAATGCAGCTAAGAATTAAAGATGAGAGTGATTCAGTGATGCATCTGAAGTGATTGAGAAAATCATCACCAGCCTCTTGAACAGTAATTCAATCAGCAAATCGAGAATACAGAGTAGTGACGCACCATGAGATTGAGATGTAAAAAATGACGAGAGAACGCCAGTAAAGGATAGATTGCAGATGAAGAGCTGTCTAATTTCCATGATGTTTCATTACTCGCAACACTCGATTGCTCAGAATCACCAGATTCAGAAAAACACATTTTTGGCCGAGCGACTTCGCTTTTCTGAGGAGATATAGCTATTTCGTCTATGATAAACGGCTTGCCATTTTCGAGCACACTGTACCCTCAAGATTGCAAAGTAACATACGATAATTCGTCCATCAATCGATCCAGCGGAATTTCTAAATTCAGAAAAACATACCCTTGCTTCGTTGATTCTGTTCCCTTGAGGAAAAACAGTCATTTTCTCAACGATATACGGTTTGACATCTTCGAGCATACCGTAAACTGAAGCTTAATTGCTCAGCAAAATTTTTAATATTCTGAATCTAGAGGTTTTGCTGGATCGAACGGTTAAAAGAGTTCGCATGTTTCCGGGCAAACCTGAGAAGACGGTTAGCAGGAAGATCGCAATCCGCCTATTGCTAATATGATTGTATTGATTGCTCTATAGTAATCAATTTGTATGAATGAGCGCGACTGCGCTATTCAATTGAGACTATCTCCAGAAAATGGCTATGTCTGCTCAAGATAACAAAATCGCTCGACAAAATATATATTTTTCCGAATGAAGAGATCCAGCTGGATCGACTGATGCAAAAAAATTCATATGTTAGTGGGCAAACTTGAGCTTACGGTAGCCTTGGAATGGCACCCGAGATAGGATTAATAAAATGCCTATATCTCCTCAACAAAGCCAAATTGCTCAGCAAAATTTTTAATATTCTGAATCTAGAGGTTTTGCTGGATCGAACGGTTACAAGAAATTCGCATTTTTCCGGTTCAGTTGTAACCGATGGCAGAGAATGGGTAGGAATTCAGGTACTTTCATAGTCAGCTGATTTCAGAATTAATTATTTAAGTGTATTGTTGTCCTATCACTTGTATTTGTTTACATTTTGCTGTTCTCGTTCAGTTTCATTTCGCTTGTGTGCTGTGTGTATATTTATGAGAATGTGCTTCTCGGTGTTGTTCTGCTTATACTTTCATATTTTTTGATCGTTTTCTATATTTTTAATTTTATCATTTTATTTCATTAAAATTTCATTCATTTCGTTCTCAATCTACTTGTCTCTGAGTGCATTGAACATGCTCAATATGTTGTTACAAATCGCAAAGTGTACCGCTTCATTTTTCACCTTATAGGAGGGGTCGGCAAGTTGGTTGGACGTCGGGACAAATTTTCTCCGAGTAACTGATTGGCGGGCCGGGCCAATGTTTTTTATTGTTTTTTCCTTATTTTTGTCGAACATGTTTTCCATTATATATGAGCTTAGGCTTGCTGCAAAAATCGTGAAATAGTCCAAGCGAAGTAGCTCCACAACGAAGTGCGCTGATTAAGTAAAGGCCAAGCGCTGAAGCGCTTCTGGGCACTACTGGATGAGGACAAGACCTTCCTGAGCCTAAGCAAGACGCGAATTGCAAACGACCACCTTGCCTTTCTACAAGATGAAATATCCTTGTCTAACGTGGTATTTTTGACTGACGTTTTTGGTCATCTGAACCAGCCATCTTAACCTTCGGCTGCAGGGGAATGGCAAAACCATTGTGGACATGGTTGAAAAGCTTGAATCGTTCACCAAGAAACTGGAGTTGTTCCAGTCAGACATAACAAGTGGCAGGCTCCTGCACTTCAGTACACTGAAATCACGGGCACGGGGACAAGTGACAGATATAATGGTGAATTTCATCAAACAGCTACAGGCCGACTTCGAGTCCAGATTTGACGACTACTCCATCCCAAGGGACATCATCGTTTTTGTTCGTGACCCTTTCGCTGTCCGAAATGCGGATATATTATCCCTGGCTAAAGAAACCATCCCCTCGTTGGATGAGGCCGCATTTCAGTTGGAGCTTATTGATTTCCAAGCAACCTCTGCTGTCAGTGATGAGCTCAAGAAAGCAGAATCCGTGCATGATTTTTGGATAACATGCTCAGATGAGTACAGATGGATCAAGAAAATGTACATGTCGGCGACACACTTTTAGCCCGCCAGAAAATTTCGACATAGAAAATTCTATGTCGGAAATTCTCAGTGTAATTCGAAACCTCCTTTAGCCCTTCAAAATCAAATTCTCAAATTTATCTGGTGGGCCAATTTTGGCCCGCGGGCCGTGGTTTGCCGATCCCTGCCTTATAGGAAATCGCCGTTCCACTCTCCTCCAGCAATTTGATTTGATTATCACTGGATTGCTTCAGTGACGAAACAGATTCACTATTAAGAGTTCGTCGCTAATATCAAAAGGATCACCTTCTACGGTTGAAAAAGCATTACTAAACGACTGGAAAGAGCTTGAAGGAAACATTCTCACCCGCTCTGCTCGAATTTTTCCTCAGTGGGAATTTCTGCATAAGAGAAGCACGGCTATAAACGAAATGAAACGCTGAAACAACTACACCCACTCTCGTCGAGCATCGTATTGCGAATGCGATAACAATGATGATCTAATGTTGATGACTGCAAATCTGCACCACAGTAAATTATAAATGCACAGCAATTCCAGGCTCGATGAAAACTCTCTGATAGACAAATAAGTGCATCTTTAAAGGAGGTGAAAAAATTCGGTGTATCTCAACGAAATGGACGGGATCATTGCGGACGAGTGACAGATATTTTTTATTTGATGCTCATGAAAGTGACAATCTTTTGAAGTGATATCATTTCTTCTGTTCGGCATTGAGCAATCATCAAAAGCATGTACAGTATCATATGTGGTCATCAAGTGGATTCCTATGATTTTTTTTAGTGAAAGTAATACTAAATAATTTCATGACACATTTTTCATCACAGTTCATTCCATCAATGCATCGCTAATCGAGTTCCGTATAAAATCGCATAAAAAGTACAGTGCTCCCCTCATTTGTTTAGTCCTTTTCAATTTCTGAAACAGCAGAGTTTGAAAGACGAAAAATCCAACAAATGCAATTGCAGTTTATAAGGAAGACTCTTTGATTACCGTCAAATATTTTTCTTCCGTCAAAAAAGACTTCGTTCCTTATGACAAACCACCAAACCAATACAAGTATAATAGTTTGCAAAATGCACCTCCTGAGATTGTAAATAAGGAATTCAAATAATCGCATCATTTGCGGTGACACGTAGTGCACCGTTATCAGATCATCACTCACTCCTTCAGCGGCCTAAATATTCAATCCATTTTTTTCACATACATTGCGGTGAATGGAATACAAAAGAACTTCAATATGATTATAGCTTTAAATGCTTATTTCGGTAATCTCTTGAGATATTCTCACCTTTTTCAGTGGATATTTCGACCAAGCTTTGAACCAGTCCATATTTGCATCACCGATTACCGAACTTAAAACTTTTTCTAACTCAATGGGTATAAACCTTAAAAATCGATCACTACATAAACAACAACTAATCTCATTTAGAACAATTCATTGTAAAGAACAGTTGACCACAATTTTGGTTCATGTCGATCAAAAATCGCTGATCATATTATCGTATCTGTCTCGTTGGATTTAGATGGACGTATTCATTTTCGAAATTGTTTCAAATCAAGTTGTTGAATGACATCAATGAGTTGATGAGTAGTAATGAAAGATGTCACATCAAACCTATGACGTCCATATTCATCTCTTGTATCTGATGCTTCAACACCAAAATTTTGAAGACATTTTGCCACTTCTACATCCTCGTGCAGACCATCAGTGATACATGCGTTCGACCGCTAAACCAACGCAAAAAAGTTATTAGCTGACAGATTAGAACTTATTGATCTTTCAACTTAACCTCCATTCCTTCCACCACAAATACTTTGAGTGCACTCTTGGAAAGAACATAACCGCCGCCTCCGCTCATAAATCCTTCTTTCAAACCATCCCGTCGTATCGCACATCCGAAATAAGAAGACTCATTCGGGTCTTTTGAAGCCAGGAATGATCTGTAGTTTACCGGGATAATTTATCCTTCAGTGTGACCAGATCTTTCTTCAAGCAAATCAAGGTAAATTCAAGTAAATTCAAGCAAATCATCGCAGAATTAATAAGGCAAATAAGGCAAATCATAGCCTGGCCCAAGCTTGGTGACGATATTGGTAAACCATTTGGTTTCGAGTAAAACTTTCCCTTGCAGATGATATTCGAAATAGCGACACGCCAACTACAAGATGGGCGCTCTACTACCATGAACCTAAGCGGTACTTGAGCACATCAAAAAAGCAAGCAGTTACCTCAGATTCTCCATGATCACATAGGTATCGTCATCGGTTTTCAGAAACCAGTCGAACTTATCATAATATCGTTCATATAAATAACTCATCGCCCGTCTCGTTTTCGTCCACAATGCTTCACGTCCAGTTGAAGTGTTCAAATTTATCGCTGGTAATGTCGCATCCTCTTCATCTGACATGAAAACGTACCTTAAAAGTTCTGTTATTCAACTTTCAAAAGTTTATAAACTATTCAGAGAAAGTTTTACGTTTTAATGAACATTCGGTTGAAAATTATTGTTTGCTCTAATAGTGTCTAATATAATGTGATTCACTCAACGATAAATGCCTCGATCCCATTTCTGACATCGTTATTCGTAGAATAACAGACAATTTTGCATGAAAAGAACCGAGCGTTTGACAGAATTTTATTGGAAATACAGTGGAATAAAGCAAACAAAGGAAGTGATTGCTTTGAACGTGATATGAATGGTACTGAAAATTTTAGAAATCTATTTACAGCTAACTCCTCTTTAGAGTTTCTAAAGAGACCTTTGACCTGAAAAGTATATGATTAATTAAGATTGTCGGTTGCATGACGATAAACAGATATGGAATAGATTAAGAGTTGATCAAGAAATTGTTCTACTTGTCACAACGTTTTGGCCAAGTTTCTTTGATTACAAGCGCTCTTTCAGTATGAAACTGTTTACCAGTCATAATCCAACATAAAATTCTCCGTTCTGTAGCTGCAGAAGCTGAAAGTGAATATGGAGTAAATTTTCTGGTCTGCCATCAGTATGAAGATATTTACAGGTTTAAGAACCATTTTTTACTGTCTTTTGTAGGTTTATGAACCTTATAAATTACTGGATCAACATTTCGGCAATTCAGATTTCGAGTATAATGATGAAACAGCGACGAGTGTTTCCTTTCACATCTACCACTTGATCAATCGCAGGCACGCTCGATTTCAAATCCCACGCAGCTGCCAAATAAACTCGAGTGCAATTGATACGACAAAGCTCCGGTTATGCAATCGTTCGAAGTATTTTTATTCAAGGCCCCTACTACTTGTAAGCTTCTTGTGACGGCGGGTTGATCGAATTGAACCAAACCCTTTCAGCACCAATAATTACTCACCTTTATCACTTTTTGCATTTTCCACCAGTAGATTGAAAGTCAGCCAAGCGATCGAAACGTTATTAATGAAAGCCAGCCAAGCGATCGAAACGATCACAAACCCACAAAGTAGTATTATGTAATTTCTTTGCAAGAACATGCCAACTGAAAATAGGTTCATTCACGTTTTTCCAACGTTGTTATGGCCGAAAACACCCATCTGAATAGAGCAGTCAACTTATATTACTGATATCAATCAAATTTTCCAGTACCATGCCATTTTATAAATAATTCTCGAACGGTTAGTTAATGTACCATCAAAAACATTTCCGATCATACTTCGTTGTCAAATCACGTCAAGCTGCATAAGCATTACGCATCAACAATCAATGCTGACTAAGGCGAAAAAATAAATAAATGGAGTTTTGTTGTGCGACTTTTTCGCTAATGTAGCAACCAAATGATAGGTGATGAATTGCAGTGCACGAAGAATCGTGGTGAAACGGTAATCATTATTATTTCAAACAAGATGAGAGAAAATAATTAACTCATTAAATAATTACGGCGAAAATGAGGATCGGCAATAATACGGTATAAGGTATGAATATAACTACCATCAGATAGAGCTGAGTGAGTTCCGGATTGTCCTTGATTTATAGTCCAGGTAGGTAACGAACTTGTTGTATCGTTGACGACTGATGGGCGACGAAGAAAACAACGAAAAAACAACAGCTTAACTTCGAATCAACCAGTACATACCTAGACAATCCAAGACAATCCTAGCAATGAAATCTCGCCTTCATACGAGTTTTTCATACGCAAATTTCTAACAATAAGATCAATAAAGCGTTGAAATTTAGTCGAATATCAAATGAGATTCAAGCAACAAAATAATCGGGTAACGAACAACACAAGTGATGAACGAACCACACAACTAACAAACGAGCCAATCAAGCCAAACATTTTCATCTATTTAAAGCTGATATCTTGGAGGCGTGATTAAATGATGAATGATATGTTGAAATAAGTAATTTGAATTAAAATAATAAATGATTGATACACTGATATGTCAAATAAGTGATTTGATAAATTGATATATTGAAATAAGACAAAATTTATGCAGATATTGCGATTTCACCCTCATCTGATTTATTGCTGCTTTTTCTTTCGCGATTTCTATTGCGACACTGATCAGACAATAGCCAGTCAAAGAATCACATCATTTGCAGTGACACGTAGTGCACCGTTATCAGATCATCACCCACTCCTTCAGTGACCTAAATATTGAATCTATTTTTTTCACATACATTGTGGTGAATGCAATGCAAAAGAACTTCAATATGACTATAGCTTTAAATACTTATTTCGGTAATCTCTTGAGATATTATCACCTTTTTCAGTGGACATTTCGACCAAGCTTTAAACCAGTCCATATTTGCATCACAGATTACCGAACTTAAAACTTTTTCTAACCCAATGGGTATAAGCTGGACTTATGCACAAGCAGCGAAATTGTGCAGAATTAATAAGTAGATCTAAGGCAAATCATAGCCTGGCCCAGGCTTGGTGACGATATTGGTAAACCATTTGGTTTCGAGTAAAACATTCCCTTGCAGATGATATTCGAACTCGCGACACGCCAACTACAAGATGGGCGCTCTACTACCATGAACCTAAGCGGTACTTGAGCACATCAAAAAAGCAAGCAGTTACCTCAGATTCTCCATGATCACATAGGTATCGTCATCGGTTTTCAGAAACCAGTCGAACTTATCATAATATCGTTCATATAAATAACTCATCGCCCGTCTCGTTTTCGTCCACAATGCTTCACGTCCAGTTGAAGTGTTCAAATTTATCGCTGGTAATGTCGCATCCTCTTCATCTGACATGAAAACGTACCTTAAAAGTTCTATTATTCAACTTTCAAAAGTTTATGAACTATTCAGGGAAAGTTTTACGTTTTAATGAACATTCGGTTGAAAATTATTGTTTGCTCTAATAGTATCTAATATAATGTGATTCACTCAACGATAAATGCCTCGATCCCATTTCTGACATCGTTATTCGTAGAATAACAGACAATTTTGCATGAAAAGAACCGAGCGTTTGACAGAATTTTATTGGAAATACAGTGGAATAAAGCAAACAAAGGAAGTGATTGCTTTGAACGTGATATGAATGGTACTGAAAATTTTAGAAATCTATTTACAGCTAACTCCTCTTTAGAGTTTTCAAAGAGATCTTTGACTGCTAATACGAACGTAATCATTGCTCAATAGTGATCAATTTATATGAATGAGCGCGACTGCGCTATTCAATTGAGACGATCTCCAGAAAATGGCTATGTCTGCTCAAGATAACAAAATCGCTCGACAAAATATATATTTTTCCGAATGAAGAGATCCAGCTGGATCGACTGATGCAAAAAAATTCATATGTTAGTGGGCAAACTTGAGCTTACGGTAGCCTTGAAGTGGCACCCGAGATAGGATTAATAAAATGCCTATATCTCCTCAACAAAGCCAAATTGCTCAGCAAAATTTTTAATGTTTTGAATAATATTCTGAAAAACCTACCGTACTCTCAAGTTTGCCCATTAACATATGAATATTAGTTGATCAGTCGATCCAACATAACCTCTAGATTCAGAATAACGTATATTTTGCCGAACGATTTCGCTTTCTTGAGGCGGTATAGCTATTTTTCTAAAGCCATCCCAATTAGCGCAAAGCCACTCATTCAGATTCATTGCATCTCTATAGATCAATTGTTTACATTAATATAGCACTATTGGCGTTACGGTCTTCAAGGTGTCCGTACTCTCGTGTTTACCCGATAACATCTGAATTTCTTTGCTCTGCTCGAGTGCTCAGAATCTCTACTTTCATAATATCATATATTTTGCCATGCGATTTTCCTTTTTTGAGGAGATATCTATTTTCTCAATGATATACTGTTTGCCATCTTCGAGCCTATCGTACCCTCATGTTTGCCCATTAACATACGAATATTTGTGCACCAGTCGATCCAGCGGAATATCTTGATTCAGAGTATTGCACACTTTGCTGAGCGATTTTGCTTTCTTGAGGGGGTATAGCTATTTTTCTAAAGCCATCTCAATTAGCACAGAGGCACTCATTCAGATACATTGTATCACTATAGATAAATTGTTTACATTAATAAGGCACTATTGGCGTTGCAATATTCAAGGCACCGGTACCCTCATGTTTGCCCGACAACATATGAATTTCTTTGCAGTATTGGATTGCTCAGAATCTCTACTTTCAGAAAAAAAAACATATATTGGGCCGAGCGATTTTGCTTTCCAGAGGAGACATAGCTATTTTCTCAATGATATACGGTTTGTCATCTTTGAGCCTTCCGTATTTTCAAGTTTGCCCAGTAACATATGAATTTTTGTGCAACATTTGATCGATCTGAATCTCTACATTCTGAAAAACACATCTTTTATTGAGTAATTCCGCTTTCTTCGCATCGTTAGATTCCACAAATTCTCTACTTTAGGTAATGTATATATGTTGTCGAGCGATTTTGCTTTCTTCAGGAGATATAGCTGATTTTTTGAAGCTGTCTCAAATAGCTCGGCGGCGCTCGTTCCAATACGTTGTATCACTATTGATCAATGTGCACATTACTATAGAGGAATTAGGGTGACCATCTTCAAACTAACCGTCTCCTCAGGTTTGCCCAATAACATGCCAATTTCTTTGCGCCATTAGTTTCCCCAGATTCCCTGCTTTCAGAAATGTATATATGTTGTCGAGCGGTTTTGCTTACTTGAGGGGATATGGCTGATTTTCTGACCCTATCTCAAGTAGCTCTGCAGCGCTCGTTTCAATGTACCCCGTTGATAAACCATTACATTTACATTAATCTCAGGGTGATCACCTTCAAATTGTCGATATTCCCAGGTTAGCCCAGTAGCATGGTCGTTTCTTTGCACCATCGGAGTATATGTTATCGGGTGATTTTGCTTGCGTTCAGAGAAATGGTTGGTTTTGAGGGAATTAGATGAACGTCTTCTCTATTCTTCTTATCACTTTCGTTATTTCTGTCTCGCTCTCCTCTAATTTCCCGCCGACAATTAACACATTCAATGGAATGCTTAATAATGTATGCACTGTTATTGGGTGTTTTCATGACACATTGATTCACATTTCAAAATGCTAATGCAAAGTGGAATTTACTGTTGAAAACAGAATGAATTAGCGCTCATACTGTGAATATACATTCTGTAAGCAATTACTAATGTAACTTTTCAGGAATTCTTCCGCTTCCAGAAAACAATCACATATCGTTACTTTAAGGTGTGCTTTGTATACTTTGGTATTCACAAAACTGATCAACGTCCACTACTTCTCTTTACCCATGCATTAAAATCAGCTACTTCCATTGCTGCTCGAGGTTCTGCTTGTGCCATCAGTGTATCTATCTGAAATTTGTTTGATTATTCTTATTATGACATGAATTCAGTTTAGGTGCATTCCTTAAATGATAACTGTACGTTGTGTTTCTACTTATAAATACCGATTAAAAATTGAAATTACACTCGAATACCATTTTGATATTCCATCAAATCGAATTGAGCACTACGGTTCGGATAGAATATTGATTTGATATACAATGGGTCACGTTTCGCTCGATCAACTATTTTAGTGCTCATTTTCGCATTCCATTCGATTTCAAGTTGTGCATTGATTCTCGGAAAATAAAAACGACTGATATGTTGCAAACATTTTGCATATTCTTACTTCAAGAGCACTTTGGAATTCATTTATTGTCGGATCGTTCTCAATTTTGAGGCGCCTCTCGACGATTCTTTTTGCCGGTTCCGAAAGGCGCGTGAAACGTTCTTTGAGTCTCGCATTCCACTCCATCTTTTGCTTTTGCCATTCTGATAGTTGTTGCTGGTATGCATTCTGAAATTCAGTGAATATTTCAGTGCTTATTCATTCGCATTTGCAGTCGTGGATTATTGGCAAGAACATTTGAATATCATCCGCTAATCATTGATCAACTCAATCTACTCACGCGTTTAACTCAAAATGTGCATTTCAGACCAACGTCTTCTTTTGCACAGTCTATTCTATTCGTGTGTGTAATCTTTTTCATCATTGTTTTGAGCCCCTTAAGTGATCAGTGGTCGACCAAATATCATCAATCTTTGTTCGATCTCAGTGATGAAGACAAATGAGTGTTACTTCGCATTTCCGAAAAGAGTTGCTCAATTTCTTTGAGCACGTAACTTTCTGTGAAATTGAAGACAATATCACTCAGTTGTGTTACTCAAAACTTTTTGTTTACTTATTTGGGAAGAAAAAAAGTTATGCAGAGAATGGAAATATTTACATAACTTGGGTTGATCACAACTTTTACTTCACTGATGAATGTTCTTGTTAGAATGTTCGATAACAATCAGTTTTTAGTGTGTGTGAGTTCTATGCTGCTCCACTTTATCCCTATAGTGGAACATCAGTTTTCCCGTCATATTATTAGTTAGTGATGGCATGCCACCGACGCCCAATCGAAAAAACCCGACATATTTCGGTCGGAATTCCCACTGAACAGTTTTGATGTTCGGTCGGAATACTGGCTCATGGAATGTTGCAAAGTCGGATTCCGACCGAACAGAAATTCAGTTCAGATGCCTTCACCATGATCAATTACTTATGAGAAACAAAACCATCACTATAAATAAAACAAAACCCTCTGCCATATCAGTTTACTCGTTACTCGTTCAATTCCCCGATTAGACCATCACCCCTGGGAGGCGATTCATCGCTGCTTGGGAACGCAGGTGTAACGGTGTCGTCTGTAAAGAGACAAGGAACAAAAATAGATTCACAGAAACGTGACTTACCCAGATGTTTCCTCCTTGATTCTGCGCCCATTTCTTCATTAGCTCCATACGTTGTCCTCTTGGAACGTCCTTATCAACGATCTCTTTGAATTCTTTAATTTTGTGTTCATCCTGGATAGCATCAAGGACTGGCTGGATGGCTGTGCTTATATGAGGTAAATCCAAGTTACATGCTCCCAGCAATGGATCGGAACTCCATGCGTTCACGTTTGCTGAGTTTAAAACAGCTGGTAGTAGGGGATTTGCTTGAGAAAATGGTATCAGTTGAGTTATGACTGCGCATAAACCGAAGATCATATTTAGAGCCTTCATTTGAAAGGTAAGACTCAACTATTCTGTTAGCCGATGACGTCCATTCTCTTACCGTCCATTTATATATGGAACTTTCAGACGTCGAAATCGCTTCTTCATTATTTCATTTTCGCTGATTTCATTTTCGCATTTTCATTCAAATGGTAATGTTGTGTTAATGAGGAAATATTTCATCGATTTTGGAGTTGTTTCTTGGAAACGATTTGCATTCAATGGGATTTTCGTTTGTGGGAATTTCGGCATTCAAGAAATGAATCTTTTCACCCATTTTCAAATGCTAATTCGTTTCTGAATACTGCCATATTCTCTAATCAGCAAATTATCACGAATTTACATTAGATTGAACATAACAAAATGTTCATGTGATCATCAACATTTCCGTTTATCTCCGTAGTGTGAGCCCTATTGCCAACCTGAAATGCTTCAACGCTCTCTGTTGGTAGTGTTAGATGGATGGACATCATAAGCTGCCCATGTATTTTAGATCTTCTAAAGTTGAGCGTCTTACGATGCACTGTCTTCCATCCAGATGATTCTTTCAAATTGCTTCGTTCGAATCTTTCAGAAGTAGTCTTTTTATGTGCAGTTTGCTGTTGTTGCAGTCAGAATTTAGCGACATCTACGCTATCAGATCATTACGTGCACATACGACGATCAGCTTAAAAATCGTAAAACTAATACACTCAATTGCAGCTGTCTCCGATTACAGCAACCATAGCGCATTTAATCGCATTTACAGTATGTCGTCTAGGTTATGTCAATTGTCACTATTAGATCACTGTTTAAGCACTACGGTAAAGTGTTTTAAGACCACGAAGGAAGTGAAACTGATCGTGAGATGAAAATTTGTTTTAGATTTCCAACGAAACATCAGCGGAAACAGTCTGATATTGCTGACGTTAAGCACTATGTTTACGGCAACCCTTCACAATCCAGGATTGCTGTCTTTGTGAATATACATTCTACAAGCAATTGCTAATGATCAGCAAAGGCAACTTTTCCGGAAGTTATTTCTAGAAAACATCGCATATCATCATAATCGTTACTTCAAGGTATAATATCACTCCATTCCCATGATTTGTCTCTTAAAAACTGATCACGTGTCAATGATATTACCTTTTTTTAAAATTTCTTCTCGCCATCAGTTTTTACCAACACATTCCATAATTCGTCCCTTAAGCATATCCGAAATCGCTCCCTTAAGGCATTTTTGGATATATTTAATTTTTTCTTCGGATGTTTTGGATATGTTAAGGGATTTCCGACATGCTCAACACATTTCAGTCAGCTGAACCCATCGGATTTATCTTGCTTAATAAGTGCTGCTTCAATCCCATTTTACATTTCATTACCGCTTGTATAGTTCAAGTCATAATAGCAATTTCTCGAATTTGAATCTTTTTTTTTCGCTTGAAGTGTTTCACTGAACTGATTCAACCAAAACAACAAAGAGCATTATTTATTTACTGAAAGCAGTGATAGTTTAAAAATCCAACATTATAAACTGAACAAACAGCAGATTTTCAGTGATCCGCGTGTATATTATCAAATAAAAGTGAAAATCATACTCATTTTGGAAAAATATCGATTACAAACAGATCAACAAAAATCATAAATCAGAGTATTTAAGAATAAAAATCAGCCCGTTCAGAGTATATAAGAAATTATCAAATGGAACGATTTAAAAAAAATGAAACACAGCTCTGAAATAACGAAACAATCACTTGGTGTTTCAAAAAGAGAAAAATTATCCCATCATCCCAAAACTAATAAACCGCTTTTGCAATAATCAATCCCGCATCTGAAATAAAACAAAACAAACAAATTGAACAGGGATTACTTCTATTGGACAACGATCAACCACATCGGCTCATCGCAATGCGCACAATCATCAAAATTGAATTAACCGTAGATCAAAAAACCATTTCAATAAAACACAATGAAAAAGCGAAAATATTACACAAATAAAACAATGGAAATGTCAATGCGATCAAGAGAAACTTGACATATTTCCATTTGCAAAGAACACACGAAGAAAAAATTCCAGATCAATCAATCTTAAAGGATCATCACGAGATTGAATAAAAAACACATTTCTAAGACCATTAATGAGTAAAATGTACAAAATTCAATAACAGAACCCATCAATTGATATAAATTGAACAAATTCACAAACAAAACACATACGATCGAAACAACCAAACAAAACTCGTCACAATTGAATGATCAAAAAACCAGCAATATTCAAGTTATTTGCACAATTCCAAACAATGAACAGAAAGAATACAGAACGTCATTATTCGACTTCGTGAACATTGTTCGGATTACAACATATATCGACATATGAAAAATCAAATTATTATTGAAAAATCCAACGCAGAACGCCCTTAACATCGATTTACGATCATTGGACACAACATATTACTAGTGCTCAATGAATTGAAACCACCACATCATAATGAACAATCGCAAAACACAAAACCTGAATATAGAGTGAATATAAAATAAAATTTTTTGACATGAAACATTTTAAAAATATGGAATTGCAGCAGATCAAATTTCATTTGACGAATAAAAAGAGTAATGATTAAGCGAGCGAACAGCAGACAGAGTTGATATAATGAAGTTATTCGTCGAATATTTTCTTCAGTCTTGTTGGTGTCATTCTTAACGTATGCGTTCTCGCATTTCGTTCCTCTTCAATTTCAGCGATAGTCCTTAAAGGAACGATTTGTTTATTACTCATTGTTTTTAAAAAATATTACCATAGCAATTTTAAGGACCCGAACTGTCCTAAACTCAAACTGAATTGAACACAAACTATCCAAAACTGAACGAATTCAGTAGAAATCACTCAACTGCTATAGTGTTATAAACTATTACTCTAACAGCTTCATAAAAAAAGCAATACAAGATGATCGTTATAAAATGAACTGCTATTAAATTGTTATAAAAAGAAAACTTACTTTCTTCCAGCGCGAATCTGAATTTTTCGCGTCTTCGGCGCTTCTAAAATGAAAATACTCATCATTATCAATTTTAGAAATTTCGAAGAATATCACTAATCAAATACAACAAACATACAATATTAATTGAAAATCAAGCGCATCAAAGAGAATAACGTACTCGATTCGGCGGCAGCGGCAACACTCTCAGAGACAGATCTTCTTCGACCTTTCTTACTTGAACGAGTTGTTTTGGTTGGTGTCTTGGAGATAGCAGCAGAGGACGAAGAAGATGAGGTTGATGGTGAAGACGGGATCGTCAGTGAGGTTGCACGTCGACTCTGAATTTATGATGATGAAATGTTGTAGCGTGTAATCTCAATCAACCGGGGAGACACACCCAAATAACCTAACGTTTCCAAATGGAAAATTCCAAAACAACAAAAATACAAGTTTACCTTCGCTGCTGGTGATCGAGCTGGTGAAACAGAGTTTTCTGCGCTCGTATTCTTTGATACTCTTTTTCTTGGCGTTGCTCGACGTTTTGCTGAAGAGATTCATTTTATGACATACTCCAACACTGCTCTCATTAATTAACAACATGTCAATTTGCATTTCGAAGACTATTTACACTCAAAATCATATTTTAAGTACAATATATTTATGTATAACGTTCAAATGTACAAATCAATCGCTACGATCAGTACAGATTAAAGTGTTGCGGTGAAACGATACTATATTGCAAGTATGGAACATTTAAAAAAAAGCAAAGCAAATAACAATTCAGATTATAATCAGAAAACAATTTCTATCTTGAATGAATGACGGATCCCGGATTTTATCACTATCAACAATTTCATAACCACTTCTTCCAAATGTCACCAATCAAATGGGTTTATTTCAGTCAGTGAACACTTACACTCTAACAAATATCAAAAATTCACATTCATTTCCGACACGACACGCACCGACGTGAAAATTTCTGAAAAACTGGAAAGTATATGAGGTAAGTGTGCAGAGAATACGTACCAGTTCTGCTGGATGTAGAAGGCGTGGCACTTCTCGACGAATGACTTTCCGGAATGGGACTTAGCGGTCGTACAGCTGCAATGACGAATATCAGTGAAATATCGCATTCAACAACAAAGATCACTAACACGGTTAATTCAATTCAATTAATAAGTCAACTTAACATTTGCGCATTTCGCCCTTAACAAAAATATCCGTACAATCAAACTGAAGGCAAGGGCAAGGTAATATAGAAAGATCATTCAAGACCTGGTGAATGAGTTGATCGTCTGCCGCGTTTTTGACTTGTTACCGACATTGTATCCTCAGACACACTACCTGTCAATAAAAAACAATAATGGTTCACAACATTCAACTCCTCTTAAAATTGTCATTTTTAACACAGCGTTACATTCTATTAGGATTTATCAACACCCATCCCCAAATGGGTTTGCAAATTTGTTGGATTGGTTGTTGATCATTTGTAAGCAGCATTCTGGCGATCGTTTACACAATTCATAACGAAAAGTGAAGTAACTTTTAAATCCGAAATTTAAATATTACTTCGTTCAGAAGCACTTTTAGAATAAGAATACTCAGATGAAGAATAATTCAAATGCGAACCAAATGAACAACAAAGCACTCACTTCTTGATATTGACGCAATTGATGAAGAGCGCGATGAGCGTCTTGAGGGCGATCGGTGCTGTATGGAGGACGTCGCCGGAGATGACGATCGATTATCTATAAATGACACATGAATAGGTTATCGTTAAAACTCCATTTTCCGATCACACACCCCCTCCTTCTCATTCACATCAATAACAACTACCTACATGAAATCATTTGTTTCAAAATAAATATCTCACTGCTACTGTTCTTAAGCAATAGATCACATTCAACTATACGTTAACAGTCATAACGTATGGAAAAGACGAATTTCATAAACGATCATAAACCAAACAATACTATCATTACAACCAAACAATACTATCATTAATAATAACAAAAAACTAAACGACCTCGTGACACACTGCTTGACGCTCGTGTACTGCGACGTGCTGGAGTTACTGGCTCATCAACTTGCGATTCTACGACTTCTGCAAATTCTCTTGATTCATAATAAAAATGTACTCTCCAACATACGCAAAGAACTGATAATTCTATTGTTTAAGCTTTCATTACTCAATGTTGCATCGAAATAAAATCTGACACAGTGTACTTTAATCGATGCGTATCGTTTATTTATATGATCTATACATCATCACACTCATTCCAAATCTATCACCTATCGCCAAATGGGATTGTGTAGTTGGCAAAAAATAAAATGATATCTGCGAATTGAAGTTCTCCCTTAATGGATAAAAAAAGCTAACGGAAGTCAAAGAGATGAAAAAGAACGAATTATATAAAGAGTTGGTGACTGACTTGCTGAGGCACGTGTACGTCGACCGCTTGCTGTGGACGATTGTTCAATTTGTGCTTCGTCCACCTCTAAAACAGCTAACGATTACGATTAAACCAGAGCTCATAACACCAATGAATAATGAAATAAATCACGAACATATCGTCGCATCGAAACCACACAGAATTCAGTACCATCCGTACTAAACAAAACAATATTCATCAAACAAGGAGGACGTTTTCTAACGAATGTTACATAAGAACACCACATCAAAACTGTCGAATTCAACAATTTCCATACCTTGTGATGACTGGTTCGACGATGCTCGTTTACGACGACGTGTTGGTGTTGTCGGTTCTCCAGATTCCACGTCCGTAATCGCTGCAAAATCTTATCATGATAACCACTAACATTCTTCAAATTAAATGAAACATCATTCAAATTCTTCACACATCGTGATAACCACATTCAAATTCGGAAATTTCAACTTACGATTAGATAGACTGAATGAAAAACGCTGAATTCATTGTTTTAAAGAGAAGAACAAAAAATTGAACAACAGCTAAGCTATCTAAAACAAATAAGAGTACTAAAACGCAGTCAACTCGTATCAGATGGTATCAGATTGAATCTCACCTCGTGCAGGCGAAGTGTTGCGTGAAACTGACGAGCGACGACTGAGTCTCGACGACGAACGTGATGTCGGTGTGTCACTTGCAGACATCATTGCACTCTGTTCCACATCTTCAAACAAAAAAATAATTCAGCAAACAGCAATTCATACAAACACGAAACGTTCCATAATTTGATACGAACAAAAACGATAAAATACAAGTGATGAAAGCAATTCTCCAAATAACAATCACACAATGCGCACAAACCTTGCGACTGCGACTTGCTATTGGTACGTTTCCTTGATCGACTCGGAGATACAGCTCGTTCAGAGAAAGCCGCTGATTCAGAATCTAAACTTTCTTTTCACTGTCATCGATAATTTACAACTCAGATAAATTATCAACACATCTCCATCAGTCCCTCTTCTCAAAGAATAGCGAATTCATATGCACACCAAAATTTTCAATAAATGAAATTCAACAATTCATATTCAACTGCGAAATTACCATCTGTTGACGAGGTTAACTGCAGTCTGCGTCGGGTGCTTCTGGACACAAATTCCGTTGTGAGATGTGTGGCGTTACCTAAAATTTCATGCTGAATATAAACAGTTTCGAAAATGTTCGTTAGCTATGCAACAACAAACACATCGCTTCCTATTGCATTCACTCAACGAAGATTATGACTCCACGGCTAAATGTATAACATCGATTTCCGAATAACTTGATAAACAAGTCGAATCAATGCGTTTCAAGCTAAATCTGCCGCTACTGAACCAATTTTCTCGTATTATACCGCCATCTCAACTAACACACATTCAGAAAGCAAATCCTTAAGACATCCTCTTTCTCTTGAAGAGTATTTGAGAAGAACAAGCAAGTTTCCAGAACGGTTCGTCAAATTGATTCCAACTAAAATCTACTTACCGCTTTTATCCTGCGACGATGCTCGCGTAGTTCTACGTCTAGTCGGTGTCACTGGTTCAGTAGTTTCAGTGTCCATCTCTGAAATAAATCCATTGCACACAAATAAATCACTCTTCAGAAAATAATTACGTACGCTAACTATTATAATATAGACGGGCGTACACTATCTTAAACAAAATCCGAATGAAACTACTTCAAAAATCGAGTATTTCCATTTCGACATTAAATAAATACACAATTCAGGAATTTCAGTCCCTATTACTGCAACATTTTCAAATTCACTCTTCTGCATGAACTAATTTTCGAATAGATAACTAGATACAGGCCAAATGATAGCCTATCTCAGGCCCGTGACATTCGCACATCATTCGGTTTCGAGCAAACCACAAGTAATTTCAAATAAATGAAGCTTACTTGCACATGCTGGTGAACGAGCCCGTGATGCAGATCGTGTGTGAAACGCGACCGGATCATCTGGCAAAGTCTCTTCTTTACTTTCCACTTCTGTCACTTGAATTGTCGGAATATCTTCTAAAACGAACACTTACTATCTTCTCTATGTGACTTTCCCCGCACATCAACAACCATAAATGAAAAACCACAAAAATTAACTTCAAATGAAATTGTCAACTTTCGACACTCTAGATTAAGGTTTAAACAGCGACAAAAAAAAACAAAGCGAACTCACGCATGGCGGGAGGAGTAATTTCCGCTTCAAACGCATTTCGTTCTTTGTTCAGCTCAGGCATCTCCTTCGTCCGTTCCAATTCTGTCGACACACCTCCCCTTGAACGAGTGCTCTTCTGAAATAAGCGATGAATTAATTCGAAACCACTGACTGATTCCGAAATGACCCTTCCATCATTGTCGCAAATTACGAATCGATACTGCCAAAAAAATATTCCACATTCAAAGGGAACAAACCTTGACGGGCGTTCGCACTGGAGACGAACTCAGAGAAACACTGAAAAATTTAAAATACGATCATCTCAATCAATGTTACACAGGTGAGAGAGACAAACAAATGGACAATGTATTTCTGCTCACTTTTGAAGGAAAGTTTTACAGAACTGCTAAAGTATTGTCTCATGTTTTCCAGAGTAATAATTCGAAAAGAATTTGCACAGTAAAAAGGATGAGTATAAAATTGCCATTTAAATAAAAAAAACAAGTATTACGTTGATTGATTCTCTGAATGCGTTCTTCGACGTGATGTTCTTCTATGTGACGGAGGTGAGGATGGCTTCTCTGAAGCACCTCGAGCAATCTTAATGATTCATTTATAGATATCACTAAACGATCATTACTTTAACAATCAAGAATGCTAAATTAAAGAAAAACAAGCAAAATCAACGATTTCAACAAATTAATTGGAATGCGAAAACTCGTTTCAAATTCCACAACGACCCATCAGCAATTGAAACAAATCAACTTTTCGGAGCGATTTTTGACAAAGATACAAGAAAACAGATTCAGGCACAGCGTGAGAGAAAATCAAGTAGGGCATTACTCACTTTTCTGGTTGATGCGGCGGGTCTGACTTCAAGAAGATCTCGTTGAGGCTCCACTTGTTCCGAAACACCCGTCGATTCAATTGTGGCTGCTTCGACGACGTCCGTTTTGCTCACTGATCGCACTGATTTGGATAAACTTAATTGTTCCGACTGATCGACCACACTTGATTTCGCTAATGATGATGATGCCATGTCTGCGGTATTTTTTGGTCCCTGTTCATCGCGTCTCGTCTCCAATAAAACCGCTCCGTGTGACTGAGAATCAATGGGTCGTTTATGCTTCTTTTGTTCCAGTTGCATGGCCATTTTTCTTAGTTTCTCAATTCGCTTTCGGTCCTCATCTGGAATGGCATCGGAGAATTGTTGGTGTCGTTGAGTCGTCTCAATAACTGTTAATTGACTTTGGCTTGCTGCTTGCTGACCCTTGTCGCTCTCTTGTCTCATATCATCCTCTTCCTCGTGTTGTTCTTCTATAACACCCACTCTCGATTCATACGTCTGTTCACGCTGAATCGTTGAAACTGTTACAGTTGCCGTTTCAGTATACTGCATATGATCTAAGTCATCGATCACTTGCGCACATGCCCATTGCTGTTCTTCAAACGACTGTTGTTTGGCCGAATCACACTCGGTGTTCTCTTCAATCACTTGATAGGTGACTGCATGATGATAGTCCAAATTCGACTGATCATCCACATCCACATTCATTGCATGCTCTGCGATATCATCGTGTTTCGTCTTCGAGGGCGGTGCCGTATCGTCGTTATCAGCACACTTTTTCAGAGTATCTTTTTTTGAACGGTCTTCGCCTTCTTCTTCTTCATCAACGACATCCTCTTCAGCTTGTTCCTCAAATGATCGACTGATTATGGAATCCTCTCCACTCGATGATTGCTGCTGTGTTGCTTCAATTGGAGATTTTTGTTCAATTAATCTATTTTCACCGCCATCCACTTCAATATCATCTTCCCATTCTTGTTCTTCATAGTAAATTATTTTTTGCTTTGTTGTGTCAATCGGCTGACGTTCGCTTTGCGATATTTTCATACTGTTTAAAGAGTCATCTTGCATATCGAATCCGCTGTTGATAACCGACAGTATCCTCTTTGCTCTGTCATTATCGTTTGAATCGTCTCCGGTCTCTTCCGGTATTTCTTCGCCCTTTCGTTCTTTGCTTTCGACTTTCTCCGATTCTCTTTCTTCGTTTTCATCACCACTTTCATCAGATTGTTCTTCGTAACTCCGATTTTTGATACTTGAATTCTCCTCACTCATAACAACTGCTTCCTGCAAACACGACTATCAATTTTTCAACATTTCACACAAAAATTTAACTCCAACTTTTGATATTTGAATGATATACAACAATCCCGTCAAATGAAACAATTTTCCGAAGCACTCTACAAAACACTCATTGCTTTATGCAAATGAGCAGAAACATTGCTAAACAGAAATGTGAAAATTGCAATACCACTAGCAAAATTTGCTAAAATTTTGGCATTTTTGATACCGCAATTTATCTGATCGAAAGAAAAACAACAGGCCGAATATTGAATTTCAATTAACAACAAATTGCCCATGAAAACAAAACAATCTCTCTCTACAGCTCACTATTTCCTTACAAACACCTAAACAGAAGAATTATTAATGAAAACAATTGCAATATCACCAAATCAGCTAACCGTTCCTTCTGCAACAATTCCCATCGAATCGTCGGCTGTCGGATGTACGATATCTGCTAACACCTTTTTACTATCTTCATCTTCTAGCACAATCACGCTGTCTTCTAGCTCGTGCTCCTCCTCTTCGTCATCGTCTGATTCGTAATTGAAATCTGGTTGCTGAAATCATTTTGCTCTTATCGGGATCGTCTTATTTCTCAGTGAATAGTTACAAAATGAATTCGATGAGGATCTTTTGTGATTATCGAATAATCGTTCGTACCTGTGGAATCGATTGTTTCATTTCCGAACTTTGAATAAGATTACTCTCGGACAACGGTGAATCGGTACTTCTGCAAAACATTCATTGTGATTATTTCAGCGATAAACACCACTACAATGAACCGTGATTAAAACTGATGCTTAAAAAATCACACAAGAATTTGTCAATGAAGTCGGCTGAATGGGAAAGAAAATGCAATCTGAAAGGAATAGACAGAACAAAGAAGAGAACAAGCACACTAACGAGTTCGTATGGCTTGATGGTAAATGGAAACGTAGTCGAGGTCTCGGTTCGCTGCCTGAAACGATAAAAAACAATGTTTCTGGTTCGACCGATCTCTCCGAAATGCGACATTCACTAGCCTCACTAACGTAATAAACATATTGTATGATGATATATTTTTCCTAATTTTCACTAAACATGAAATATTTTTTGATTACTTATACGTTCAACTCACTAATAAACATGAAATATTTTCGATCAATGATTAATACTTCACAGTTACTCATCTCCGAAGGCCGAAACGACACGATATTCATGCATACCATTCACCACAAAATTCTTCATTTCACCACAAATGATTCATTCCTATTCGCAACATTTTTGACAAAAACTGATAAAATTCCTCCCCTTTCACAACTTTCTGAAGAAAATCAAATGGGACGAAAATCTGCTAACAATAAGGCAAAAAAATAGACGATGTACATCGCCGAACCTTGCTCATTGTCCGGATTGATCACATCTTTACGTCTATTCGATTTGAGGATAGAGGTTGGGGCTGGTATCGATAATGAGGATGCAATAGGGGAAGTCATCGGTGAATCAACGAACACGGCTCGGTTCGAGAGCATCATACGACGACGAGACGGCGGTGTTTGCAGAACGCGACGTATACTTTCCATTTCTTCTTCGGGCAGTGCTCTGCAATTTCATCACAAATTATCATCCCTTTCCACCCACAAAGCAAAACACGATCGCTTTCAATCAGTTATTCGGAATGCCGAAATTAGCCAAAATTCCAAAAAATTCGACAAATTGAAATGCGAATATTATTTGAAAAGCTCAGCTTGAACGATGCTAACTCAATAAATTTTGATCCAATTCTTCAAAATGTTCCTTATCTTTTCTACAGAATGAGAACGTCGAGGGTTTTTGAGAATAACTCTTCATATAGAGCCAAAAGAAAATAAAAAATTTTCTACTGACCATCAATCAATCCAGTTCATAATGGTCAAAAAATGCCCAAATTGAAACGAGCAGTACAAACACATTAATGCTCGGTTAAACTACTAATATGAAAGACAAAAATTCACGGAATTCACTTGATGACAGAACAATCGAATGACAATTATTGAACACTGAATTTTAAATCTATTAACAAATCATAAACAGCTGATCTATCAACAAATCTACCAGCTGATCTAGCAAAAGCAAAACAATAGCAATAAATGCACGTACTCTTCCAATCGAGCAGCTCGATCGTCCAACACTGGACTGTTCTCGTTGCCGTCTCTATTCAGTCGTCTTCGACTCACTTCTGGTGCATTTAGGTCCGCTGAGGGGTTTTCAGTGGAGATTCGTTTACGATTTGGGAATACCCTGAGAATTGGAGCAATGAAAGGAATATTAACTGTAGTAATAATATAGAAATGATAGCGTGAAAGATGAAAATGATGATAAAATCAGCAAAAAATACCTCGAATCAATAACTGCTGAATGAAGCGATAATCGTTTACGGTCCGTTTCAGTCGTCGTCAAACTGCGTCGCAGATGATAGGTTGCCATTTTTGAAGTCACTAAAAGCTTATTCGATTTGTGCACAGCGATTCGCTTTAAACGATTATATGCAGGATGACAAAGAGGATATATGACTACAATAGAATATTTTTCAATATTCATACGACTGAATCAAAAGCAAATTCATTTCAACAGTTTTGTATTCCGAGCAGAATCGCTTGAAAAAGAGACCACAAGAAATCGACAATATCAAGATCAAGTTCCGAAAGCGAACAAATATTTGTGGAAACAATCTTGCAACAATTTTCCACGCTCGTCAACATTAATATTCAAACAAAAAATTCGTTTTTCAAACAACCAAAACAGTTGAAATAATTGAATTGCTGAAATGATAACCGTTTTCTTGCCACTTATCTAAAACGGCCTGCGGAAGTTGGATGTCAGATTTGTACGGTAGCATGGCCATCACTCGTGTCGTCCAACGATCACACTCCGTCTTCCACTGTTCATCTTTTGGCTGACCATTCGGCTGCAACGATTACCATTTTAACGAGAGAGAACAATCAATTAAGAAACGAATAAAGAAATAATGCAGTAATGAGAGCAAATCGAATTCAACTGACTATACACAATTCAAATGCGAAACATCATTCTGAATACATTGGATATAACCAAAAATGACATACAACTTCGGCACACTAATTGATTACGATGAAAAAACCTCATTGTTATGAATGAATGAATGATTTACTGTCACAAAAACGAAAACAAAACGAACTGCGATCAGACGACTGAAGTATTTTCGTTGCAAACAGAACGCATTCCATCTTACAACACCGTCCTCAGTCGATAAGAGTTGATCTGAAGAGACGTTTCATTGCTATTTTTTAAAAACGTCTAAAATAATCATTCGAAACTGACCATCATCATTACGACGTAAACGCTCAAATGAAAACCAAAATGATGCACAAAAACAACCCAACCAAAACCTATTCAGACACATCATTAATCAGCGATTTTCAGTCTTAAATCTCAATCGTCTTTCTTCAATAAATTAACACATAAAAATTGTTTTGAAATGTCATTACGGTGAAATCTCATCATCAAAAAAACTGCATCGATTGCTGAATCTACCTCTAATGAAATCAATTTGCTTATCGTTCAGAAATGAACACTCCATTAAAGTTTCCAAATCCTGTGGTGCTTCTTCACTTGTTCGAATTGTATCCACATATTCATTCATTTTTGGTGTTCCCTCCATCTGAAATTAATTGATAATAATAAGCGCTATTGATAATAATAACAACGATAACAATAACAAGATTATCTATTAAATCAATCAATTAACCTGATGGTCATGATCCCTTTTCCATTTCTCGTTAATTTGTTCAATAAGCTGTGTACAGTTTTGAATGAACGTATACTTGAACGCATCGAAAACAGTCGATGGCTGAAAAGAACACCACTCAGCGAATATACTTCATATTCATTGGTTTTCATGAGTTTTTCATCGTGAGCAAAATTTGATTTGGACGATAAAATACGCATTTTTACGAAATCAATTCACGAAATTATACCTATCGTCCGTTTCGAATAGTGATGAACAAGATTTACACAAATAAATATTGACAATGAAACAAATGCAAAAAAGAAACCTCCGTTTCAGCATTATCATAATCAAGGAGGAAATAACCGATTAGCTTATATTTGGCCACATCCATTATTTGTAGCACCAATACCGGTGCTAATAAAGTCTGAAACACATATTCACATTAAACGGCATTCGGCGACGATTAAGATCGCAAATAGCATTCTTTTTTTCCATTCCTTATCAAATTCTCCTTTCTTTGCTTAATTACTCATTTGTCCCGATGCAAGCGGCTAAAATTCCCCCTCAACAACCTATCCTTCTACAATCCAAACAACTTTTACAAGTGATTACGCCGATGCATCCACGTGACCCAATAAAGTTTCAATAAACTTTATTCGACTTCAATTCGAGTAACAGTCACCAAGCTCATCATCTATTCAACGAATGACCACTAACCAGGATCGATCTAGGTGGATACCATGGTGTACTCCCATCACTCATCCAAAATGCTTCATCACTGCTTACCGATTGCATTTCACTCAAAAGACTGTCGATCCACAACGTTTCACTGCAAATGCACTTGCAGTTTAGCTCGCAAAAAATTATCAGCAAAAAAATGTGCAATATTAATCATCACAATCACGAACACAGAAACTTGCCATCTTCAAAAATTTCGATCTATTACTGGCACAATCTTAAATAAGCATATGTTTCTCGCACCTACAAAATTTAAATCTTCACATTACAAGATTTTCCGAAAGAAACCCAAAACAAATCGCAACTCAATGGCTCCTTACCCGTTTTGTCTCGCCACTGCATCACATCGTTCATAATTCTTCTGCATCTGCTCTCTCACTTTACGGAATCCGTTCATCTCGGGCAACAGCTGTCTTTTCCACAAAAACAACACCAGCTGCGAGTAGAGTGCCAAATTCGAAGAAGCACGATGATGACACTCAAATTCCGCCTTCTCTGCATCGTTCACTAAAAAATCAATCAAAAACTAAACAACCTTTCGGCAACGATTCCACTCGGAAATGACCATTAATCAATCTTTGATCACATTAATGATCAGCACAACAATCGATATCATTTCCAATATGCAATACATACAAATGACACTCGTTAAAAAATTATTCTCCTAATGATTCCTTGAAAGAATCGAAAGCGATCGTAATTACCATCAGCACCACTCAACCATCATATTTCCCAGTTTCTTCGCATCACATTCAAATGAATATTCCTTATTCAGGCTGTCATCTCCCTCTATTCGAAACATGAATTGAAAGCACTAACCAGCATCAGTTTTAGTTGCTATACTTGCGAACAGAGTCTTAGTGATGGTCAGAAGTGAAACGATGCCACCCATCGAAACGATCGCCGGTCGCGATAAATCCGTCGATAAACTTCCAAACAATGGTGATGCTGAAACGAACAAAACAAGTCAATAAATAATAACAACAATCCATTTCGCTCCTTTCATAATCTTATTCAACAACTAATTCCGCGCAACTGATCATTATTGAATATCTCTAAATTAAGTATCCAAAAAATAATAACACAAAAACTAAAATCAAAAATCGATTGATTGAAACTGATCAAATCTGAGCAATTAAAAAACAATTTTGCCTCATTCATCAAAACATTTCGCTGTTAATACAATTACACTAAAAAATCATACTATTGTTAATATTTCAACGTTTAATATTTCAATAACTTCCAGCATACCATTCACTCCAAACACTTAATCATTTCAACTTCTACACTCCTCATATAACCGCTAAAGTTTGTGTTTATATGATGAAGTACTCATCAAACGAATAAACCTAATACTAATATCACTTTCACAAATATCAAACCTAATTCGTCGAAACAAATCAAATCAAATCTTACAAATATTTAACAAATCTTACAAATTAACAAATCAAATCTTACATAATTCATCGAATCTAGACTTCGCGTACTCGACTTCGTCCCAGAGTTGTTTGGCTAATCGATTTCTGGCGTTTATGTTTGATGTGGTCTCGATCCATTTCTTGAGCGCTCTTCCGCGTTGATGATATATTAATGCTGACACAACCAACGACGTCTCTGCGTTCTGCAATCCATTTGGTATGTATTCACTCATTCATTCACCATATTCAGCTAGTCAAAAGCGCTCATTTCATTGAAAGATTTCAATTGTTTACGTTGCACAAGCACTAGTGCAAGACAACAACAAGAATATTATCCAGACTTGATGAACTCAAAATACCTCTGAATTGATGGTGACCGTCGAATTGGCGTTCGCTAAACCAACTGCTGAAATCCATTCGGAAACCGTATTCGGTCTGCAGTTCATCACTTTATCAATATGTAATTCTGCGTAATTCAACACCTGCAATTCGTTGAAAAGAACATTACGGCTGAATAGAATCAACTAGAATGAAGGACATCGAAATGAAGTGTAACTGACCTCTTCTTGGATCGAATGTATACTGATTGTGTAAGTATGCGTGGCGGTGATAACGTTCAATGAGAACGTCAACGTGGACGGGTAAAACAACGCATCGTTCGTGTCACTGAACACACTCCCGAAACGCGTTATCGAACTCGCATTTGCCACCACATCCTGAATTGTTCACGATTACTCGTGCATATTGGATCGCGCTCCCACATTTCCCATCAATCTTTCATAAACAATACGAACGTAATGAAATGATTTCAGTTCTCTTGACTTAAACATTCGTTATCACAATTTCACCGCAAACATCTTTACATCACCTTAACGAAACATTCAATTTTTCTGATCACATGACTCCGTAAGTAGTTTTTGGTAATTATCAGAAGACAACAACAATAATATTTTGCACATCTACAAAATATTTTGTGCATTAATCACCAAAAATATTTTGCACATTCACTTACAAGAGGCAATCCGAACTGAATTTGTTTAGGATTAGCCAACGTGAAACGCGATATGAATGCGTTTTGATGCGCGATTGTTGAGTCGAAAAGAACTCTCTGAACGAGTCGTTTATAATAGAATGCGTTCAGATCGAATAGGGCACCCTGAAAATACATTACCATACTTCACTTTAAGTTACCTCACACATGATCTCTCACTAAAATGTATCTTTTTGATTCAAATCTATTAAAATATCCAATATCAATAACCAATATTAAATGCACGCAAATATAAAAATAAACCTCAGCATTCGCCGTCGACTCATCAATCCATGTCATCAACAGCAACGTGCTGTCCACACCCGAAGTGTGACGAGATAATCCCTCGCAAATTGGCGAACGACTGAAATTCAATTCGTTTCATTCACTAAAAACAACTGAACAAACATCGGTTTCATTAAAAACGTCATTCAATCTACTATTAGCTAAGCTATCAAATGCATCCAATTTCAAATGAACCAGCATTTTCCCTATACAACTGTACCGATAAACTATCCATACTTATATAATCGTAAGTATAATATCGCTAGTGCTAGTTCCTTTCAGTTCTAGGGCACAAACTGTGAACATATGAAAAAAGCGTTCCAATTGGCAACTGCAGGGAATACACTAGAAGAATGCGTCGAGTAACACCCTACCTATGTATAACAATCTACTAATTTCTATTGTTAAAGATAGCTACAAATATAAATCAATAAAATGATTTCAATGGAATTCATAAATGTAAAAATGCAGTTTCAAAGCGATCGTCACCTCTCGAGAGATGTTGATGACGACGATGAAGCGTAACCGATAGCGGACCGTTCGAATGAATCACTTTGGAATATCGTGCGAAATGACAACCAACGACTGCACTTGTCTGGATACCACTGAACAAAAACTGATGTGAGCAAAATAAAAGAGACTGACTCGAAGCGATTCACTGACTCCAGTCAAAGTGATACATCATTTTAAAAAATCCACAAAAATGACACTTGACTGCATCAACTGACAAAAACCCACTGAAGACGTCAAAATTCTTGTTAAGTGAATGTAAATTGAAATGAATGTTTTCACTTAAAAAGTGTAAATAATTAAAAGTTTCCAAGTAAAATGAAACTGATAAATGAAATTCACCATAAGATGAGGTTGTTGGATGAACGGCGTTGTGAGAAGATCAGATTTTTCATCGTTGGGGAAATCAACCCGTACAAGCACGATTTGGGGACGGTGGGCTCGTGATGATAGTGATCGCCTTGAAAAGGCCACAAAAAATTAATTGAATCACTTTGATGGCTTCATGAAGAATGAAAATCTTGACGGATCATCGATAAATCCCACATATCATGTAATTATGTACTCGTAAAATCCATCCAGGCGACATTTCGTTTCAAACAACTCTCTACACTAACGTAAACTATAGCAAAGTTCAATAGAACAGATCAATTAGAACGTCAAATGCAAAAGCTAATGTTAAGTATTAAAATCAAGCTTGTTGCAAATAATATTGCTCAATTGACGACGTAAGACACATCTTCAATAAAATAAACAAACTGAAAAGATACCCGGATTTAACAGCCGAATGTGCGAACCACAGATAAATTACTGGATGTGGATCGTCGTTTGCCTGTTGGTACGCGATTGAAAAAACTGATCCTTTCGAGAAGTAATACACATCACTATAATATCACAGGCATTTCAGTATAAGCATGCATTAGAACTGCACATATCAATGACCATTTCACCTCCTTCTTATTCGATTACCCTTTCAACAGGCGAACCAATAAACTAAGCTAACGTACTCAATCGTTTGCACAAAATGCAAATTTGAGAACTTCATTCAATTTTATATTGATAAAACTTATCCATGCACATGTATACAACTGAAAAACTATTCTAACAATAAGAACTCGTCACAGATCAATGAATCAGCATTCAAAATGGCGCATAACTCACGTATAGTTACTGAAAGCAATCCATTAATATTTTACAAATAATCTTCTGAATTTCATTTTACAAGCGATAAAATGTTGCTTTCACTATTTCACCAGCAAATTGTAATACCTTCGTGCATTATGCAGACTGACGGTAACGAATGCACCACACGAAAGGCCCACAACGATCAGTTTGCATATTTCAATGTACAGTAAACTTGTCACATATATTGCATCTAAAATCGTAATTATCATTTCACACATTACTACACACTGACATATCATGTTCCGAACGGCTAAATAACATTGAGCGTGCTTTGTCCTCTTCAATAACCGCAATTAATGTTTATGCCTCACACAATTTTTGTTGCTCGATATACTCTATCTAAATAACTGTACCGACAAATTTCGTTGCTCTGCATTCAACTATATACATTCATTCATTTACAACCTTCATGTAAATTTAATTTTATCGTAATGCAATCCAGGCTCAATATCTTATTTCATCACTGAATACTTACATATCTAATTCCTTCATATTCTTCATCTTTTAGTTGGTTCATAGAATAATCCAAAAAAATAGGTATACGTCGAAATTTCGTATAAATGTTTCTCAAACAGAATGGTTCGTTTAAAGAGCGAACAAAATGAACAAAATAACAACCTGTACGCAGATCGAACATTCCTGCATTGACTGACCTTATCTTGAATTTATTATCAGACTTGTGATGCTCTGAAAGTTGATGAAAACTGAATATAATGTGAATGCAAATAAAGATACAATTTCTGAACGAATGAGATACAGTCGTATCAAGTTTTATCGTTTCATCAGTGAATATTGTCAGCTGATACATCTGCGATGTACGAAACGCGTCATTATCCGATATTGAAATCGATAGAACAACTATGGAAATCAATCGCTCACCAGCATACATCATAGAAGTAAAAATAAATTTGCTACAGAGTGATTTTAAGAATTCAGCGATTTGTATGAAACGATATCATAAGTATAACAACTGAAATTTGGTGAAGGCGTTCGATAAACGACAACAATAAAAACTAACTGCAAATATCGGTAGCAAACGGTGCATATGTGAATGTGGCATCGTATTCGTCGGTTGTTGAGATACCAAAATGAACCAAATAACAACACGCATCCTCTGTGCCGACGGCTAACAGATGTGGACTGGATCGTAGATTCGCATGGATTTCACTCATTTCTTTCGACTTCGTATTATCGAGCACTGTGCATATGCATGTTATCTTAACAAAACAAATTTTAGGAACAATCCAATTGTTTTACACTTTCTTTCACATAATCTGCTAAAAGTGAAAAACCCTATTGACAAATATTTTAACGTTTTTTCAACTCTCCGCAGTGTATCGTTTGGAATAACAAATTCAATGTTAGCCGTCAAAAAATTTAAACTCAAAAAGGCATAAAGAAATAATAATGAAAACAACGTTCAGTTAATCTTATCCCAAACACAAATCCGCAGCGCTCAATAATAATTCACTGCATATGATAACGAATCAAGAAATGGGAAGAAACCAAACCGTTTTACGAAGTTTTATCTTCTTAATAATTTTTCCTTCAGCAATACTATAGTAAGCAAGGAATGATATTGAGGGATCTTTCGAGTAGTCGTTCACTGCTATAACAACACCCTCACTGCCATCTGTAATGAATTCATTAATGATTTCTACTAGGCACACACTAAATCAAACATTATTTCTGATTACAACTGCGATCAGTACTGTTGTATAATAACAACACTATAATAGTAATAATGATGATAGTAATGATGATAAGTAATAGTAGTGATGATAACTATTATTGCTATAAATAATAATCTTAATAACAACACGTGAATATAAGACAACAAGCCAACTTCCAACTTCAAAGAGAACGGTTTCTAGAGACAAAAATTTTCAGCAAGCAGTTAATTATGGCTAGAGCAAGGAGCAATACTGAATGCAGTTGATAACTACACTCAGAAGCACAAACTCTTTCAAATGAAATTACGTTTCCTCTTTAAAAAAGTCTTTTTTCAAATTTCAGTACCGATAAATAAGGAACCATGACGAACGAAACAGCAACACCGAGGTGATATTCAATAATCACAATTAATTGAAGCGCAAGAGACAGACTCACCTTTAAATGGCACATAACACGCACCGACCACCTCTGCCTCATCACCAAAAAAACAATCGGCTAATCTTGAAACTCTACCAAACCTCCAAATCGAGATCTGGCCTTTATTAATTGTGTAATACAAACCGGTTTCTGAAGCTGAAATACCCATAAATAACATAAAAATACAAATCAGTTCTAGACAAATCTGAAAGCATTAAACCAGACGATCGCATTCAGAGAGGTGCGATAACATTTCGGAGAGGCTTGAGGCGACAATTACAAATGCGTCTTGTAATTTTCTCAATCCGACGGAGGGTAAAGCTTATTTTTGACCTCTTGAGGCAAGATCGACATTGCACTGATGCTGCTGCGTAAATTATTAGTGATTCGTCTCGCTCAATGAATAACGCACAAGACTACTAAGCTAGAGGTCGAAGATTCCCCCTCACTTCAGATGCTTTTTTTTGCAGATGTCATTTATTTCATCGCTTTCCTATCAAGACTGTATTATGCTGACTTATCCATTAGTTCTATACAATCGTATCAACGGTGATATCAACAATTCCGACATGCTTTCACTTGTAACGTCTTCTGAAAGTGCTTCTTACCACTGTTTCGAACTTTTTTGTGATTTAATAGTAGAAAGAAATGCTTAAAAAACCAATCTGCTCTAATTTGAATTAAGAGGAGACAAGAAATTGTAAAGGTAATAAATATCACGCTGAGGAATAATAAAAACATGAGGCCGCCATCTCAACAGTTCGTTGCATTGGCCATTGGAACAAACGATAATAACTGAACATAGCAACGTTAGCGTAATGTCGATGTCGTCAAAAAGAGGGTAAAATCTAAATTTCGACAATCAATATAAAAGCTGAACAACTAACTTGCACCGGTAAGAAAGTGGCCTGCGATGCCGTCATGAGACCTGCGCACCAGCCGTTCTCCAAACACCGTGCCACATTGCTTTACTTCAAATTCTACCATACTGCAATAGACAAAACTACATGAATCTTATTCAACGCAAGCAAAAACGAAATTGCATTACAAGCATTCAAATTCAGCCACAATGAATATTAACAAGCGTATAATTCCATTCTGTTAACGAATCGCTTCAACTTATCCAACTCGCTATAAACTTTTCTCACCTAATCGGGAAAATGTCTGCAATAAGAGCTTGCGCTAAACTATTTGAGAAAAAATTTTCCTTGAAAGTTGCCCACAAAAGATAAAATTTAAAAAAAAAGTTGTTGTCAATAAGAGAAAATTGTCAAACAAGCAGCGCCATTATGAATGGTATACACACAGTTCGCCAAGTACGAACAGAGTGACGGTTCGCCACTGACGGAACTCACATTACGTTTCTGGTCAATGTGAGTACATACGAAAGAATTTCTGGTCAATGTTTATCAGGATTTCGTGAGGTACTCATTATTGGTTACAAGAGAAAGTTATAAGAGCTTCACGACAACCAGCTGAACACTGACCAGCAACGTTGTTACGAAAGTTATACTGTTTGGAATCATCAGCGGTAATGGTCATTACAATTGGTATATATTTGGAATGATTGAAATTCTCTCGCACCTGAGAGAAATTATAAATGAGGGAGATGTATATTATTCAGTAGCATGGATTCAGTAGCTTGAAAAAACTTAATGAGCTTTGACTGGAATTGTCAAGTTACGACAGTTATGCCACTTGGCGTGATCAGCGGTGATGTTCAACAGTCACAATTGGTGATTGAAATTGGAGCAGTTAAAATTCTCTCAGGTATGAGAGAAATAATTAGTGAGGAAGATGTTATAGCAAGGATTCGGTAGTGCTATGATCCAGTGATTAATTACTTTATGGTCGTTACAGAATTTATGAGACGCCGCGATCTAGCCTTGCGAAAAATTGCTTGCTCTTGCTTCAAATAACTTTTGAACTTAAATTGTCACTGATTTGGACACCAAAAATCACGGAGAGAAAACCTTTGGGTGGCACTTGGCCTGGAACATCGAAAAAATTATCGTGTGTGAGGTCAGAAGAGTCGGTGCAATCTACTATTTTGTCAACCACTAACTTCAGATAGCCCTCAGTTGAGCACACCTTACTTTGGCTGAAATGATCCTGTGCTGCGAGCATTAAGGCATCCTCGATGTGCGTTCGAAAGCTAGGCTTAACATCCAACCTGATTCAGTGCCCCTCAATAACAGCAAAAATTGCCCCATGAATCTGTCCTTCATCAACGTTATCATCGTAGAAAACACTCAATTGTGCGGTATTCATGAACCACGAGTGGACTCATAACCTTAATTACATACCCACGTCTTTGACAATAAATAATCGGTATTAGTCGTTTGCATATCTATTTCATACTGCTGCACTGTACTTACATTCACATTCAAGCATTGCCATTCTGTTAAAAGAATATTTTATTACAGTTTATAATTCAATTGAACATTCCATACAAAATGAGATAAACTAGGAAGGATGATGAACAAATTCCATTCGATATCGCATTCTCATAAAAGAAGCGTAACTGAAACCGTGAATTCTTCATGGTGAACGATTACGTTCAATGCGCTATTTCTTATAAAAAGTGATCAACAATTACTTCGTTCAAAAAAGTGAATGCTAATCACTGAATATCATCGTATGATCAGGTTACCACACAAGTTCCAATTAATCAGCTCCTGAATCAAACCGTTTTCAATTTGATAAATTCATTAACGATTATGCTTATCGCAATGGAAGGAAGACACACAATTAAATGCATATAGGTTGGTTCATTCACAATTATCGAAATTCACATTTGATTACCTCCGCAATCATCAACTCACCGTGAAACGAGCAGTGGGGGCAAATGGACGAAGCCTCGCCTATGCAACAAATAAAACGGCATTTCGAACACTAATCTTAAGAGCCTGATCGATCAATCACTTGCAATTTTATTAACAATAAGATGTAATTCTAAAAAATAGCTGCGAACACCTCCCCTCTGCAATCACCTCAAAATCGTCTCCAATTTTACTTGCTTCTCATTTATCCTCTGCATCGAACAACACCTCATCCAAAACTATGTAAAATTATATCTCTAAGAAGTTTTCATCAACGATGAAATGCCGCCTGGTATAATTTCATTTTGATCTATGAAACACGTCATTATTACAATGATCGATCATTATTTTGCTTCCCCTTCTCCTCCGCGGATACGGCACCACTATGAACTAAGCATTGAAATCGAACTCAAATATCATAAACGGACTTATTGTTTTACCCTACGAAAATCACATTCTCACATAGAAATTTGAACTCTCACAATCAATGATTCCAATTCCCCTAACCAAACACTCTCATTCAAATTCGCAGCAGTATTTTGCAAGCAGCGAAACTTTCACGCTAACAACCCACAACGGACAATGCCTACCCACCCACTCACTCTATACGGATCGACGGAGTTGAAATGTGAAATTGCGATTCAGTTGACAAATTTAAATTCACAATATCGAGCAATAATATCGCTCTGAACAACCGAAACGAACACAATATTAACACAAACAACAGAACACAGCATAAGTGCACTCTATATTAAGGCATAACTGAAAATTAAGATCAATATTTCAATGACATTCCTATTCCAATACTTCAAAGCTGTCTCATCAAAAAATATTAAGCGGTATAAACAGACGAATATAATTCCGACCTAGCGTTTTAAATCACTTTTTTTAAAATGCAAAAACCATGCGAATCAATTTGACGATTGTAGGCACGCCTTTGAATTTTTGAATATCGGGAAAGAAAAAAGCCATGTCTAACCATAAAACTACTGATAAAATTCACAAACGTATGCAACCAATAATTTCACGGAATAACATTGAATTGGATACTAATAATGAAGTAAAACCGAAGACAATGACAGTAATCATAATGATGATACTAATAAAGACAATGATGAATGACTGAAACACAATCAAATCATTGAAAAGGCCTCAATTCTGACATTATAAAGCTAACAAACTGAGTTTAGGACAATTCATAAAACATCAGAGTAATGATATAATTGATGAGAAGCACGTATTCATCAATGGATACACACCCCAAATAGAAGAGCATCTAGAAATGGAACGGAACAATATACAAATGAATGAAAACAACACATTTCACGAAAGTAATTCCCTGTTTTGAATTTATGTTTTTTTCCATATTATGTTTATCTACTTTGTTCTGAATGGATATCAGATGGAAATTTGCTCTGAATGGTTAAATAATTCCATATGATTGCGCGATGCATTGCTCATCGAGACACTCAACAGTAATATTCTTCTTACTGTTTTTGGTTCGCACAACGGAAAGTTTATTTTTACAAGTGGGAATTTGTTTTGGATGGATATTAAGTGATACTGACGTTTGTATTATCAAATTTTCCGGTTATGAGTATTAAGACGACCACAGTTTCGAAAAGACCTGAATCGAAAATATCAATTGAGAGGTAATCTATTGAACTGATTCTGATGCATTATCATCATTATTGTTGAAAGTGCATCAAACAATTGAAAAATCGCCACTGAAATGAATACGTAAAGGTGGAAATGGACGTACAATGCAACATTAAAATAAAATACGAATGATGATGGCGATGACAGTTTCATGTAGGATAACTCTTGATAAAATCATACCAATGCTATTGTTTGTGTGAATGTGAATTGAGTTGACTGCTATCATTTTGAGTGTTAACACTATCAGACTGAGTGATATTCTTAATGGAATTCCACAGACGAGAAAATGATGGTACTTGATTTAAGGTTGTTGCTGATGAAGAGGTATTGCGTGACGAGGACAGTGATGTGTTATTGATTGTGGTTGATGACTTTGAAGTAGATGACGAGGGGGGTGAGGCCGAACACGTGTATTTACTCGCTAGTCGCGATGCCGCTATGGCGCCGTTCTTCTCTCGCGATTCTACAATTACAGAACTCAATCAAATGCCACATTCAATCCCATACAATCCAGGCGTATAATTCTCTAAGCATGTGCACTCAAAAAATTACTTCGCATATTCAGACTAGCACCTGACACGCTAGCTCATTCCACATAGACCATGACTGCTCATCAATGAATAATCATTTTAAGTTCCTCTTGAATAGGAACAATTTTGAAAATAAAATTTTTATTAACTTTCAGAAGTGTTTTCAAAACCGAGCCAAAAAACATAATGGCAGTGAGCGAGCAACCACCCCTGTGAGAATTCTTTTTCTTGATCAATTTTATTCAGATGAAATTTTTTGTTTCATTTCGCCATACTGATAAAGACAATAAACTTCATTAAGCCATACTAATAAAAAGAATATAAAAAGAATAAACTTCAAATCATAAACAAACCTTGACTGCGCCCATTACACGGCAGACTTGATCGTCTATTCAAACTGCTCTCTTCGTGTATTTCTTCAGCGCTATCAATACTGCTAAATTCATTTGATCTTCTTCGCTCTTCAATTGTTTGCTTCAGTGCTGCGGGCGTTAACCATTCTTGTGGAAGGCACTTCTCCAGGAAAGGTATTGAACCACTAAACGATGCCAGTCTATTCACCCATCCCGGGATATCACGTCCTGTTAGCGTCTGAAATTCCATTTTTAATTTCTCTGCAATCCTGATGAAACCTTCAACGAATCCACTCGCATTCGATAAAACTTCCTAATTCTCTTGCACAATATTCTACGTGTAATCGCTATCGTACAGTTCTCTTTGCTTCACCAATTCTTTGCAACAAAATTTGGAATCGCTGAATCCGTTAACAAACCACATCTGGTACGTAATGTAACAATTTTGAATTGAAAAAAGTAAAATTCCGAGTAGAACTCATAAACCGAACCAATAATAATAACCTTTGCAAAGGCGGCAGAAAAATGGTTACAATTTTTAGATATCAAATGATATTTATCACCACGATACTCGTGTCCAAACAACTGTATCATATGTCGTACATCTGTAGCGCTGAAGTCCGTTTCACCAATCAAAATACTTTCTCTGCAATATACACTCATGTTGATATGTGATATATACCTAACCCATTAAAAAGTCATTCCAAATGATTTTTTGTAACGGTTTCCCAAAATGAGAATTCTCAACAAGAATGTTCTCATTAGCAATTGCGCAAAATGGACGGATGCTTGAGATGAATAAACAAATGAATGACCAAGATAGTGTGATGATTCATTGAAACAGATGTGGTATAAATATTTCAAGAAGACATGAACATGACTTTCTGACTGACTGAAATGTGCAAATGAAGAAAAATGCTTTATGTGAAATGAGATGAGATGAGATGAATTGCAAATGACTGTTATTATTATGCAGCTGATTACTGAACGAATAATAAACACATTCCGCTAAACATTAAAAAATGTTGACAATTTTTTAGTGATCAACTTCACTGAGCTTGCTTTCAAACGACAACTTTTTCACGCTCGTAGTAAAGGCTTGTGACAAGTAGTAATTGGCAGAGTCACTCCCTTTTAGAAGGCATATATGTGTAATAAGATTATTCGTTTACAAGGAATAAGTTGCTAGTTTATCTTCATCTCGCTGTCAAAATTTTCTTAATGAAATTACCTGAATTTAAAATTTTCACCCAGTTCCTCTGCATCCTGTGGTGTGTTTTCAAAGACACCTGAGAAGGCAAACGGATGTCCTCCATACGCATATTCTGCGATCAAATTTTCAATTTTAATACAACATAAAGCACAATAATAAAATCAACGATAAAAACAATAATATAATGATAATAACGTTTACAGCTGCGATTATTTAATCAAACGCCTAGCTGCCACTTCCTCATCGATAAACTCACCACTGATAAGAAGAGAATTATCCCTATCAAAGTAATTCGTAATCGCAGTTACTCAATGCTACCTAACATGGTTGGAGTCGAGGGCGAAATCGGGTTCAAAGTATATAAATGTCGTGGCTGAATGAAATCAATGCAGAATGAAATAAAAACATACCAACTCCATAAACTTCTATTCCAGAGTGATACACACCAAATCCAACAGTCGACGCATATTCATTCAACCAATACTGAATATTTCTCATTATCACTTTTTCATCTGCGTTCTAGGTTCATTTCACTACCTCAGTTCTTACTATCTTAAGTAGATCAAAGTTCTAACGACTTTTCCAGGCCATTTCAATAAAACTTTTTTCAATTTGGAATGCGATTTTCAACTCATTTTCGTACAGCTCGAAAAAACACGAAGGCGGTTTTCATATGGAACACAAATAAAGTTGTTTCCTCATTAAAGGATCTCTAATGCGAATTAATAGTAATAATAACAATAATAATAACAACAATAATAGTAATAACAGTAGCAGTATCGTACTAAAAAACGTTACTACTACTCATCGCAATATGCAAAAATATTGCCTGTCTTGATATAAACTTTCAAAAAAATGCAATTGCTCAAATGAAAGATAATCAAAAGAACGAGTACCATATCATAGACATTCAATCGAACCGGAGCACGCGCCATTCTTCTAGTTCATGTAAGTAGTGCAATAACGAGAGTAATCAATGATAATAACAGTACCAAATTATAATTACACAATAAAAAATATACGTTGATAATTATAACTGAATAAATGTCTATCAATTAATTCCTCTTCGAGGTAAGCCATCAAAATGATGAATCACAACCATTATTACGAAACGCTACCACAGCATGAAAATATGCTACTTATTATTACCAATACTAATATTCTACTAGCAATATAATAATAATAACAATAATAATCATAATAATAACAATGATAATAATAATAATAAAATAATAAAAATAATAATAACGATGATAATATGAATATTATGAATAATATTATGCAATCACGGCAATAATCACAACAACCCGTATATTAATAACAGGAACTGATGATTCATATAACAAATACATTGAATGAATAATACTGATAATGATAAGATGAAGTAATATACGAGAACGCATAAAATAACACGTATGTTATTATCGATTGATTGATCAGAAAATAGGAAAGGGATGGACTGATCGATAATAGCGTTTGGGTTATGTTTATGTTACACGAACACGATTGTTTGTATATGCGAATAAACAAACAGCACACATCACATCGGGATATTATACGAATTACACGTTTTTAGTCAACTACGCGTGATGACCACGATATTTGTTATCATGAAACGTATCAACTGATTGGTATCGTAAGCTATTCGCGCCCGTACAGCTGCTCATATGTTCAAAATCTCGGGTCAGAGGATGGTCATCATGTGGCTCAATTAAAGCGTCTCTGATCAACGTTTGCTAGCTGCTTGATTCACTCTGTTTTCCATCAGTGAACTGCTAGGCAACGAAGAATCTTATAACATTAAGATGAGCAAGGACTATTCACGCTTTTAAAATATTAATCGATGATCGATGCACCACCACAATGTGAACGAACGAATGACGGGAACGATTCAATGCATGTGACAAACATCTATAACGGAGAGGATGCACTCAGAGTCAGTCAGTTATCATTCTACGTGTTGACTGATTCTATTGAAACGAACAACTAACTATAAGACGAGGTGAAATCAATTAATATGCTTGCAATGAATTATTAGTTAATGCATTCTGAAACTGCATTCAATATTTCGACCAGATGCATAATGCATAATGTATATCACATTGAATCGGAACGAACACATTGCTAAGGGAGAAGAAAATGAAACAATAGACGAGTAATGATGTTTAATGAACGGGTAAACATTTGATAAAGAACGCAAAGCACTGAATATAAGACAGATAGTACTGCTGACATACGACATTGATGAAGCTAGCGTGTACTCAAGTATGGAAAGTGGAAAAACTTATTGTGATAATCTCGTCCTCTTGGGGATTATTTTCGATTTATATAAGTTTGTGTACGTGTACGCCGCATGCTCATTCGATACATATATATGTATGACGGCTATATATCTAGGCTAAAGCATATATACGATTCAAGGATATAATAAATAATTCACGATGTAATCCAACGCAACGCAAAAAATGATTTCACTTTGTAAGTTAAACGAAACAAAATCCAAAACCGTAATTCATCATCTCTAAGCAGCAATAATACATATCCACTTTCTTGTGCCGTTCGCTAACCACACATAAATCCATAAGCCAGATTAGTGCTTCAGTGCTTTTGTTGTCTTCTAAGCGTAAACATCTCACTCACTGAACTAATATATCTCCTCTGCATTACAAACATCGTACATCAAGTATGAATGGCAATAAACAAACAGATGGTTTGTGTATGGATATAGAACACTTAATGAGCTCGATAATCATTAGTAGTATTTATTAGCATATATGCTGCCAGAAATCCGTAAAAAATACCACGAGATACTGCCAGAATCACTGGAAAAAGTAAGAAAACTGATTCAAAACAGTGTGTTTGAACTGAGAAAAAGAATGCGAAGAGAGGAGAAAGAATTGTTTTATTATTATTGATAAATGCAACGAACAATTTCACACATAAATGATTTCTTCGAAAAAAAAAGAAAGAAAACATTCAATGATAATTCATTTACACTTT
>JAPYMA010000193.1:0-306048 GCA_035041965.1 Anisakis pegreffii | reverse complement strand
AAAAATCATATGTTATTGCTTTTATCGGAGATTTTGGTTTTTGTTTGTATTTTCTTTTTTGTGCCTGTTAATATTATTATATTTTATATGTTTTTTGAGTTGTCTATATTTCCTATCTTGCAGAGTTTAGAGAGTAGATCGTATCAGCAACCACGCTCTGCTACCCAGAACTGTTCACAGGACGATAGCGACATCGACGACAAGTGTATCACGAGTGCATCTGTAGAGCAGGTAATGCTATATCGTGCTCGTAGTATGACATAAGGCAACTTTCAAGACACATTATTGATGCAGTCTTTTCGTCCTCAACTCTTTCTTAGATGCAATTCGATTGTTTCTTATACTTCATTTAGAACACGTTTGCAGGTGTTGTTTTGCCTTTTTCCGTTCTATGTAATTTTATTGTATTGCGTTCACCTTAGTAATTTGATAACGCAAACTTGTATTAAATGTATTGATTGTGTTTTTGTAGTGGAAAGTAGCGGTGAAGATAACTGAGAGGTAGTAAGAAAGAAGTTGCCGCGACATAAATAAAAAATGTTTATAAACAATGAGGTTGTTTTGTTTGTACTTTTAGACAGCATCTGACCGAACAACAAAACACTCCTCCGTATCAAGGGGCGTGCCCGCAGCTGGAGAGAGAGAGAGGTGAAATCGCGATGGCGAAGAAGGCGGTCTGTTTCTCGAATTCTGTTACATCAGTTTTGTAGCGGTATGGGCGGCGCTTTGCATGATTTTTGTTGATTATTCATTTAGCTAACATCCTAATCGTCTTTTTCCATCTTTAGTAGTCGCAATCACACTCGCCAACATCATGCCATCTAGTAATGTGGTCGGTTACTATTAATCTTTAATTATTTTCTTTTTTTTTGCCTTGCATCCATATATTCTTCATATAAACTTTTCCCACAGTTGATCCAATATTTTTTCGACGAAAATCTTCTTTTGAAAATGTTGATTTTTATTTCATAATCGTCAGTGGAAAACTTTTATGTGTTCTGCAGTCAGTGATCCTGTTTCAAAAAATGCATTTTCATTTCAAACAAGTTATGAGTTACGATATTCGTATTGCTTCTTTCTGATATTCGTCATTCTCAGCGAACAGTCTCTGCGGTTACATAATGATAGCATAGGGCACTACGAAGTTTGCATAATGATTCGTCGGTCTTATCACATTAGCGTTTCTCTTATCATCATCTATTCCATTTCCTTTATGAACGTCAACTTTATCATCGCAGTTTGAAGCGAGTGAATGCGTGTGAGATTATTTCAGTTAGTTTACTGATAAAAAGGGCAGTTTATTGCGAATTTTTATCGTATCTATAATATTTGCATTTGCTTTCCTTTGGAGTATCCGGCTCTGACGTAGTCGTATTCTAAATGCGCAAGGTTCATTTATCTCAGAATATTGGTTAATTTCTATCTAACAATCGAAAATCACAAACCTCGAAAAACGATTTCATGAAAATAGTTTCTTTATTAACAATTTTTACTAAACAATCAATCAATTGATTCAACCAATATGAAAAGTTAATTGCAGATCAATGTGCGGGTAACGACCATGGATGCGGAGCTGGAATTCGCAATCCAGCCGAGCACCACTGGTAAGCAGCTCTTTGATCAGGTCGTTAAAACAGTCGGACTTCGCGAAATTTGGTATTTTGGGTTACAGTACACTGATACGAAAGGCTTTCCGACATGGTTGAAACTTAATAAAAAGGTTATTTGCAGATGCCTCGCCATTTCACTCTATTTTACCTGAAATTTTCAATTTTGAGTGCGATATGAGTACGCAAGTCTCACATTCTACAACTTTTCTGAATTGTTCCATTACAACCAAGCTTGAAACGAGGATTAAAATTAAAGAAGTAACTGATTGATTTCAGCTTGTTTACTTTGCATCGAAGCATCTCTGGATTCATTTTTTTGAGTTTTGCATCCCTGTACTAGATGTTTTGAATGCTTGTAGAAGAATCATTTTATTTTTTGTGTTGAAACTAATTGACCAATAATAACTTTACGGTGAAATTTTTGATATTCGTTATTGGGTAGCTAACTGAACTGATTGCATATGTTTGCGACAATCCGCTGATCCGACAAATAGTTGATGCGGTTCAGCGTGCTTGTTGATGCGATATTACATTCTACCTACCCACTCTTTCAATTGGTGGAAGATTTCTTCATGAGTAGGCGTTCGCGGGTTGACTGAAAGATTTATCAACTTTTGATTGGCGATTGTTCCTCTGTTAATTTCATTGACTGACTGTTAATAAATGATCTTTAATCAGCTGTTTTCACTTTTAAATGTTGTTATTGTAGTGTCGTTATTAAATGCCATCCATGTCAAAAATATTTATTAAAATATTGGTCTTATTATTCAGTTGGAATCGTAATTTCTCCACCTCACACACATACAAGCTACTTCTTTTGTTCGGTTCTTTCACCAGTTGATTTTGTGCAAAATTTACAATATTCATATGATTATTATATCTTGCATAATGTATTACGAAAAGTTATAACTTAACTCTTCCATCATTGATTTCAGGTTGTGGTGCAAGACGTTAAAAAGGAACAGACTTTGTTATTTAAATTTCGCGCAAAATTCTATCCTGAGAATGTTCAGGAGGAGATAATTCAGGATGTTACCCTCGTAAGTGTCTTTCACTTTGCGGTGATATTAGTTTTGATTATTGTTTTTGTTGGTATTATTGATGATGAACAAAATAAGTTTTTTCTTCGTTCTAATTGTATTAATTTGTACCGATTTAAACGAGTATACCATTTCCTCATACTGAATTGCTATCCACTACTCGTGCTTTTGAAGACGACATATTGTTCCGTTGTTTTACATTTTCACTGCAAATTGGTTATTTGAAACCCCTCATTTGACGTTTTTTAAACGCAAAAAAAACGAGATTTCAAATAAACAATATCTATGGTATGGTTATAAAGACTAATTGATCATATCATCTTTCACTTGAATGTTGACCAAAATTTGTTGAAAATGTTCCTATTGTAAACGAAATCATGCTTTGTTTAGAAATGATTACTGTCATCCACTGAGTAAATGAATTAATTTTAAGCGTATAGATTCGCACTTGGACTGATTCATACTTCATTATCAGCATTCATTGTCATCCTTTTGAAAAGATTACTCTTATTTGTCTGTCTCTCTTTACTTCAGCATTTACGAGTTGAGATAAAGTTGAATTTACATTTGACTTACTCGATAGTTGAAGTTGAACTCTAATTTCAAAAGTTATATTTTAGAGATTATTCTATCTACAAGTAAAAGATGCAATTCTATCAGACGACGTTTACTGTCCACCCGAAACATCAGTATTATTGGCATCATTTGCGATGCAAGCGAAATACGGTGACTATGTGGCTGAAACTCATAAACCTGGTTGTCTCACATCAGATCGACTACTCCCTCAAAGAGTTATTGGGCAGTTCAAACTCAGGTTTCAGCAGTTTGATATTATGGTTCATTAACTGTAACTTTTGAAAGTGATTCAAACTTTAATCGCCAAAAGTCACATCTTCATTCATATTTTGATCGTTCTCTTGTGGCATCTGATTATTACAATGATTTTCTAATGAATCATCACGTTGAAAGATTGGATAAGGAGTGATATTTGAAATTAGATACGTTATACTGGATAATGGTGAACTGAATGATAATGAATGGCTATTATTAGGTTGTTGATTTAACTGTATTCGATCTGAATAGAATCAGTATAATGAAAATATGTTGATTTGAATGCAGTTCGATTGTTAAATGCTGTTACGTTTGTAGTCCTGAAGAATGGGAAAAACGTATAATGATTTGGTGGGCAGATCATAAGAATACAACAAGGGAGCAGGCTATGATGGAGTACTTAAAGATTGCCGAAGATCTCGAGATGTATGGAGTTAATGTGAGTCTTAGCCGATTATCTTTTCGTTTCGCAAATTATCACTTTACCATTTTCATATTGTTTCGTTTTCCGCTAATGTTTATTCAATCCGTACGCATTAATTTGAATGTGTGACGATAATTGATGTAAATGTTCAACGAGTAATCATCTCAGCATTCGCTAAATTGTGCGAATATGTTGCTGGTTTGTCAGAAATAAATTTTCAATCCGTATGTACCATCTATTTGTCTATTTGCGCAATTCATGCACCTTTTCCAGAACTGCTCATGTTTATGTTCTGCTGCGAAATGAAATTGTTTTGGAATATGGCACCGTGGATAAGCGCTGATTCATTGAATAATGATTCAGTTTTGCTGCAATATTTCCCTCCTGTCGGACGATTTCTGATTCGTTTAATTCAAGGAAAATAATTTCATTTTATGATTTTGAACGAGAATTTTTCTGGTCATCTTCGAGTACTTAATGATTTCCTGTTCATGCACGGATCTGATTCGGCGTATTTTGAATGATAAAAGTAATGATTCAATAAACATATTGACGATTAACAACGTTTCTTACGTGTTTCATTAAAACGTGCTTATTACTGAGATCTTTTTGAAAATATTAATATTGCTGTTATTATTATTATTTTCACGGCTTTTATTGTTGTGTTATTAAGTATGGGTGTGTTAAAATGGTCGTCAGCAAATGTGACGCTGTTGAGCTGATGCGATATGAATTTGTTATGTGTGACCTTGATTGGTTCGAAATGTTTGTTGATTGCGCAGTGACTCAGCAAGCATCTTATAAACACCTCTCCCCACTTCCTTCCAGCTCAACAGTTTCATGTCATAAAATCGAATGAATGTGCTAAAAAATTGACCGTCTTCTCTTGCTGTCGTGTGTTTAATGATCGAAATTGACTTGAAGATCTGAAAATAACAGATCCATTCATACATCCGTCCTTAACTAAAATATATCACATCAGTCAATCGAAAAACGCATATTTATTTAGGAGGTGGAGTAATTCATTCTTTTTTTCTCTCGCGACGAAGTTTATGTCTGCTATAAAAATCTCATATGTCACCTATTAAAATTGATTGTTCCTTATGAAACACTGCTTAACCATGATAATTTCTTTACAATGTCATTATAAGAAATGTATCTCTATTGCAGTACTTCGACATTCGTAATAAAAAAGGAACAGAGTTATATCTTGGAGTTGATGCGTTGGGATTGAACATCTATGAGAAAAACGATCGGCTGTCACCGAAAGTCGGCTTTCCTTGGTCCGAAATCAGAAACATCTCCTTCAACGATAAGAAGTTCGTCATCAAACCGATCGACAAGAAGGCCAATGTGTGTTTCTGTCGATGAATGACACTTTTAATTCTATCATTTGTAAGGTTATTTTCAGCTGCACAAAAATTCACTTCATTGCGAATTCAGTATGTGTGAATAAGTATGCGAATTTCTATGTTAATCAAATGGATAAATCAGCTAATCAAAGAAAATAGGTTCAGCGGCAACTATATTTTCATTTCAGGATTTCGTATTCTATGCACCTCGTCTACGAATAAATAAGCGTATTCTGGCGTTATGTATGGGCAATCATGAGTTATATATGCGCAGAAGGAGGCCTGATTCCATTGAGGTGCAACAAATGAAGCAGCAAGCTAAAGAGGAGAGACTTCAAAGGCAACTTGAACAGGAGCGTCTCTCCAAGGTTGCTGTATTGTTCTTTGCTTACAGTTTTCTGTTCACCTATTAGTTGTTATGGTAGGCATTCGAAATGTGAGAAAGAGTGTGATAGAAAATCGTATCGCTGATCTATTTATCGGTCTGTTCGTGTAATGATAAAATAGTTATTAACGGCATTTGAGTTATTGAATTAAATACATGTTAGTGGTTACCGAACTTAATTTCTAAATTTATTCATGCTTTCATTTATTTCTCATTGGTTGCCGGCATATTTTTAGCTGATTTGCACAAACTACTCACGAAAACTTCGCTTGATTTTGATTTTGACTCATTTACTATTTTATAAAAGTGCTGATATATTAAAAATACACACTTACCTAAAAATTTTTAGGAAATGAGCGCACGTGAAGCAGCCGAACAGAAGCAACGCGAATACGAGGAAAGAATGGAACGTCTGAAAGAGGAAGTAGAAAGAGCACAACGTGAACTGTCTGAGGCACACGATACGATCAAGCGTCTTGAGCAGCAGCTACATGAGTTACAAGTGAGTAATGTTACTGGATTATTCATTTTGCATGCAAAATGTTACGTTATTTTAATGGTCATTACACATTTCGCATTCACATGTATGCGTTTTATTTCTTTAATATTTTGGACATGTTTCATCGAAGTTGCAGTTGTGAATATCTCTTACATTACTTTTGAAACTCGCATCTTATTCCACAAACATTTATGTGATAATGGGAACGGTACTTTCATATTTGTTATTATTACAAAAGTTTCATTATTTAGCTGGCGAAGGAGCAGTTGGAAGCGAAAGAGCAAGATTTGCGTATGTTGAATGAACAACTGCAATCAGAGCGCGAAATGAGCACAGAGGAACGTAATCGACTGATATCTGAAATTCGAGAGCGTGAACTGCAAGTGGCTGAAATGCGTGAGCAGGTCGATTTGAAAACCGCCGAAACGAATCGGCTCAAGAAAGAGGTTGATTACTCTTCTCAACTCAGCTCGGTATTTTATATTATCTTATCTTTATTTTGTAGGTATCTGAACGCATTGTTAGCAGATTTTTAATCTTCGATGCGAATTTTGATATCTTACTAAAACAAATTGGATAATAACAGTGGACACTTCATTGTTATTGATCAATTTGTTTTTTTTAATCTTTATATATTCATATAATTTTTATTTAAATTTTGATGCAGATCGTTGGTAATTTGATGTAAATAAGGCATGAAGCATATATATTAAAATTGAAGTTGAAAATGGATGTAAAGCGGGATATTCAAGGTGGGGGTGCATTTTCATGAATATTTCGAACATCTGAGAAGATTTGCTGGATGATAGGTGAATTTACCGGAAGTTGAAAGTAATGCAGATTGAATGCTTGGTGATTTTTCAGGTTGATGAAGCAGCAAGATTGCGTCGTGAGGCAGAGGAGAAGCAAGCACATGCATTGCAGGTTAAAGAAGTTGATCTTGATGAGGATATGCTCCAGAATGCTCATACAGGTACAGGTGCTTTCCTTCTTTTTCACCCATCTTTTTTAGCTTTTTCCATTGAAAGGCATCAGGATGACCGGTTTCGTTGATGTTCAATTCCAAATTTTTTGACCTAGAACGTTTATACAGTATTTTATCATGAAACATTAGTTTCAGTTCATGCATTCTCTTGTGCGCATTTATTTACTGAATACATAAATATCCTGTTGAACATGGATTATTTTACAAATTATTGTAATTTTAATGATCAAATGCGTTGATCATTCTCATGGCTAATAATTTGATCCTCTTATCTTTCGTTATCAATACCAGTTTGTTGCATGCAATAAAGCGTAGAGATTGCGCATTTTTTATTGTCAAACACAGTTACAAATGCACCTTAGCAGTTATTTATGGATGTCTACATCTATAGCCTAGTGTGTATGGGCGAGGAAATCGAGAGTAATTTGCATATAGAGGTTTCGTTTCTGACAGCATGCACAGTTGGCTATCATATATTAAGAAGCTTAGATAAATTCGGAAATGAAATGATGTATATGCTGAAAATTAGCTGCGTATTGCCAATTTAATATTCTTGGTTGATTCGCTTTCTCCTTATTCGAAGAGTTATTACTACGCTTGCTGAATTAGAATCGTTTATCATATTTTGTAAGCATTTTCCTTCTCTGTGCTATTGTCTCTCTGACTTCTCTTAGTCTTTACCGTTCACTCGTTTTATTTATGCTTGCAGTATCGTTTTGAAACGCATTTATGAGTTATGAGGAACCATTGTCATTCAAGATCGAAAGCATTGTGATTGTTGTTTTTTCGATTTTAGGTGGGTGAATCAGATTGAGTTAATCGAGATGTTATTGAATTGATATTTGCAGAATTGACAGCACGTGGTGACGAAAATGTTCCTCAGAGAGAGCTTGAAAGGATGACGGCCACTGAACAGAATCTGTCGTTGAAACACAAACTTGAGGTAATGCTCAACGGTTCAGATAAATTCTAACAGCGCTATTTGAATGCATTGTTGTAGCTTCCTCTGATTCAAGGATTTAAATCACTGATGCCTTATTGTAATATTTACACAAAATGAATAAGACTCGTTGAAAATCAACAGCTGGTAATCTTGAAGACATTTTCAAATTGTTGAACCTGAAAATGTGTTGTTCTCTTTTCTCGTCTATTGTTCATTCGGAAAAATGTGTTTAGAAATAGTGTACTGTAAAATTAATAATATGCTTCAGTAGTATAACACTGCTCCGAAATGATTGCACTTAGTAAGTTGAAAGTGTAATCGAGAATGAACGTTTAGAGCATGTGGTGAAATAGTTTTTGACTTTTTCATTTCAGGCTTTGACGGCTGATCTAGAAGCAGTGAAAGATTCACAACACGTGACCGAATATGACTTACTACATATGGAGAATAAACGAGCTGGTAGAGATAAGTATAAGACATTACGTCAAATTCGTGGCGGCAATACGAAACGTCGTATTGATCAGTACGAAAATATGTGATGATATAATAATAATAGTTGTTGATAATCAAACACAGTTACCGTTCGACTTCATTTGAGTGCATCCACCCGTCCATTCATCGTTTATTCTTATCAATCAGAGTCCCTTATTCTCGTCGCCACCTACTGCCGCCAACTCGTTGTTGTTCTTCCGTTGTTCCGCATCCGCACAACTGTAATTGCTTCGTCGTTTATAAATGAGAAGTTGCAGTTCAACACGTTGTTTAGACCCGTTGAAATAAATGCTCGCTCAAATTGTTTTCAGTTTTGTTTTAATTATAATTAAAAGTTGAATTTATTCTTGTTTCATATCCTGAATAAAGTTAAACATCCTGTTATCATGCAAACGTTAGTATTCAGTCTGAAACGTTAATGAAGAATCGGTGACATATTGCCTCCAAAAGTTAACTTTTCACTTATCATATGCACTTATCTCCTCTCCAGATGTGCCCTATTCTGCTATACTTTGTCGTTTCACATTCTCTCTCTCAATTAGGGGACGATGTTTATTTTTGGATTGTTTAATGGATTTTTCAAGTATAGTTTTATTTTTTTTCACCTCATTCATTCTCATTTTAAGGAAATCTGTAGTATGATCGATATTCATTTATTCGTTCGACTTAATAATAAATGTTGTAATGAGTTTAACACTTTTCCTCTCTTAATTTGGCTCGAATAACCAATCGTTCAAATTATGGTTGTGATTCGGGTAGAATTGACTTCAGAATGCAGCACTAGTTCGCTTTCTGATTCACATGTTTTGTTGTATATCTTCAATGAATGACTTCACTGAGAGAGTACGTTTGATGGATTTGATTCGTTTTCAAATATTTAATGTTGAGACAATTACAAATTTCATCGATCTATGCGGTTGGTATCTCGTAAACTTTTGTTGCTTTTCAAGTCTCTTTGAGGACGTTAGGTTCCAGAGTCTATTTGAGCCCTCTACATATCAAAGTTCCGGGAACGACTTCCATCTTCTAAGTACATTGATGAGTGATGAATTGATATTGAAGTGTGGTAAAAATGCTTACAAATGAACTCAGCCGAATGAGTCATAAAGGCTTTATGGAACGACGGATGTTAAACGAAAGTAAAACTGACGGATGCAAGAAGTGATCCGCGTTTATGTTGCTTCAAAAGAATCCTATGTTGCTATTGATTGAGTTGATGCTGTTGAGAAGTTTCGTTTTAATTGTTGAACATGTTTCATTTCGCTGCACGTTAATAAACAAACATAAAAAATAAAGATATTATAAAACGGTTTTATCGTTGCCATTTTGAACGTCTATCAAGCGTTATATGATCACGAACTGAGAAAGATGGTTTGAAACAAAAAGTTTTCACGTGCTTTTTTACTTATCGTTTCATTGTCATTCAATCAGTAGGCGGATATCAGCACGTGAAACATTTTCCCGTGGTCGTTTATTACAAACTGCATCGGTTTATGCAAGGACAGTTCAAATTTGAACTGTCATCCGGGAGTAAGCAGTTGTTCTGTTTCGGTTGGGTTCTACATGATTTGTTCCATTTTTATTTCTCAGGAACATTTGAAAGACCTTTTAAGTATAGAACATGTTCTTAGCCGTTATCTAATCTAATTCACCGCGTTATCCTTTATCCTATCTAATTAATCATCAACAAAGATTGATCGTAGGAGCACCGTAAGAACTATCATATGTTCCATTTCCCGTTATGATCTACGCTCAAATAGGCACTGAATATGAGAGGTACATTAGAAGTGTAATTTCTTTGCTTAAACCAGAATTGAGTATCATTATAGTGTCCAGCAAATTGAAAGATTGAAATTTTTTTGACGACTTTTGCTGAGTATATATTCATCCTTTGCTCAAGTAACAATGATAACATTTCTAGTCAGGATTGAATGCAACAAACTGCACATTTGAGTATTGTCAACTCTGCAATGTGGTCAATAGGACGCGTAGTACATAAAGCGTGTTATATCTGAATGAACTTGACTAATGAGAATCGAACCCTTTTTGAATAAGATTGAATTGCTCGCCGAAATCTTAACGAAAGTGATGAGAATGTGCGACGACAGTGCAGAAATGTCGATTCATAGTCTAAAATTTCGAAAAGCCAAAATCGCTATCTTGATAGAAAAAAAAGTGAAAATTCCAGTGTTCTAGCTTTCCAGCATAAAATCTTCAATTTCGGTCTCCAGAAACCACTAATAGTAGAAATGAATATTCAATATTCAGGGGTAGAAGACAGGAAAATTTGTTTCAATTGAAGAGCCGTTATGCTTCATTTATGGGAATTGAATGATTGAATTAATCCAGAAATTTTTGTACTTTAGTCAGTCACAAGAGTGAATGAATATTGAAGCAATAGACGTCAACAGACGCACATATCTCGGCTTTTAACAAAGGAAATTCTTCGTAGAAGAGTTAATTGGACGGCAAAGTAAAAATGATGAAGAGTTAATCACTTATTTATGATTTCAAGGCAGAGAATTCATTATGGTCCCAAAAAAAGCAAATTAAGATGCTGTCTGTTGGGAGTAGTACGGATGAGCGCAAATTAAGGTTATACGCAATGAAACAAAAATTTCCACTGATCAAACTAGCTGTCACAAGCAAAGCAAATTAGGATGCTGGTAGATTAAGCAAAGTAAGATCGAATATATTAACTAGCAATCACTTAATAGCTGTCACATGCAATAATTTACGTGGCGTTATTGCATTAAAAATGGTTCATAACAATCCCGTATGGCCATAGTTTTTATGCTTCATTTTTATGAACATTTTGATGTGAATATATAAACATACAACTTGTACAAGTTGATGCAGAAAAGGATGAAATTATGATCAGAGTTCACATCTTATACATCCATAAATATTTCATACGATTAGTGTCTGTGGGTGTTTCTCATCTGATCGTTTCGGTATTATCAACGATTTTCTCACGTAAGCATTTTGAGAGAAGAGGCCACACACACAACTATGATAGTTGGCCGATTGCATTACGAGCATAATTATCGACAGGATCGAATGTATTAACACTCATTGTTGATGATAACTGAACGAGTCGTTGAAATAACGGTCGAATTCAGTGTTCGTCCCAGTTGAAAGTTTTGTATTGTTGCATGCTTCTTCTTTCATTTCTTGCTGTTTCATTGAACCTTGAAGCCCAAAAATAGTTTCCATGTATGCAAAAAAGTCTGTGAAGTTGTAGTGCGATATTGAAGTGCTTTGTTCCAATGTCAATTTGTTTTCTTGTCAAGAATTCCATTTCGGTCGAACTGTCATTCAACTGTGAGGAATCACGACACTTTGGTATCATGAGGTTACATGAAATAATTAAGTAATTTCTTGTCACCTGACTTTCATTACTATTTTTATGAGAGTTCCTCTCGAACTTACTCTCCATTCGTAAGTTTTGTCCACTTGTTGAGAATAAAATTGAGGATATGGACAAAATTTTTGAGAGATCATTCTTTAAAGAATATTGTCACCCTACTGTTATCACCTGAAGTGGTACAGATGAGCGCGAAAGCTACAGACGATCCACTGATGATTAAGTAATTTGCGATTAGCGGAACGCGAACTTTATTGCAATTCATCCAACAACTTAGCAATTTGAAGGTCTCAGTAGGGGAAGTGAATCTGACCGATCACTGGAATTTGATTTGAAAGTGCTTAGTGTATGTTTGAAGATATACAGGCATTTGAATCATCACATTCCTACTTACGATAAAGCGCAACCGAACGATCAAATTAAACAAAATATGTTTCGTTTGATCAAAAAAAATCTTTCAAACTGCTGAGTACTTTTGCATATCAGCGAACAGCCGTTCCGAGCTCTACACGGTGATGATGGCGCAAATTTAAAGTGATGATATGAGAAGTTAATGAGTTAAACTTTTTTTAATTGAATAACCATCGGAAACATTAAAAAAAACGTTTTAACGATAGTCAAGTAGATTGCGATCAGAGAATGATTGTTTAAAAAGTTTGTTTGTTTTGACGTTCAATGAAGCAAATATTAATATAATTAATGCACATTATTTCATTGAACTCGATCAACGCGTTTCAGCTATCTTAAAGTAGGAAAAAAATTTTGATGACTGTTGAGATTTGTTATACCGAGAAATATTCATCACAGCTTCGGTAGTGATCGCTGTTTGGTTTCAGCAAATTTAATGATATAAACCACGATCTCAGTTGTAATCTGTGACATTGCGACTGCTATTTTCAGAACTCATCGTTAGAATTACAACTTGATAATTTTCAGATTTTACTGTTGCATTAAAACAAAAGAGCTTTTCATTGCAAATCTGTATTTTCCCAATATCCTCAAGTAATTTGTTGAATTGGCATTTCCAATGTATAAATACGAGGTAATTACAAAAGTGAACGATATTCGTCGATATAATCCTCATCAGAATTGGCCATTAAAAACCGACACATTTCAGCAACATTTGTTAGTTTGATTACGTTCGCTTATCCCTCGTTTATTTTATCATCTTTTCTCAAATCTCAAAAGAAATCCTCCTTTAGTTGTTATTGTTGTTTTTTGTTGGTGAAGAGGATGCGATTGAATAGAACGACCACTAATGTGCATTGAAAAAAACATACACTGAGCTATTTAGCAATTCATGTCTTGAACAGTTGAATCGATATGCTTCCCATCAAATCAGTGGATAACATTCAATTGACAACTAACAACTGATCACCGATGAAACAGCTACTTAAGCGCTCAAAAACTCGCTCGCAGCAACACTTCTCTGATGAACGTCACTAACCAAGCCGATTTTCTTTTCTTCTCAATTTATAAGACATAAAAACAACCTTCAAGAAGAATAAACAAACTAAACATTAAATGAACGAGCGTGGGAGTCAATTGTTAGTGCTTTGTTTGATAACATTTGCTCAAAGTCAGCTACATTCCAAACAGTTAGGCATGTTAAATTCATTATCCAAACTGCTGGCTGCTTTACGAAGTTTATAAACCACAACATAATGAATAACGTGTGATCTGGCTGGATGGATGAGCAAGCAAAATTATAGCGATCAATTTATCGATAAAGACGTTTGATATTGATTCACGTTGAGGATTCAGTCAGTTTCGGATTTCTTCAGTATTTGGAAGAGGAAAGATAAAAATCATTTGAATTGAGAAATAAAGCTGTTCACGAAATGACACCTACTAGCTGAAATTGATATTACAACTTGGTATTGAGGCTCTGGAAATGATGAGCTTATGTCTTCGTCTGATGTGAATCATTTGAACATTTCATATTATCGATAAATATAAAAAAATGTATGGTTTTGATAGAAATGAATTTCAACGCAAAACATGGATCTCAATTGATTTCTTTCGATTATCTCTAAAATAATGAAGTCCTTCATGCCCGAATAATTAGTCAAATTAATGGTTGAGTGCTTTGTTTGAATGGAAGAGCAATTTTATGAAGTAATTAGCGAGAAGGTCATCGATGGGTCGGCAAGTTTACCATCTGGTGTAGAGCATCCTGAAGAACAATGCTGCAAATGACTAGTGTAAACAACAGAATACATTCAGTTCAGATTAGTACAGTTCAACAATATCATCATAATGCGTCATCAACGAGCGATGACACACAATGACATGTAATTAGTTTCACTACTTATCAAGCAATCGTTACCTATTCGATCTGCTTCCGCTGAACGAATTGAGCACTCTTTTCAGGAAGTGAATCTCAGTTGTTCCATTTTGAATATTGATGATCTGTGAAATACCGATCTTCCGAAAAAATTGAATGAAATTGTTCCCCTTTGAACTGCTTGTTTCTTGTGTGCTTTCTTTTTGATTCAGTCATCCCTCAAATCAGGAATATTATCAAATGCTCATCGCATTTTCGAAGCTCGCAGTAAACAGAGTTAAATTTCATTGATTACGCAATTGTTTCGTGCTTTTCATTCCCTCTTTTTGCATCATCGCAATCAGATCAACTTTCTTTCTTCTTAATCACAGCCAATCAGCACGATTTACGCTTGAACGAATGCTCTGAATAATTGAATGTAAACGAGTGTTTTTGTGTTGGTGTTTATATGCACTTTGGTAGTGTTTAAAACAATAGACCGACCCTGATAAAAATGACGTTTGTGAGCTTGCACATTCCGATTGATTGGTTAAAGAAGATGAGATGAGAAAAGGAAGTTGGAGCAAAATAAGAATTACGTCGTTTTTGAGAAACAGTTTAAAATATGAGTGAAAACGTTAGTTTATGCTGTGTGTATGCTGTTGTGTTCGCTGAGAGTGAATTAGTCGGTGAATGAATGATGTGATGCTATATGATATGCACAAACAAGAAGAATAATGAATGAGATAAAGATAGACAACTGATGGTTGGACTCAATGAATAGATGTTTAACTGCCTCTCGATGCGATATTAGCCAGCTGGATGCAACAAGAAACCTCTAAGCAATAAGAATACGTATATTCAGCAGCAATAAGTGAGCAGACAGATTGAGTTTTACTCTTTATTTCTTTTACTCTTGCTCGATGGGTTGGAACGACGTTCTGTGCCAGCCTGGATGGATGGACGGGAAGAATGGAAAATGGATGAGATGGTTGGTATGGGTGGGATGGATGGGATGGGTGTGATGAGTGGAATGGGTGTGATGAGTGGGATGAGTGGGATGGGTGTGATGAGTGGGATGGGTGGGATGGATTGAATGGATGGGATAGGTGGAATGAATTGAATTGGTGGGATGGGTGGAATGGATGGAATGAATGGGATGGGTGGGATGATTGGGATGGGTGGAATGGATGGAATGAATGGGATGGGTGGGATGATTGGGATGGGTGGAATGGATGGAATGAATGGGATGGGTGTGATGAGTGGGATGGGTGGATGGATTGAATGGATGGGATGGGTGTGATGAGTGGGATGAGTGGGATGGGTGGATGGATTGAATGGATGGGATGGGTGAAATGGATGGGATGAATAGGATGCGGGATGGGTGGGGTGAATGAAGATTTCTAATTGAGCTGTTCAAAAGGATTGTTTTTGATTCCATCAAGCTTTAACTCTGCCTATGCTCATCAGTTGGGTATAATCAACGAATAATCATTTCGCAATATTTTTCTACTCTGTCGTTAACGCAGTCAGTTCAGCTGCTGTTAGCCGACTAGAGTGAAAAGCCAGATGATGTGAATCGAGGGGAGACAAGTACGTAAATAGATTCGAAATGAGCGTGCAATGGGCCGATTGTATACTGGGGTGACGCTGCCGTTTAAAGATCTGATGAGATCAGAAGGCCTACGTTCGATACGCGACGGTTGTTGTCAGAAAAATTTAAAAGTTGAAAAAAAAATGAAGAGGATTCAGTTTCGACAAAGACGGCATTTGAGCATTAATCGAGTGGTTGGACGGATATGATATCTAATTAGATGGCACATAATCAATATTTTCTGCATTCATTTAGATGTGTTCATATGGATCTTCGTTCAACATTTGTTACTTTAAGCCAGAATTCGTGTGATGTCAGTGAGGATGATAGTTGATTCAGTGATTGTTTCATCAGTGCTTATTCACTTCGTGAATTGTTTATTTCATTTCGTTGCATATAATTTAAGACCTATTCAGATTACGCTCCGCTAACCACATCCATCAATAATTTGCTTTCTTGTTCTGCTTCTTCCGTTTCTTTCAAGTAACATGTACCTCCGTTTGTTCATTTAAACTGAACTAAGTTCATCTGAACTAAACCATCGATCTTCAGTCAGTTAGCTTTTTAAACTGAAAATAAACACCGAAGACAGAAATAAAGTTTTCATTACATTCAGCGCCAACCCCGGAAAATAAACATTCATCTTTCATGCGCATTATTCCCATCCAGATTGGCATTTTCCCTGAAACATTGTCAGTTGTTATTACAATCAGCGTTCGATGCAAGTTACAAAAGCAATTAGTTTATTTAAATGAACATTAACATTACTGAAAATAGCAATACATCAATGAGATCATCCACATATAAATGGCTGAACATTTCAACCCATGGCAGCACGTATTTAAAAAGACTGGAACAATATCATCCGATTAGTAATTTGATGAGTGGTACTTATAATTGGTCGAATGACCAAATTGAAATGACTCATTGTTTCGTGGCAATTGAATGTATAAGACCGCTATCAAAAATGTTGATTGTTTTCGAAATGGAATCGTATTGGGCGTTTGACGGCGTTCCGATGCCGTATCTTCGCCAGTGACCAATTTGTTTGGATGGTTTCACGTAAACATCATTATCAAAGTCATAAACTACATGAATCACATTCTTATCGGATTCTTGAGTGATCGTATAGAGAAAGCCACAAGCAACGAAAGCATTCACAAGTTCTTTGGGGTAAATTTCTCGAAGTGTCCATTGGCGAATGATCACCATTGTAGAGCATTCCAATTTGATCACCTTCAAAAAAGCATCAGTCCGATACAATACCCATACATGCCCGTATTCGCTCTCCAGATCCACCAATGACAGTGAATGAGCATAAAGCATTGGCTGAAAATCAAAACAAAATAGTTTCACTAATGAATAGTTTAAACTCAGCAATCTCAATCATTCTCAGACATATTCACCATATATCTGAGAACCTTCCAGTTTCCGAGGTGAATAGATATGAAATGATTCAGTCCCTTTTAAGGCGTTTTTCTTCGAATGAATATGAGATCGTTGGGATTTGCTGAAATTGGTAATGCATCACTACAAGAATATGGAATAAACGAAAAAAATGGTTGATGTGTTTCCAAGAATGGCTTATTTGATAGATGAAAGATAGAATATTTGAGTTGTTGTTGTAATAATGAGATTGACATTGTGCAATAATAACAAATCAATGGAGGTAAAGCTACGAGAAATGAGCTTAAAGCGTGATGAGATAGGACGTTTAAGATCGAAAGAATGACAGATGGCAATAAAGGCGATCGTTTAATGACAAACTATAATAATATAACAGTTCGCTGCAAAATGATGTACGCGGTGGGATATTGCTATCCCAAAATAATCCGCAAATAATATTCCTGTTTTGATTGACGGTTTCATGGATTAGTTTTAACGATAGCACAGTTAGGTGTAATGCATAAAATGTTGAACAATTTAAAAGCAAGCAAAATGAGCAGTATATTGTACATAAGTGCTACTAACCTTTGGTGTTGAATTAAACGGTGGAATAGAAATACTGCGAAGAGGATATTTTGAATCGAATGGTGATGAGGAGGGTAACGAGGAGGAAGAGGATGAGCGTGATTTGAAATGCTGTAACCGTAGCGCATAAAGACGCTTCAACGACTTGGAATAGTAGAATAATTGTCTATCACAAATCGCGTTATCAGTACCATCGAAATGCGGTGCATTTTCGAACCAGTGCACTCGTGAAGGACGCGAATGCTTCAGTGACGACTGATTGGCGTATTCTAGAATGCTATAGCCGAACGCATATTCACTCAAAAACCAACGTTCACCTTGTCGAATAACGCCACCAACTGGACTAAGACGTTTCGCGATTGCTATTCGATTTGATATCGAAGATATTCGGGCACAACCTTAATTGGCACTCAATAATATTAATCAAAATTTGCACCAATTAACGCACTTCGAGATCTCTAGCTGGTTCAAATGCGATTTAAGATGTAATCTTACTGTGAAGTAACCTTTCGGATACATTCTTACTTCAAGAAAAACCATTTAAGGATGGTGAATAACCGACGCCTAACCAGTGGAAAATGTGGCATAGGCAAGCTTTTATTGAATAATAAATATCGTTCGTTGAAGAATGAGATCGAATGACTAAGTAATGAGCAAACTTAATCATATTGATTCAGTGAAACCATCTGCTTGTATCATGAGCAACTCGGTTAAGCGACCGAGCATCCAAATTTAAAAACAACGCACTTTAAATCTTCCCAAACTCATTTATTGCAAAATTTAGAAAGTCATTCAATCTAGCTTATTTTTTGAAATTGGTGACTGATGCGATATCATCTTTCAATGTTGTGCCATATCGCGCAGTTCAGTGGTTCTTTTCTTGCAACTTGAAGCAATAAAGTTTAATTTTGACGGACACCTGCCATATTAGTATAAATAAACAACGTTGAACACAAACCGCATTCAATATCTTCGCATTAAAAATACTATGCATTTAGCCACATAGAACAGTGTTTGCAATTACCGATTTCAACAATTTTTCACTCCAGTCCCACAACGTTAGTTTTTGTTCCATATAGCAGATTATTACTTTCTTATCATATCTAAGGAATTTGCTGTCTAGGTATAAATTAGCCTTACGCAAAGCCCTAGTGTGATAAACTTCAGCAGAAATGCAGTTTTACAACAAAAATTTGGCATTAGTAAACTATATAAATGGTTGAACACAAACAAAATAAAAAAATGTAATAGTTTGGGTCGAAATATTGAAAAATTGCAAATAGCATGTTGTGACGCAAACTTATTTGTTCACTATATATTTGAAGTGAAAAGAAGAACAAATAGAAAGGATGCAATTGCTTAAGTCTGTTAAATGTCAGAGAATGAAAAACAGATGCAAACCAGAGCGGAAACGTTGTGACTGATGATTCGATTTGTTTTTGTTAATAACTCTTGCACGTGATTCTGTTTTCAATTTCTTTTCGCAAATCAGTTTCAACGACTTATCCTGAAAGATGAGATTTATAAATGAATGAGGAGAACAATGAATTTTCTTTATTAAAATTCAACATTTTTTGTTTCTCATGCATTATTCAATTAATGCGTAGAGCCAATGAAATAAGTGATGAAAGCAAGCTTAGCAAGATTTTATCATTGTGCCAAAATGGTATTATATGTGTCTTTTGAAGGATTATGACAAAAGATAACCCAGATTCGAGTCACGTTTTTGAATGAGGAGTCACTGAAACAAATGTGTGACGCCACTGCTCTTTTTCAAAGAGATGAGATTGAATGAAGAAGTTTGTTGATCGACAGCACTAAAGAGTGATTGAATCAAAACAAAAGTATCATCGAGCGGAATTTGTGCGATTCTCGTGGGAAGCATGCTGGATTGGATGGATACAGATGCTGAGAATAAGATTCATAAGAAACAACAGATGAGATTGATATGACGAGGAAGTGATGCTTGATCTGAACTGGCAATAAACATTACTGATAATTTTGCATATATCGGCACCAGAACATCCCTTTTATCTCCTGCATGACCATCTTCAACTCCGCTTTGCACCAGCATTTCGACATGTGCTGTCGATCGTAAGAATCGCTTCTCTCGTGTCAACGAGCCTTCTCTGCAGCGTCTTCTTCTTTCGCCACATTCGAATCTCTCCAAAAAATTAATGAATATTCTAACTATTGATGACACTCAATTTGTCGTGGCTGATGCCCCAGTGTTTTTGGATTCGCATCGAACAAGCACTGATAATGATTAGTTTTGAAGTATTGAAAGTTAATGAATGAATGTTTTATAAACCTTTTCATCGAGAATCCACAATATAAACAGCGTTTCGAAACAAATTATGATAGCACACAGTACTATCGAGACAGTTGACAACGAGCGGTTCATATATTATGCTGTATTGTTAGGTTTAGTGATTTCATGCCGAGCTAATTACCTCGACTCCTCCCCTTTTGTTTTCCGTTCGTTCACCACTGTGTAGGGCCGTTTTCGGTAATTACATCCCAAAACAATCAAGTTTATGAGGTTAAAATTTATGAGCAAGCAACTCAAACGGATGCATGTCTATCTTTATGTGCAATCATTATGAAAACTGAGGACAGTTTCAGTGGAAACATTTGACTGCTCATTTGATATTGCGTGTAACGGGAATGAACAACAGAAAGAAGATTTATTCTAATTACATTCATATTATTAATAAGTTGCACGCCCAAATCAAAACCATTGTGAACATTTATTTTTTGAATGAATATAAAAGCACAAATATTATGATAGAGAGCATATATATATATATATATGTATGTAAAAGTATACAGCAAGGAGGAAGCAAGTTTGGTGGAAATGATAATGAGATGTTAAATTGCATTTTGTGTCGTTTCGTGTGCATGTATGTTGCACTGAAAACGAAGCAAACCGAGTGATGAACTGTGGTATATTAAGTTTTATTCTGAACGAATTTCACTGCAGAAAGCAGCTGTGCTCAATGGCTTTTTGTCAGAACTTTTCATAAACGTTATTTCGAAAACAACGAGCATAAGCAAACAACATCAAGCGGCGCAGTCAACTAAAATATGACATGATTGATGATATATACGTTTGCATATAATGAATTCATTCGTTCAGGTATCGAGAGTACTGTATATGTATATAATTCAGTTGATTACTCGGAATGATATCAACGCATTTTTAGTGAGATCAGAGATAAACTGAGATCTGAACAGAAGTGTAAGTGATTGCAATCAATTATTTCACATAGCAACACAGACAGGAATGCGTACGCAGCAAAAAACAACAATTTGCACATAAAGCAAAATGCAAACATGACGGTTGTTCATAAAGACATGAGTTTAAAATTTTTGAATGTTAAATATAGACAAATGCACATCCAATAAAGTCAAAAAACGTATTTCTTTTCTCGTGTGACTACCACTTAGAGGATCTTTTGCCGATCCAAAGTTATTTCCGAGGTAAACCTTCTTTCATTTTCATATACATGCAATCTTCATTTCAAAGTTTACGCATCAAATGACAATTTCTTTGAGAAAAGAGATAATGGGAGCTTACTGAAAAACGATAATAACGATTTTTATGGAGCTACATCCGAACGTTGCACGTTTCTATGATGAGAGAGCGGTTGTATGTTGTTATATGATAATGAAACGTCTCGTCTCCTATATTACTGCTGTTCATGCTCTTCCTCATTATTAGTCCCTGATTTGAATGATTGATATTAGCATAAGCAATCAGATAAATGAGTGTGTTCATCAGAGAAATTGATGAAGCATCGATTTCAAGAGCACAACGCAAACACTTCAATGCACGCAGACACAAACACGAACACACATAAACCAAAGGCACTATCACACTTCACTTATATTTGTGGCCACATTTCCCGAACTTGTAGTGATTTTTCGGTAGCACTGTTCGATATTCATTCAATTTTAGCACTTCTCTCGCCCATTCTGAAGTTATTCATCGAGTATGTTCGCGAACTATTTACCAAATCAAACGTTTAACGAAAATGACCCTTAGTAAACCAGTCTACGCGCCTCATCCTTTCCCACTTTCAGTTCATGAAAAAGACTGTCTCAAGGATGTATTGAATTGATTTACAGCAACTGTACAAGTTCAGCTGTCACTATGACTGCATCAACCACTAATTTTCCGAAAAACAATTTTTTGAAACATCCGTATACACGTACAATTACAGTCGCTATCTCAGTTCTAGGAAATTCAGAAATACCAGATCATTATTCAGTTCTCATTAACTTTTTCTTTCCAAAGCGTTTGCAAAAGGCTTCCGCAAAAATGTGAAGGAATTCGAAATGACTATTACAGATTATCACTGCAAGATCAAAATGCTCCCCAGAAACAGTCACTGTTTCAGGTGGATTTTTTGCATGAAAACGTCACGATACTATCTGATAAATGTTTCTTTTGAATTCATCACGATTATAAATGGCGTAATAAAATAATTCGCAACCAGAAACAATGAAAGAGACGGAAACAAAGAGAAAGAGGATGATGGAGAGTGTAACTATTCGATAAGATAAATACTGAATATGATCATCAGCATCTATTTCATATAATCTCATTTAATCATAACGCACGAAGTGGAAAAGTGGAATGGATAATCAACAGATATGATGACATGGCTATTAATAAATACTGGTGACGGATCGATGATTCACATTTGTGAAACACGTCGGGAATGCTGTAGATTTTGAAGTAGACGACGAACAACGAACAAGTCATGGACGTTGAATGATTATTCATTAATGCATTTTACCAGAGATGTTTTGTTCTGATGGATGTGTCTGAGTGATTTGCAATGATTTTCGAGTGCTATAAATGACTGCTACTTGATGGTAAAGATTTAAACATAATGTATCATCAGACTTTATGCAATCAGTCCTCTCATCAAACAACCATCCACTGTTTTCAGCATTCACTTGCAGAAGTTAGATTCAAAAGAGATAATTTCGAGGCAGCAGCAAATGATCTGACATATGAAACTGTCCATATACGTTTCGATTTACTTCGCTAATTGCTAGAAAGCGTAAACCGAGAAGTTTCATTAATATCATTAGCGTTCGCCATTTAGTAAATACATATGACTCATCATCAAATACTTGACGGCAACTGAATTATTATAATCGAAAAACGCGCACGAATAGCACCTTTTCAGCATAGACCAAACAAATTCTTCGGCATATTCTATCTAGTAATGTACTGCAGAAGTATTTGTTTAAAACGTCAATTGCTTAATCAAAGCGCAGCATATTTTTAAGTCGAATATCACAGAGCAAGCAGCAAGATGCTATTGGAAGTAAGGTCATGACAATATTCAATGCGTGAACAAATTGAGAAGAGACGAAAGGGTGACGAAATGATGAACGAGTTTTTAAACAAATTTTTATTGCGTAATGTTGAAAAGGCAACACTCAATGAGGCGAGAGAAGCGCTTATGCCTACCATAGCTGAGAAGAATGCGTGAATAATTTTTTAATACTGGAGAATGTGATCAGCTGATGAAGAGTGCCCTTACATCTGGTTATTTTCGCCCTTACAAAAGCACAATAACAACTATTGCATTGATTAGGGCAGTAGCGTAATGCACAACCAACGCACATCAGTTTCACTTATTCGGAATCAGACGGTGCCTCAGCAACGTGCACGTCAGGAGCACGAGGTGCTGGCTTTAGATGATGCGTTCCTTTGTACTCCTTGCCTTGATGTTCAATCGTATTCTTCCATTGTTCCACTTCTGACTTATCCACAGCATTCACACCCAAAAACGCCGATCCTATTAGATCGTCACCTGTTGTTGTTCTAAAAAGAAAATCATCTACCAGTGGCTGATCTATTTTCAATATATAACACTTCATTCAACAACTGCTCTTGCAAATCCAAATCGCATCGATGATCTGCACCGATCAAATTCATTGATTCGGCAGCTAGTCGTTTCATATTTAAAACTCTATCGCGAAAATAGAATTATACACCAGCAAAAAACGAGTGAAATAAGGCTAACGATTAATGATGTTAAGCATCCTAAAAATCAGCGGAAAATTTTGACCAATTCAGTGCGATTCAATTCATTCACTAATTGCCTCATTCGGGAGCGAGTTGTTGGCTATTGCCACACAAAAATTCGATAAAGTGTAGCCGTGCAAATGGACAAATAATACATGAGAAACTTCCAAATAAAATGAAGAGTGAAGTCCAATGTTGATATTACTTTATAAATCCGTTTATTGTAATGGATTGGCTGATCTCATTCACTTACTTTCCAAAATATATTCAAAACACTGCTTGATAATCGAGCGGTCATTCAGAATAACATTGCTGATAATAAGTGAATGAAACTTAAGTATAGACAAATATGTTTCGTTTGATCACATGATGAAGCTATACAAGCGGTAAAAAAGACCACAATGCGACGTTTTAACGCATCCTTCTTTGGTGCTTTCTCGTTTCAGCTGATAACATCACCGCGGAACAAGATCATAATCAAGAGATAGATACCTGGAAAGGTCGTGCACGGAAATCATGATGCTTGTTTGTTGCAGTTCAGTCAGTTTTGTATTCACCAGAAACATTACAGCCTCCTTGTAAACAGCACAGCAAGTACTCTTGAGAACGCGACTTTGTTTCGTTTGTGACATGCTGCCTTGGGTCACTTTGATTCGAACGCATACATCTGAAGGTAAATTATTTGCACATGCAAGTATTTTATGCTGTGCAGAATGCAATGCACCTTGAATGAGCCACTAAATCTGTTTGTAGCACGTGAATCAAATTCTAGCTTCCCTCGATCAAAACAAGCTCATATCAACCAACTTATGATTATTCTTCTAGGATGCTAACTAACAGCCTTGAACGTAATCAACTTTCGCATCAAATACCCAAAGAGCTCATTTTAAGTCGTTTGATTGATTTTGTTGCACTGCTTGAGATAATTCCATTGCTTCAGTGATCATCTATTTGTAAGTTTTAAATAACTTTTGAATTGATCAGATTTTTTTGTTGTTTTTCATTATTTTTTTGTAAGTGGATGATCACCACATTGAAGAAATAAATAAGCATTACTTTCCGAACTGATCCACAAAAAGGTGAGTTAAAAGCGACGCTGTTAAGCAACGTCACTTGCAAACAACATCAAATTATTGTGCTGTTGCTACCTCACACATTCGTGTTTTCATGCAGTAGTCATCATGTGCACCAAATCAATGACGATAAACAAAAAGATCGATTAGCAGCTCGTTGTTCACTGTGATGTATGTGCGGTAAGATAAGTGGAGATTAGATGATGCGAATACATGAATCAATTGGTATTTAGGCAATGTGCTATTACTAGCGTTTAGAACAATGGAATAGACATGAATGATAATTTCAGTGCGTCAATCGCATAGCTGTTCTATTAGCTATGAATGCGGCTAATTCGATAGCATGCATTGCGTTCTAAAGTGTTTCTTTCAAGTGATGCGATGCTCATTTCACTTGATGAATGTTTCCTAGGAATTTCTGATCCATCAATCATTCCATATTTTGACTCTGTTCTAATTTAGTCTCATCTGTTGTACAATCAATATCCTCATTGCTAAACACACTTATGTTGAACGATTAAACAACCGACCTGGCGGTCCGGTGATGCCACCTTTAGGCAGATCATCTGCTTTATTTATTGTGATGGTCAGACGACGTGCATCCTTTTCGATACACGTTACTATATGGATCTTGCCGAGTTTCTGAAAGAAGGGCGAGTGATGATAGCCAATAAAAAGCTTGATGAACATTTCATCAACACCCAGTTGATAATACACTTATAGGCGTACCTCTGGGAATTCGAAAGATGCTCTTTTTTTTTTGGGACAATAACAAAATGCAAATGAGTATTTAAGTAACAATTCGTTGTAAGTTGAGCAAACGTCATTCTTTGCAGCCAATATAAAAGTGGATAAGCTAATTAATGGTGAAAGCTTACTTTAGAATTGATTCGATGCTTAAGTTCTTCGATAACGCGAACTTCTTTCTTAGAGCGTAACTCACTGAGGTCCTTGAGTGGCAAATACAGATCACCGATGATGATATGCTTTTGCAGCTTTTGCATCGATTGATGACACACTGTTATGCTCAGGCATTTCTCGTTCAAGTCCTCACTGGTGATACCGTCAAAGAAAAATTCCTAAACAATTTGTTCTTTTTTCATATCCAGTCAACGAGCAGTTCATTGTTGTGCAACTCAAATAAAGCTGTTTGTCTTTTTGCATTCTAATTCGGCTAACTTTGTTATTTTTCCTTTCGATTATTTTTTCACTCCCATAATGAGACCCATCATCATGTATTCTTATGCCCTTAGTAACGTAATCCAACATTAGAGCTATCGTTTTACTCAAAACAACTTTGTCAATCTGTGAACACTATAGAAAGGCGAATCAATGCGTTAAGGCAGAAAACACTTCCGAAGATTGAATAGTCTATCTTATTTAACAAACAAATATAAATGACATCATATTTGAGCATATCAGGCGCCCTTCGAATAAATTCTCGGCAAAAATATATAAGTGAAATGGAATTAAGTACAAATAAATTTCGACTTCGAAAACTGGCAATGCCCATATGCACCTGATTAAAGACTACGTCTCGGCCACGTTTCACGTTCGAATTCTGTGATTTCCCTCCAGGTAGTATGGACACTTTGCAGAATGCATGAATTTCCAATTCTGGCTTCAATTGTCCAGCCAAACCTGAATCGCAGCAGGCTAACAGTGTTCCATAATTGAACATGTGAGCAAATTAAGTGATAAAAATAAATCCTATGCAAAATGTTTCAAACTATGAGCGAAATATTCATTCGCAATACGTGATTTCGAAGTAGTTGAAAAGCCCTCCACTACAAACGATTGAAGCTGTGCACTAGAGACGTGCGTTTCACTTCCATTTCAATATTTTGGAAACAAAGTTGAGAAGATGTGGGTGTGGAATTTTTGAATTGAAATTGCTACAATATCATAAAGGTCATAGAAGAAGCGGGATTCTAGTCGAGAACTTCAAATTGTCAATTATTTGGACAATAAGAAATTAAAAATCTAAGATTAGAAACGAATATTAACTGAAACCCTATTCAGAGATGACTGCACTTTAATAAATAGCAGTTGGCAAAGATTTTGAAAGAAATGCTTAATGAGAGTATAGTTAGACGGATATTCATTGCGGATATTGTGTATATTTCGTATTTCAGGGATCGGATGTTATAAGAGCACAAAAACGAGATTGAAAATATAATTAGACAAAATACGATTGAGTTGCTATGGTGATTGTATGAATGACTGGCGAAAAACAAGTAATGGATTTGCGGGTGATGTATGATTTGATTTGATACCACAATAGCACGTTTAATTCTAAGTTCGTACCTTCAATTTTGAGAATTGAAACGCGAAGACGCTTGCGAATAGGAAAATGTTGAAGGGAGCAATGAACAAGTCCCAAACCAGTGGGCCGAGGTTCACTCTCAGGCCATGAGCTACTTGTTGGAACAGCAGTAGAGTTGGCAATATCAGGCACTGAACTAGATGTGGCAGTACCCGCTTGATACAGTGTTGGATCTATTCCATGTGCAGACGGATCTTCAGTATCACTACTCGATTTACTAGCTAACTGAAACAGTTATCATGCTTCAGCTCTAACTGAGTTGCAAATGAATTCATTTTCTGATTGAAAAGGCACGTAGGTTCTCGAAGCTGAATCAGAACGAAAAGCAGTATGATTCGAGATTCGAAGTAAATAAGCACCTGTTCAATCGAATGTGATACAGAAGAACTTCGCGATGGCGCGCTGGTGCTGCATGGAGTACAAACTGAGTGATCTGAGGAAACGTGTTGATGACTTAAGGGAGAATGTGCATTCATGAATGCACTAAGTGGTTCACGCAATTCAGAAAATTTGCGTTGAGCCACTGGAGAGGATAACGGCCATTCGGTGTCAGAAACAGTTGGAGTCATTGGAAGTTTGCGGCCAGAAGGGCGCCGTTCAAGCAAAGATGAAGGTGGTCGAAATTCTGGTGATGTAGGAGGTGGCGTGGGCAGCATTCGTGGAGAAGAAGATCTCCTGGATGGAGTCGCTGGAAGCCGACGACGACACGGCTCCAGCAGCGACGGATATCCCGACATCTCATGCATCGCTACCAATGGTCACTCTATTGATTCCATGTGTATTCTCGTAGGGCGGAGTCACCGATTCCGTTGGCATTCCAAGAGAGAAATGAGCCGAATAGACGCCTGCTTAGGCGAATGTCAGATGTTTTGAGAATACAGGCATAAGAAGAAAAGTTAGAAGAGTAATTACTTGGAGAGAGTAAATGAGAAGATAGCGTGAAGGTAGGAGGATAAGTGAACTATTTCGGGATCTGTGGGAGATGTGGTTTACACTGTTAAGCTATATGTTCACTGAGTGAGTAAAGCATTTGTGTCAGTACTCGACTTAGTTCGATAGCCTCAAGGCGGCTGCAATCTCACACGAGTGTCAGATAGATCATCATGTCTGGTTCGCTATACAGAAGTCCTTCGGCAGCGCTTTACAAGAGTCCTTCGATGAGCGGATTTGCCGGTGCTCCGTTTGGAAATATGTCGGTTGCTGATCTTGGAAGTCTTACGCGCCTTGAGGTGCATACTAATTTGTTTCATTCGTTTCATTTTCTGTTTGAGACAGCAATTTATTGCGAATGCTATCTAAAGCTGTTTACCTGTTTTGTTTTCAGGATAAGATTCGCCTCCTCCAAGAGGATCTCGACTCTGAACGAGAACTCCGAAATAGAGTAAGTTAAGATGAGAAATCATCGCCTTGAATATTGCATCTTGCAATTAATGCCGTTTTCAAACTGATTTCGATCAAACTTTCTAGTATAATGTGATAAATGCGGTTCATTGAATCTTTGTTTTGCAACTGTTCTACATTGATGATCAGATGAAATTTTAGATCGAACGAGAGAGAGCTGATCTGAGCGTTCAACTCATTGCACTTACAGACAGGCTTGAGGATGCAGAAGGCAGTACCGATAGTCAGGTTAATGCTGCTCGAATAACTTGCACTGAGTGATGAATATTGGAAATTATTAGGTTGAAGAAAATAATCAACCATTAGCTGTTTTTGAAGTAGCAATAGGTTGCGTTGTCGATCCATATTTTGTTATTAATAGTTATTGCATAATATTTGGACATGCCATTTCCTGATTGCTAATGATCAAGTTAGTCAAAAATCAAGGCATCTTACTCAGTGGAAAAACATCACCTAAAAACTCTAATAATGCTTTTTGCTATGTCAAGAGTTTCATGAGAATTATTTGATGAGATTTCAGATTGAATCAAATCGAAAACGCGAAGCAGAACTGCAAAAGTTGCGCAAATTACTCGAAGAGTCACAACTTGAAAATGAAGATGCAATGAATGTGCTGAGGAAAAAGCATCAGGATTCATGTCTCGATTATACGGAACAAATCGAGCAATTGCATAAGAAGAATTCGAAGTACGATGAGTTTGTGAATGGAATACTGCTACCCATCGAGAACTTAGATTTAGCAATATGCTGTATTATGCTTACTGCTCAGCTAATGCACTTCATCTAATCAGATCCATTCGAAAGAACCAAATTTTGAAGAGTGTAAAGTGAAAAACATGCATTCCTTCGTCCACTTTTCCATTCTATATCGTTTTTGTGTTTCAAATCATATTGATGATAATGATGCATTGCGGTGTAATGTTCAAGAATGAATAGAGACAACTGGTGATTAGGCGAGTGGTCGTAGAGAACGAGCTAAAGTTGATGCAGCAAATGCGCTCTTCTTAGAAATGCTCGCAAACGCGTTGCGTCGACACGCTAGTGATTAGAATGAGAAAGAGAGCCATAGTAATCATAGCTTCATTGAACAGCGAGCATAACAAACATGTGAAGAAGATGGCTCATTGCTGGTTCTGTTTTGAATGTCAATGAAGAACGAATAGAGAGGAAACATCATATTAATACAGATGAGAAGTTAAGCAGCGAAATGCAGAGATAATGAAGATTGCTTAATTGCGTTTATGCTTAAGCTTATTTAAACTCAGATCGGCATGGTCTAGAAACGCTTGTTGACTAATAAACATTTGAAATTGATTTGTGATGCTACATCAAAAATTTCAGGCTGGATCGTGAACGTCAACGACTTCAGCATGAAGTAATTGAACTGACTGCAAGTATTGATCAAGTGCAAAAGGATAAGGTATATTCAGTTTTTTCTTTCCTGACTCTTCAACATTCACATTCAACCAATGTGGCTGTCTCATACTTTTTCAACGAGATGTGATCGTTATCATTTAGAAACAAGTGAACAGATAAGATCGCATTAATGATCTTCTTAATAAGTCATTCTTAAATGCTTCTTTGTTCACTTTATAAGAACTCTCCATCCAGATTAGTAATATTTCAAACTGTACTATTCCGAGCAATAGGAAGTGTTCTGTTCTATTTCAAGGCATTTCTTTCAAGGAATAGAACACATTGCAATGAATACAACAGAACAGTTCTGTAGAAAAAGACGCGGAGAATAGAACAGAACATAACAACTGAAGTGTGGAATAAAACAGAATAGAACAGTCTCTCAAAAGTGTGGAACAGAAACATCACTAATGCAGATGCACTTTTTATGCTCGCTCATAACTGTCCTCTTTTAAAGAGACACGAAGAGAACAACTTTAGATGAACTAACTTTGCAGCAAGAAGTGCACTGAGGAGAGTGAAATTAGAAGAATACATTATTCAAACATCCTTTTCGATTATTGCTTAGTGTCGTGCATTCATTCATTTGGCTTTTTTAAAAGTGAATTTACAAAACCCAATTACAGTTTACTTTGCGTTCTTCTATGCACTTCAGTCTAGTTTTATGTCAACATTCGCTACTATTCTCTGGTGAAAAAACTCAAACTAATTTACTGAACGCACACATACAGATATGAGTGTAGCTTCGAAAACCAGAAAGTTCAATTTACAATCGCTACAACAATTCGCAAATAAATTTTTCTCAGATTCATAGGTAAAAGAAGAAACAGATTCGTAGATTCGATGGATTCATGAGATCATGAAATGTCTTTCACGGATCAATTAATCATTTACTTAAAATATTGCTTATCCACCACATTGTCAGCGGGATGATCTCATTGAACGAAACTATGTTATAGTTCTCTGAATCGTTTCGAAAATTGCTTTTATTCATTTGATCTAGCAGAACTTTGTGTATAAATGGTTCACACATATCGCACAAGAAGCAAAATATTTATTGCTCGTAGTGAAAGCACATACATATGTCCGGTTTTGTGATTAAGAAATGACATATATTGTATCACAAAGCTTTCAATTCTTCATCACGAATTTTTTTGCGCACTGTAAACGAGATGTGAAAATCGCTGCAAATTGAGAGTTAATTTTTGAACTGATAAACGATATCGTCAAATAAGCAGCATCATTTCGAAAATACTATCAAAATCATTATCATGTATGATAAAATTATTAAGCACTCATTAACTATTAGTCGATCGAATTCTTTCACATCAACATTTTAGAATTTTTACATCAAGTGTAGAAATTTTAAGCATTCAAACACTCGAATATACATATTCAGCAATGACCAAAAAAATGGAGGCATCAGATAAAATTACGACTGATTTTGATTGTATCATACTTTGTAGACTCAGTGAAAAAGGTGACGGAATGGTTTAACCAGTAGCAAATAACAAAAGTTTTCCTATTCGCTTATTGTGAACAATAACAATATCCTAATCTACAGTCGTCTATTTCATTCTTTCTGCATGCACTATGTAGAGATACTTCAGTAAGCGATTGCAGCTTCGCCTCATCAATATTGATGCCTGCTATTCTCATCAATTGCTCTAAAGTCAGCTATGCCTCTGATGATTCATGTTCTGATTTTCTCGCTAAACACCGGTCTCAGAGAATTTCAAAAATTCATCGATTCAAACGAATTTGATCATAAAAATGCACTTTCAGCTAGTAACTTGCTTCAGGTTTCTTTAGATCACTTTTCCTGCTATTCATATTCTGAATTAGCAAATAAATGGCACAGAACAAAACAGTGGTTTATTTTTCCAATGGAAAATTATAGCGCTTCTGTTTGATACATTACATCATCATGCACTCTCTATTGCTCATTTAAAAACGAATATTTTCTGATCTATTCATTCAGAGTCTTTCCATTCAGATCTATTTGTTTGGGTTCAACAACCACTAATTATCCGCTGTCGTTTTGATCTCAACTGATAATTGATCTCAGTTCATTATTGACGTTCATTCTAATATTGACATATATTCCGGTATCAGCTTTTAAATTCCAAAAACAACATGCTACATACCAATTCATCTGGTTATTACAAATAGGAACAACATAATAAGTTGTTCCACTTCGCAGAAATTCGCATCATAATCTTTTTTAAATTCAATTGCACGAATAGTATCTTGTGATATAAATACATATACTTGCTGCTTGGTTCGAGTTCCGGTTGGTCAATCATTCTTTTGCCATGACCTCTGACTTTCTTAATAATTGAACGACGATGTTCCATTTTTGATCTAACAATACTATCATGTTCACGATCACTACGGAAGATGAGTTGAAAATTTCTTTCAGCATGCAGCTGACAAGGCAGCTGAACGTTTCGAGGCGCAATCGATCGAATTGGCGACGAAAGTCGAGGACCTTAACAGACATGTCGTCGACATGCAACAACAGAGACAAAAGTTACAAGTCGAGAACAACGATCTTCTAAAAGAAGTATCTTTTTCAATGTTATGAACATCAAATACTGACAGAACTGGAAAACGAAAGAAAAAATTCATTGAATATCGAATTTATGCGCTATAATGCATATATAATAAAGTTCCGTGGTATAGTTGCATCTCAACTTGCCGCTGCAATGATGTGATGATCTTGCAGCAAATGATTTTGAAAGAAGAGGTGAAATGAAAAACGCTTTTTGCAGGTACATGACCAAAAAGTACAACTTGATAATTTGCAACATGTGAAATATCAATTGGCTCAGCAGCTGGAAGAAGCTCGTCGTCGTCTCGAAGATGCTGAACGTGTAAGTTATCGTTTTAGATCTTCTCTCTTCCATACCCTCAACGGTCATGCGCTTCACCAATGCATTCTCGAATATTTCACTGCTTTCACATGCATCTCACAAAAATTAAAAATTCATTCAGCTGAAAAAACTGCACCATACTGACAAATTCTTGACGTTGGTGTATTAATCATTGTCGTATTTGGTTGCAGGAGCGATCGCAAATGCAAGCTCAGCTGCATCAAGTAACACTTGAGCTTGATTCAGTACGTACGGCTCTTGACGAAGAAAGCAGTGCACGTTCGGAGGCTGAGCATAAGCTCACATTAGCCAATACCGAAATCACCCAGTGGAAGAGTAAATTCGATGCTGAAGTGGCACTTCATCACGAAGAGGTAATGTGTCTCATTCATAGGGATCTAGCTGAATGATCAGAGTAAATTTATTATTTTCATGAGAATGTGATCAATAAATTGAACATGTCGATGAAGAAGATGTTTCATATAGGTCGAAGATCTGCGAAAGAAGATGCTGCAAAAACAGGCTGAATATGAAGAGCAAATCGAGATAATGTTGCAAAAAGTATCACAACTTGAAAAGGCTAAATCGAGACTACAAAGTGAGGTCGAGGTTCTAATCGTAGATCTTGAAAAGGCACAAAACACGATTGCACTACTCGAACGCGCTAAGGAGCAACTAGAAAAAACGGTTACTGATATGAAGGTATGAACGAATATGTTAATTATTGGTACCAATTCCATATCCATGTTTGGGAATAAAAACCCCAAAACTTTTCCTCTCGAAATGCTCCAGTTTTCAGCCTTACAAACTTTTATCATAGCATATAAAAGATAGCAATATGAATAATGATTTCTTGTAGGTCAACAGCACATTGTACATTCTTCTTACATATTCACCAATTCGTTTCTTTTCCTGGATTGTTTCTTATTTCTTTCAGCACAAAACATGAACTTCAGTATACATTTTCTGTTTGTGTAACTGAAGCGATTTTATAGAATCGCATCGATGAGCTAAATATAGAGTTGGAAGCAGCTCAGCGTGAAGCTCGTGCTGCTCTCGCCGAACTCCAAAAGATGAAGAGTCTATATGAAAAGGCTGTCGAACAAAAGGAAGCTCTTGCAAGAGAGAACAAGAAACTTCAAGGTCTGCATTCCCACAGTCCTACTTATAATATCCTTTCAGAGGAAGTTTCAGACTTAGCGTTTTGAATGTGCCATAATATCATATCATATTCACTGAATTACGTTAACTGTGACACGGTTCGAGAACGACGCATCAAACTTAATGATCAACTGCAACTATTACAGACGAATTACATGAAGCCAAAGAGGCGCTTGCGGATGCCAACCGTAAACTTCATGAACTTGACCTGGAGAACGCTCGTCTTGCTGGTGAGATACGCGATTTACAAACCGCGTTGAAAGAATCAGATGCAGCACGACGTGAAGCTGAAAACCGTGCACAACGACTTGCTGCTGATTTGCAACAACTGCGTATTGAAATGGAACGGCGTCTTCAAGAGAAGGTGAGTTCAACTTAAAATTCATGTACAAAAATTGTTTTGCAGTTGCTCAATTAAATTCAAATTACCAATTACTGCGATAGACTTTGAAATGGCACTCCATTACGAAGCTCTTCCCAAGAATTGTTTCACTGAATACTGGAATCATGAATGTCTTTGAGTAAGTCAGAACAGACGGCTAAGATTTGAACGCATTTTCAGGAGGAAGAGATGGAAGCACTCCGCAAAAATATGCAATTCGAAATCGATCGCCTCACTGCCGCTTTGGCTGATGCGGAAGCACGCATGAAGGTTCATCTGCTATATATCATGAGACTGAAAAGCTTTCAACTGCCAGTCTGATTTGATGAGTTTTAAATGCATTAATCAGCATCTGATAATGACCAGTTGCAGGCCGAAATCTCTCGTCTTAAGAAGAAGTATCAGGCTGAAATTGCTGAGCTTGAGATGACCGTAGACAACTTGAATCGTGCAAACATTGAAGCACAGAAGACGATCAAGAAGCAGAGCGAACAGATGAAGATCCTGCAAGCTTCTCTTGAAGACACTCAGCGTCAGCTTCAACAGACACTCGATCAGGTATACGAAACTGCTTTCATGTAACAATTTCTTATCACTCATTTTGGGTAAAACGATCATTGTACAGTCAAGTATAAGAATGAAAGACTGTCTTTTTATGTGAACGATTGCTATCACTAATAACTTCTGCATCTCAAATTAACTGTATGTGTAGCTGAATGATTTTCTCACTGATTGGATCATTTATATTGTTTTGAGTGTTCTTATTACTATTTTGCAAGCAGTTCGTTGATGTATTCCTATCATAACACTTTTGCAGTATGCACTCGCTCAACGCAAAATATCGGCTCTCAGTGCCGAATTGGAGGAATGCAAGGTAGCTTTGGATAATGCAATTCGTGCACGCAAACAGGCTGAAGTTGATCTCGAAGAGGCGAACGTTCGTTGCAAATTATTACATTCTTTTTTGTTTTTTATTAATTCAAATGATAAGGTGTGAGGCTGGGACTGACTTCTGAACAGTGTTCAACTTCGCTGAGGTAAGTAGGCAAGGAAAAGAATTCAATCAATCAACTCATACGGTTTCAACTTAGAAAATGATCACTGAATGAATAGTTTATAGGTGCGTATCGCTGAGCTCGTTTCTCTCACCAACAACCTGACGACTATCAAGAACAAGCTCGAGACTGAGCTTAGTACAGTGCGAGCGGATCTTGACGAGACCACCAAAGAACTTCACGCAGCAGATGAGCGCGCCAACCGAGCTCTTGCTGATGCGGCTCGAGCCATTGAACAGCTGCATGAAGAGCAAGAGCATTCAATGAAAATCGACGCACTCCGAAGATCACTCGAAGAGCAAGTCAAACAACTTCAAGTGCAGATTCAAGAAGCTGAAGCGGCCGCACTTCTTGGTGGTAAACGTGTGATTGCGAAACTAGAAACACGCATTCGCGATCTTGAAACAGCACTTGATGAAGAAACGAGAAGACACAAAGAAACACAAAATGCTCTCAGGAAGAAAGATCGTCGCATCAAAGAGGTTCAAATGCAGGTCGACGAAGAGCACAAACAATTTGTTATGGCTCAAGATACGGCTGATAGACTACTTGAGAAGATGAATATTCAAAAACGACAGCTAGGAGAAGCAGTTAGTTTACCGTTCCAATTTCCTCTCATAAACTAGCCGCAATCGTTTCGCAAATAAATATAATGATGCATAGTCAGTAGATTAATCATGCCTTATTAGCTTATCGAACTTCATTCTGCGCATGATTTTAAATTTCATAGTTCGACCATCGATTTCTGCTGTCTAATTGATTTTAAAATTCATGAAGTTCTGATGACTGAAATTTCTGTCAAAGTATTGAAGGGATTGGTATCCAAATGACGGCATTTTATTTAATAATGGCATGTTTATTGGAAGTGCTTTAAGCCATAACCCTTAAAAATTAGATAAATTCGCTTTTTTCCAAAATTAAACACACAAAAAGACCAAATCTGATAAGGAATAAGAATATCTTCACGCTATCTACTAAGCGTTGATTATTGTGCAGATGATTGTTCAGTTGAGTGGGTCCGTGACTGATAGACGCATCTCATAAATGAGAGAGCAATTGATTTGCAGGAATCGTTTACAGTGGCCAATATACAACGAGTACGAAGATATCAGAGAGAGTTGGAAGATGCTGAGGGTCGTGCCGATCAGGCAGAAAGCTCACTTCACCTGATCCGTGCAAAGCACCGTTCGTCAGTTGTTACCGGCAGAAGCGCATCGGCATCCAAAGTATACGTTCTAGAAGATGAACAATAAAGCGATTGATTATTATCGATCATCTTCACGGATTAGTGACAAATTCATAACGTGCATATATGCGTATAATTCGTTCAGTTCATTGCTACGCTTGCATCCTTGCATGACGCCATTCAAAACAACTCTCCGAAGAGGTGTTTTTTGAAGAGAAGAGAAGCATTTACAATATTTATTGCACGTTCAATCTAGCTATCATCCATTCTAGTGAGCCTTTGTATATTGGTTGCTCTCTTTGCTTATATAACTAATGTTGTGTTTATAGCCTAGTGAATGGGATTCGCACTGCCTTCTCAATCCAACTGCCTTATATTACTGTCCTTTATGGCTTGTGCTCTCCTCAGTTTTGTGCCTTATTGATAAACCTAGTCATAATTCTTAATCCTTCTAAATCTTCGGATACAATCAGTCCATTCTTCGTCATTTATCATTTCGTACCAATTCCCTTTCACAAGAAAATAAATCTATCATGTATTATTCGCAGAGATGGATGTTGTATTCTCTCTAAATACCACAAAAACATTATGTGCCTGGCGTCTGGCTATAACATTTCATTAATTGCTCGTCTTTTTTCGAACTACTACTAAAAATTCACTACATTCATATTAATTGAACTGTGTTGACGAGTAAAATAAAGATAACAAAGTTGATTTATTCATTGACATATTTTGATAACAGAACACACTTTACATAATATCTGCGTGACAGATCCTACAATGCCTTTTCTTTCAATGGAAGGTTCTCATAAGCCAAATTTTTTACTAAGAAATGTGCCAGGTAGAACGGACGAATGAATTCAGATTCAGATTCAGAGATTTTCCATAATTCCAACTTTTCAAATACTTATCATTTAGGTGAGAATTAAAAGACTGCAAATAAGGAGATATGAATTTGTTGAATGTTGCAGTAGTTGGAGTTGAACTATTGACGAACAATAACGAAAAATGGGAAATTCATTGTGTTCAGTGTAAGTGGGAATACTATGCGAACTTATTGGAAGAAACGTTCAGTGAATGATGTTCGAATGCACTCAAATAAATGGTGCGTGTTTATCCGAAAGCAACGCTCAAGTAACGGAGTGACTGAGTGGTGCATTAGTTAAATTGAAGTATGTATGTCAACAATGACTGTCAATATTCTGACTAACACAATCAAATGAAGCTGAAATTTTTCGTCGCATTGAGAAAAAAATCAGTATTTGTTATTGAAAGCAGCATTATTGTGACCAACCAATTCCTAATAACACTAAACAAATTGTGTGTTTAACCGAGATAGTACCCTTTCATTCAAATTCGATCTAAGAACATTTCAATTTTTGACAAACAACTTCTTTAGTATTTATGGACAACGACGCATACAACGTTTTTTCCAGGGAGTGGGGATACAAAACAGTCTGATCGAAAAAAATATTGAATTTTAAGTTGGATTTTTCTTCACTTATTTTTTCTTGACGAAACAAATCCTTATTCATCTTCTAAATGGTACGCATTCATTCATCTCATTTGAATATTTGGTGATGGTGACGGCATTTCATTTATGACATTTTAAGAAGCAATTTTTTGTAAATCTCTGAGCCTAGCCCATTCAGTCTGTTCGAATGTTTAAAAACCGTTGGCATCAACCAGTCATATTGAATAACTTGAGAATGCTGAACAAAGGATCCGCTCAGAAATAGCGAGTATTCTCTGAGTTGATCTTCGGTTGATCAGTTCAGTTGATCAATTAGTCGATATGTGTGCCTAAAAATTCAAGTAACAAATAAGTAAAATAAAAGGTCATGAACAATAAGAATAATTCTTTTACAAATTATTAGCGAAAATGCATCACTGCGAACATGCACATTTTGATATTTGCCATTCTTTGGTCAGCTGTACGCTCAAGTTTGACCAACTTGGTTGCAACAACTTATATTCAATGGCTTGAGCATGTGCCAATCTAACAAAGAAACTCAAATGAAAATCTCTTCTTTAGGATTATGCAAACAGATATTATGCAAATGTTGTGCAACCACACGATCATTTTTTAAACCTACAATAGAGCAGCACTGAGATATTACACACATTCGTATTTCTAAAACTTGCATGTTTTAGAACTTCTAGAACATGCCACCTATGCGCTCATCTTCGACTGAAAATGTTTCTTAATCACTGGCTGGAGCTGCAATATCAACAAATCATGTTTTGCGATATTCAGCCATAATGTTATCTTCGCTTCATCTTTGAAAATTGTTATTCTCGAATAACTGTTCAGTGTTGAATTGCAATATCGTGAACGTCAACCACCATTGCTCCTTCCTCGCTAATATGTTAAGTTTTCGTTAAATATTTCGTTGTTTTTTTTTTTGAAAATGGGTTTGATGAAATTGTAAAGGTGAATCGAAGAAACGTGAAAGATCAGTGTAGAAGTTGTAGGAATAGACAGCTGACTGGCATCTGTCCATATCCACTGCCTTGTCAAACCTTCGAATTCTTCAGCTCCGTGATCAGTTGTTATGTCAAAGAGCAATTTTTAGTCAGCGATTTTTTCATCTATAGAAATAGTTTCTAGATGCAATTGTTCGCACAAAAAAAGTAGCTCTTGAGTGACTCTTGGTACAACCCAAAATGTGGAACCCTGTCTCACAATATCGACACAATGACGAGCTAGTTTACAAATTATCCGCCGGTAAAAGAAGTAATCGTTCCGTCATCAGTTTTGACAATTTTCCACGAAACTGTTTTATCTGATGCATATAAACATTCAACATACCAATACTGTGCATTCAGATCAAAATCATCGCGAATAATCACTCAGACTCACATTGTAATTTGTTTTCAAAACATACATGTTCACTTATCTATCGCATAAACTGGTTCAATAAGCAGTCATCATAATTACCACTGCAGAAAGTATCATCGAATAAGCATATGAGTTTTGCAATGATGCATTCGTCATTGATATCTTCGTATTACACGCATCCATCGTGCAAGAACACACCTGAAATTTACATTCCAATAACAATGAGCCTATTCAATCTGATTTTGGAAACTTATGCCATGAGCGAGCAATGGAGCATTACTGAAGTCTTGTATTGCATCCTCAAACATCTTTTTAAGACACAATGAATCTTATGTTCTGATTTCGCGATGACTGCAGTTTTTGTTGGAATAATGCTTCAAGTTTCTTTTTTTAATGCCCTTTACATTCGCTTCGTCTAACATCCAAGAATTTTCACCACGAAGTTTATCTGATAACACTTGCAGCAACATTCTCGTTCGATGATGTGAGGAGCAGCAGGAAGAAAAATCGGAAAATTTCACACGGAAATGATGTGGAGTAAAGTGAACTGGAAGTGAATGATGGACAGCAAGAACAAGGGAATATTGATCATTGAATGTTAAATGCGTCATTAAATTTTTGCTACTAATTTTATTCGCATTTCATCAAAATAAAGTTGCACACCAATTATTTCTCCACATTTTGATTTCCATCTTTCGGTTTTGTGTGGAAGATTTGGAGTGAAGATTACATGAGATTAGTGTTGAAGCTTCTGATTTGAACGAATATTTTCAAATTGATTTATGAAAATAGCATAGATGAGATAAAAATGTGTGTTGGTGCATTATATAAGTCCACGCTTTTTGGCGATTTCTGTGGTTTTGCTTAACATTTCGTGACCTCCAGTAGACCATTTTAAAACTCTGTGAACGAGTCATTTATGAATAAACATTATGAAACGAACCTGGACATGCTCATCAGTTTGTATCGATGGCCAGATTTGGGACAGTCGAAGAGGTAGGCAGATTGCTTCGGTATGAAGAAAGTCAATCTCGCGAGGGCGGTCGCTTATTGATGCAAACAGTGTGCTTGCACATCCACGAATATACGTGTAAGGAGTGTTATCCAACTGAACACCTACACAAAGTTCAAATTACTCGATGAAAATTAAACGAAGGATTTAAAAGAGTATGATCATTTTCGATGAGAAAATTATTTTCTGGCTTGCACTGATTTTTAGTTGAAACATTAATACGTCACTTGATCTTCGGGTCGCATCGATATATTATATATTCAAGCTCTCTCGATTTCTACATCAACTGCATTCATGAAAAATAGCAGCAGCACTGGTTGACAATTATTTTGCAACTACTCTGTGAAAACTGCAATGTTCGATGCCAAAACTTAAGGTAGCTGTAAACTTCCTGGCATAAAATCAAGGCCAGTAACAATTTTAGGTTATTCGAGCCAGCATGATTGGTAGAAAAAAAGATTTGTTACAGTGCAATGAGAACCTCCAAAAAATTGTGGCTCTAGAAGAGAGATGCACGCAGATGGGCATGTTTCAACAGGTGCGATTGCGTGCAACTTTTCAACACTATCACAGAGGTCTCCGAATCGTGGAATACTTAAAGAATGCCGCAGTGTCGCAGATCTCTCAAAAAGTGGTTCGTAGTCAGCTGATGCACATGAGAAACATCTGAAATGCAACAAGATGTATGTTAAGAAAATGAATAAGTGCAATACTGCTTGAAGGTTTGAATTTGGCTCTACAAAATACTTGATGCATGCAGAGTTTCATCAGAATCATTCTGTTCATGAAATGCGTGCTAATCTGGTCGGTTGATTCATCTGTAAATAGGGTCATTGAACATCAAAGATCTAAGAAGTGAGGCATCCAAGCGGTAAAGTTCTTCAAAATTCGAAAAGAATCCATGCAACATGTGAATTCGTCTTCTTACAAACGATTGCGAATGTTGATTTATTGGGAAACTGATGACAAATGAGTCGTATTCAATTGCAGAAATGCATCAAAAAGACGCCGGTCGCAATACGATGCACAAAATTTGATGTATTTGTTTTGCAAAGATTCCCAAACAGAACCAATAATTCAGCAAAAGAACGTCATAAATCTCTTCTTAAACATGAACGCTGCATTCAGCTTGCTTATGTATTGCTGAAGTGCATCCGAGGTGTACTTCAATAGAACATGTTGGAAGAATTTCACTCAATTCTTCATATAAGATAAACTTCTCAAATTCATTCATCGTCGCCGGTGAGAAGCAATAGAAAGAAGCAAAAGAACGATTGAAGCTTTGCTCATAGGAATATCTGTACTTTGATTACATTCAAACGGAATGTTTCAGAATGAATGTTCAGGGAGGGTCACAAGAGATACTTACTTGAGGCAGTTGGTAACATCGACGAGCATGATGAACAATACAAATAATGGCATCACGTTCACATTTCACGTTATTCCGCTTTGTTGTGCTTCTCAAACAGTAGTTATAAATGCAGCAGAACAAAACTTCAAACTTCCCTTATCATTCTCAGCAAAGGGCTATCTGAAATTTCACTAAGGGAATAACAGTTTGCAGTCATTGTAGACTAAAAACATGAATTTATAATTTAGCGTGCTAGACCGCTCACTTCGACAAGTTGCATAGACCGAGATCAAATCTCGAAATGAATCGAGTTAGGTACATATTAATTCTATTCACAAGCTATCTTTCAACTGCATACGCAATTACACCTGAAGTCCGTTATCATGATGCGATTCTTCCTTATACATCGTTACATAAACGGTTATCCGCAGGATGAACAAATAATCGAGCTTCTTTCGACATGTTTAGCACTAGGTTGTCAGATAGCATGTGTTGACAAGTCTTTCGCTTAAATTTAACTTCAAATTCGAGCTGCGTCCTCAACAGTCAACAAAAACATGTTTCGAACAACACAGATGTGCTCGCAAATACAGTAAATCATTCTGCCAGGTAATACTTTGTTCAAAAATCCATTTTAGATGAATTTCTTAAAACTACTTAAATAAAATCACATATCACAGTTGGATCCTGTTAAGAGTTTTGATTTCGATGAAGTGCTAACAGCCGAATACGAAGGAGTGCCGGTAAAACTAGCCGGAGATCATTGTGAAAATTCTTGCATCACACACAACATGACTTGAACAAAAATGTGATGATAATCGAACGTATTTCGAAATGAAGTCGCTTGCCAGCATTAACTCAAAGTGAATCCATTAATTGATATTCATCTAACGATTAAGCCCTTAGCAAAGCCTTCTAATATTGCTAGGAACATATCAATCAGAAATGCCATCAGGCGATTAATATTCCATTCAGAAAGATAGGTATGAGCCATCAAAAGTAATTGTGAATTGAAAAGCAATCGTGAATTTGAGCAATAGCTGCAGAGGGATGAGACTGCGATGAAACATTAAAAGGCGTAATACATTGGGGGTTCAGCAATGAAGCAAAAATTTCTCTTTGATAACCAATGGGCTGGGACTTTGATTTAGCGGAAGGAGGAAAAGAAAATGCGCGCTGAGTTTGTATCTAATTGGACAATTGGTGACATTGCGTTATCTCAGTTGCAGTTTCAGTGCTAATGCACGATGATATGATTGTTGGCGTTGCGATTAATAGCGAGTGGCTTACATGCGATCTCAGATAAACTATTCGAGTCGGTGTGAACAAAAAGACTCACTTTTGAATAAACATTTCACTTTTGCCTTCAAATAAATCCATCATTCATAAGCTCATTCACACATATTTGTAAATCATCATTTAACATTACCAATCCTTTAAAATAAATTACTGCATTATTCCGATGAACATTAGTCGGCTACCACTGCCGTTTCGAGTATTACGGAAAACACTTCATACAACTGGTATCCATCCAAAATAGGCATAAAATCAATGTTGCATGCCCTCATTATGACACGTTTTACAACGGTACAATCCCATCATGATCGTGAAACCTTTTGATGATGAACCTAGAAATATGAGCGTTGTATGAGTAGTCTGCAAGATCCTTCATCTACAAGGGGAGACGGATATTTGTCCAAATAAGAGCAAATACTGAACTCAGTCATATACGAAAACTTCAACATGAATTCATCTGGAAGCACTAGTCGTTAGCTGAATTTTGCTCACAAGTTTGTTATAGTCAAACATGCCAATTATGCCAATTACTCGTCGGCAGAATATGCTGTTCCATTAAACAACTCACGTTAGTTTTTTATGCAAATGATCAGAACGATAATCTCCCAATTACATGAAGTCTTTCTCGCTGAGCACATCAAGCCCTTATCCAGTCAAAACGTCCAATTTCTATCAACGCATATATGCTCATGATGTACGATTACAAATAGTTTTAACACAATTTTATATCGTAATTCAAAAAGCATTTCTTATCAGAGTAAGGCGCTTTTTTCAGCATCATGATTTCTGAACTCAACTTATGCGCGAGGATTTTTTCATTAAATTACTGACAGTATAAAAGTTTTTCTTTCATGCGACTATCATTGAGTTACTTCTGTGGAACAGGCGCTAGAGTTAATGTGAATTTACTTGTTTAGTATACCGTCAATCCTTATTCCAAATGAGAGTATTAAACGTGTTCTAATCATATCACCCAATTCATGAATGCCTACTACTAGTTTACGTGCTACGATGCATATTACAAAAGACGAAAACGTTCCTGATCTGGAATATGTGATTTTCGATTCATCGGTTTGAATCTAATATTGCATTCCACGATGCTGCTATATCAATTCATTTCGGGTTAATTCAGATCACTCGCCTTTATATTTTCACTTTCAAGATTACTGGCTTTGAACCATCCACAAGCGTTGGTTCTATGCATTAAATTTTCTGATTACCATGAGTCTCACTTTTCGAAAACATTTATTTTGGTTTTGGTATAAGAACAAATTATTAAATTTTCGCCTCGAAAAAATCGATTCAAAATGTTGTTGGGTCAAATTGTTTCTTCGCATATGACGCTGTAGAGCACGAATTTCGGCGTTGAAATTTTTTGGTCTCACATTCTGCGATGGTGTATTTCTGGCTGAAAGTAATTCCTATGAAAATTAATCCACAAAAATTTATTTTGAAAAGTCGCGCCATCTACACTGTTTGCATATGTGCCTCACGCGATAAAACAGCCTAACCCAGCGATCCTTCAGATTGTTTTCTAGATCAAAATTTCACACAAGTTGTTTTCGAGGTAAATTGCATCTTTTTGAGTGGTGAAACTGCAGAAAGGGTTCAGTGATGCTTAAGGCGATAGAAGCAAATTGATTCGGGATCTTCCAAACCATTTTTTGAAACGAAAATTCACAAAAGTCACTTTCAGACCGCAAAGCAATTAACTTTCTTGAGAGAGAGAGATAGAACTTTGGAAATCATAAATTTTACAAAAAAAAACAATCGCCTTAATGAATTTCCTTTAAGTTTATATCTTAATTCCTCACCGTGCTTGCTTTTGAAGTATCCAAATTAAAGAAGTAGATATAGGAGAAAAATTGTAACTACGTTATGATTTTGTAACTCGTTTTTCACCCAACGCAAACGTTTCGTGAGAAAAATACTATTAGTGACAGTTAAAATGTTGTGAGCGAGCCGGCTTCTAAGTCGCAATCAGCGGCATGCAACAAAAACTGGTTGAAGTGAGAATAACAAAAAAAAACGAATCAATATGCGATGTTATTTCAACGTAGTGCAGCTAAGCTAATCCGACGAGATGATTCATTCATCGATTCATTGCCACATTCATTCACAACAATGTTTGAATTCTGATTCATATCCCATCTCCTATGTTCACATTTCACCTCTTCTTCAGTTGTTCAACTTTACAACCCTCTAATGATTTTTCCGCTCCCTTGTTGTGGCCATATTTTCAATGTCACAATGAAACTCATCAAACTAACTGTTCAGTGCATAGGGAATTTAGTTTTTCATAATTAAATCCATGCTTACATATTATAAATAAGTATGTATGAAAGCATCAAAATTTGCATCAAGCAAAATTTTTGCTGCGACATTCGAGCGATAAAAGAAATACACATCCGACTGTGTTACATTCAGTATTCACCATATCTGACACACAGTTTATCGGTTTTATCTAGCAAATGCCCGAAACGACGAATTGCAAATGACTGAACTGAGTCTATTTGCTTTAAAGTGTTTTTGAATTATTCACGTCGTGTGGTATGCGTTTGCTGTATAACGTGTAGTAGTAACACTATTGCACAACAACAAATTTAGTGATGAGGAAATAATCGAATCGAAATCGCTTTACTTGCAGCTAGGCAAGTTCATCGACGACTTTGGCAAAGATCGTGAGATTCGAAGCTTGCTGCTGGCGCGACAACTGCTTAGCTGATAATTTTGATAGCCACTGCTAGAAATTAAATGCTCGTGTGTTTTAATTTCCAATCTTTTTATTGCATGAATGTTTTCAACTAGCAATTGTTAAGCAGAGCATATTTTTAAGTAGCGAAATCACATAAATAGAAATGACCTCATTGTTTTGCATTCGGATGTTCCGAAAATTTCCAAATCACTTGTATGTTATTGTAGCCAGTAACAAAACAAGAACATCTCAGTGATGAGGAACGCGCCAATCTTAAGCAAGAATTTCAACTCGTATACAACGACTTCATAGATAACCGCAAAAAATTGATTTTTGAACTGGAGAAGATTGCTGATAAGGTAACACTTGAACTTGTTTTTTGCAATTTTTACGAGATTTTGGCACATTCCACGGCTTAGATGATTGGAAACTTGTTCAATGAATATGTTGACTACTCCAAGGAATGAAATAATTTGCAATACTCAGCTGTAGACGGCTGTTGATTGTTGGTCAGATATGTGCTGTGACCAGTGGGCTTTCAACTCTCGTAGAGCACAAATATAAATTGATTGCTGGCCATTTTAGGCGGTTGGCGTGTCAAAAGGATGTGCCATATCAAAGCTGGCCGGAAGTTCGGTCGGGCTTGGCGGAGGGGCGACCGCATTGGCTGGACTTGTCGCCTTTCCACCGATTGTAGTTTTTGGTATGTTTACATCGTTGCTTTTCATCGTAACTAATGAATAAATGCGAAAAGTTTTCGCAGTCTTGAACTGGAGCAACCAGAATCGCATGAAAATTTGAGGTGAAGTTTCTTATGACATTTAAATTTTATTGTGAATTCTCTGTTGAAATTGTTTTATGAAACAATGAAACATACTAATTTCACATATTGATGCGTATGGACAGGTGGCATTGCGGCTGGAATGGCGGCGGTATGGAATATCGGAACACAAGTTGCTGAATATAAGCTAACTCCAACGGAGTTGGGCGATGAAGTAAAACAGTTATGTGAAAGAGATGCTAAACTCGTAATGCAACTTAATAACATTTATCGAAAAGTTTACGAGGATGACGTGGTAGGCAGATTTTTCTGAATAAGATGTATCATTCATATATAACGAAAATATCGTGATGATTCATCCAAAACATGCGAATTTGTTGTGAAATTAGAACAGTTTTTTTTATTAATTGTTCAATTTCCAGGTAAATATTGCAACAACTGAAGAAGGAACTAGTAAAATTGTAATTTTTTCCTCTAATTTGTTTTCTTTTTGGATGAAAATAGATTACCAATAAAGCATTCCCAATACATTACAGAAAACTTTAGTTTATTCTGGACTTACTTCGCTTTTACTTTTTAATTATTTCAAATAAGTGGAACAGTTCCTAGTAGATGAATTAAATTTCATTGTTTTGCGTAACAATTTTATACAAATGAATTAATAAATGTCCTATGATGAACTATCATATTCAATAAGCGGCATTATTTCTGAATTTATTCATGTAAGTGTAATAAATTGAAGGTTGCACCTGAGGTCAAACTCGCAAGCGCCGTAGGTCGAGGAGCGAGCGAAATGGTATGTGTGCAAGTGAATATCACAGCATTCACTTGAAATGATCATCCAGAAAATTCGTTTACGTCTATTTCTTCTAGATGATGCATGAAATCGATATTATTCCAGCATTCACTTCAATCTTTCATATCTTAATTAGTTGAAAGTTTTTATCTGTCCTGAAACTTGTTTCACTTTAAATGCAATTATGGTGAGAAATCTTCATTGCAGTTCCATCTTTTCTCTATTCATCCGATACAACGTTTTCAGATTGGTTCTGGTGCAGAGTTTGCGGCCATTGCGGGAAGACGAGCTGCGTCTAAAATGGTTAGAACAAACTGAAAATGTGAACGCTTGAACGTGCCATTTCATAAACGCTTCACACTGCATTGTGTGTGAATATTCTCCTACTATTCAAACGAAGTTTTACTCATTGTCAACATAAAGTCAGCGGAACATCTTATTAGCAATGTATAGAACAGACTTAATGCTCTTCAGTGATCCTGAAAAGAAATGCAAATTTCTTTTTGCAGATTCGCTCTGGTCAACGTATCGCAACTGCTGAGAAAGGAGCAGCTGAGATGGTTTTTGAGTTTAATAATTGTTTTCTAATGAAACCGTAAAGTGTTATCTCAGTTCATTCAACGACTCATTATATCTACGTTATAATAACTCGCTCAATTATCGTGTGGAATTTTTCAAAACTTTGTCCTTATATCACTTACTCAGTACATTCTTTTATTCTGATTTCACTTTCTGTTTATCTGTCTAGTGCATAAGTATTGGAAAGTTTGCTTCGCTCCAATAAATTTCAGCTTCTCAGGCTGATGTCCCGCTTCAGACAATTTAGGTTTCTGGTATGAGCTTATCAATAAAATTCTTTTCAGGAATTGAAATTGTTTCAATAAATTCTTTTCAGGCTGGCCCAGGAATTGAAATTGCTTCAGCAGTGGAAGAAGGAGCAGCTGGTGTGGTAAGTGAGTTTAAACCTAATATTCATTGCCATTCAGGCAACTGTGAAGTATAAAGTGCGAGTTAAAATAGTTACTGATGTCAGGTCAACAGTTAACGCATTGATTTACCGCATGGCTTTACTCTGATTCAATAGTTGATAGCATTTTGCTGAAAAAATGATTGAGGCTTTCAATGGAATCGATTCTTGCTTGCAGATAGCCGCTGAGGTTGCTGGTGCAGACGCTGCTGTGGTTGCTGGTGCTGGGACTACTGACTTGGTTGGTTCATTGACAACAATTGGCGCTTGCAAACTAATTCTGCTTTGATCTTTCATTCAACTCTTTCATTTCTCATAGCCACTGAATAATGAAAATTGAATTCTTTATGAATACAAACGATCCGTTTCAAGTATTTCAGAATTACCGACTGATAAAATTAAATGGTGATGGTTGAAAAAATACTCTGAATCATGACTGAATTCATTCGAATCGATCATGATGATTTGAGCCATGGAAGATTTTGCTGAATGTGATATTTACATTAACTTTATGTTATATTGTTAACCGAGTGTTACCAAAGAATTTGTGATATTGAGGGGTCTAACAGTGATAAATTTTGATCTGTATACCATGTTCAGGTTGGTGCTGCTGGAGGCGAAATTGCAACTGCTGCTGGAGTAGGATCGGCCGAAATGGTGAGTTGGTGTTTCAGTACTGAGTCAGTAGGACGACACGATTTTGGTGTACAGTTTTGTTAGAACATACAATGAAATATTCTGATATGGTATTCAGTTGAAGTGGCATAATTTCTAAACTGAGAATATAGTTTGCAAATCACGATAAAAAGAATGATTATCGCCTGTCTGTTTAATTGGTCGAAACGTGTGCGTATTTGCTACGAGCAAATGTGCTCAAAATGCAGGTAGGATTAGGTGGTCAAGTGCTGCAAGGTGTTGCCCAAGGAGCTATTGTACTTGGTGTAGCCATGGATATCGCCACAATTATTTCCTCGGCACGATTGCTAGCGAACGAATCACGAACGAAGTTTAGCGATGCCCTAAGAGAGGAAGTAAAGCGACGAAAGGCTGAACTCGATTCCATCTGTCAAAAAGCCATTCAGTGTGGACTTATTGAAGCACCCAAACCCGTACCTTTACATCTAATGGAACCAGCTAAAGGACTGGATTAATATTGTCAGCTATACAGTGCCATTCTTCAGTAATCATTATGAATCGCTTATTTGAACAGATCTTTCAGCTGTACAGTTCAGAGTGATGTACAGCCAAAGAATGTATCTACCTGTGCTTATCATTTGAAATTTTCATTTCCGATCGAGCTCCCACAGGGTGAATACGTGGCCTTTCGAGAAGAAATTCCGACTTCTCATAACTTCGTAATTCTTCTCTTGCAAACCGAACAGCTGAAAGGCCAACTAGTTCATACTGTGTTGATTAAGTCTGCATGATTGTGATATTTCCAAGTAACTTATTGTCTTGGAAGATGCTGCATTCAGCTATTCCTTCACTTAGTTTTCGTTAGCATTATGTTTCTGCCATTGTCAGTAGAAATTGTTGTATTGGTTATCAAAACAACTCGAAATATCTTCTTGTGCTCTGATGTCCCACATTCGCAGCTGCTGAGTTCTTGAACCGATGACAGACAACTTCAGATATTATGCTCTAGTTAGAGAGAAATGTTACAAACGGAAGTTGGTGAACACAACTGTCAACAACATGAATCGGATAAGAGACTGGGCATTTATTATCGCTCATGAATAGCAAGTTATGTTCAGGCCAGAGTTCTCCAGGATATACTCCTCTTCCTTTGATTGTCTTTCATGATGAATGTTCGATTTTCAAGTAAAACCGAAACACATAGCCTTTTAACCTTTGAAGCTGATTGAATTAAAACTTCACGACTCTTTATAGGTTGCTCAAATCAGGCTAACTAAGAACAATGTAACCTTACCTTTCGTAATGTTTGCTGTATGTTCCGATTTCTTATCATGGTCCCAAAACGAGAACACTGAACCGTCAAGACGGTAAAAATGATAAGGTTTCGTCAATTTTATTTGGCTCAACATAAAGCTAACATTTCTATTCAATTTTAATACATATCCGAATATTGCATGATTAGTATGGTACATAACCGCAGTGAAACTTTAGTTCACCACCTCAGTTCGTTACAGAAATTTGGTCATAACCGGCGTTTATCGTAAACTGAAACAGGTTTTTCAACAATAATCAGTTGCAAACGAAATGAATGATTGCATCCTACTCAATCCTCGTTATTGTGAACTTTTATTTATAAAGTAGAGTATTAGCAGTTCCAGTGGCAGACGGTTTCCAGAATTCAGAATATGATAAAGAACTAAAAAAGATTTTTTAAAACGAAATGTAGAATTTTTTAAATGGAAATCATTTCCCAAAATGCGAACGTTGAACTATGAAGGGTCCATTGTTTAAACAATAATACCCATGACGATTCGGGGCGTATGAAATATTATTTGTTACATTACAAAAAACATTCCACAATTTGAATCTATCATTGGGTAATTTTGTAGACTTTGGATCTTCATTTAAAAATTCCTTGCTATGCATAGAAATTATGCCGTATTGTGGAAAGGATCGAATAAAATCAGGACGTATAATTTCCTTCTGTAAAATTGATATTGAGACTGAGACAACAACTGCTTTTCTGGTATTTAATAAATAACTGATTTCACTTTCAGCCCAAAAGAGTGGTCTAATACGACCATTTATTCGATTTCCATCGAACCTGCTTGTTGAGAATCAAAGTGAATCAGTAAATTTACTAGATACCAAAAGAATCTATAATAATCAGCTTTTGGGGCTGTTTCTCATTGAAAATTTCATGAAGAGTGCATGTTGATCGTGCGAATCATTTATGCTACGCTGTGAACGAGTAGGAAACGATACGCACTGAACGGATTTTAAAAACGGTTGTAAAGCAATCGCTACAAATATATCTAGATATTCAGTTTCAAAGACAGTGGTCTCAGAGCAAGAAATAGAGAAGTAATAGTGGAGCGATTTTCACGTAGGTATTTCTTGATCTGTCTCCGGCGTATACCCACTGTAATTCGTTAACGCTGTCCTAATATCATCGCAACTGACCGTGTTCATCAATATCTGCAAGTTCCCAATATGCTCACTCACAAACACACATTACTTCTTGAGACGAAAATTTCCAAACAGATTAACTCTTAAATTACGGACATCGCAAAAAATTACGGATGATTAAAAAGTTCTGACCGGCTCGAGCTCAGGCTTAGGCTTGACCTCGGGCTAACAGTTAGGCTTGAACTTCTATCTGGCCTTAGCCTTATGCTTATACATACGCTCAAGCCCGATAAATTTATATGTTCAATAATATTGGCCAGTTCAAACAAAACTATTGATATTTCCCACAGTGGCCGTCAACTGATTCGAAATTTCAAGCGAAACTAACCGTTCTGTTCGTTTCAGTGAATACTCTAGTGAACTTATCGTTGAATATGCTTACCGTCAGATAAAACATAGACGAATCACGTTCTAAGCAAATTTAACGCCAATCATTTAAATCAGAATACCTCACAGAGTGCGTCTTCAGGCGAGCGATTATCAAGTGCCATTGGAAGTACTTTGTTCTTGATACGTTCGTGTTTGTGTTTCGTATACCAATAATAATTTCTTCGTATCAAATCTGATTTTGAGCTGTATTGTGCGGTCGCTATTTCGCTCTCTGAGAATGGTTGTTGAGTTTGCTTTGAATATGGATATAATCATAAACTATTCAAATGGCAAAAGTGCGGCGAATGTATGGCGTAAATGATTATTCTACTTATGGCCTGCTAAGTGCATCATGCAATGCAATCAGTTGTGCTAAAACGTGTTGACTGGCTTAATTGTGCAGTCTTACTGATCTCGCATCAACAACCTTAATTTGGACGTTCGATTTTAATTATACCTCAGGTTTAGTATTCAGTTTGGCAAAAACTGAATACTAAACCTCTAATTTAATAAGTATCAATCGTATGAAAAACAGATAAATTCAACCTGTGGTGTTCATTGGAGGATCAGCATCTACCAAATAGGCACCACTCAGCAGAAAGACGATGATAACGTATGTGCTAAGCATCTTATCTGAAGACAACATATCCGTTACTGCATTAACGTAGATATCAATGAGGCCGCTGATCAATACGCACTTCTGATCTCGAATCGGATTATAACTCTTTGTTGCTCTCGTAGATCTCATGGACATATAAGTAATACGAGAATGTTATAAATTTATGCAGTATTCGAGCGATTTCATCAAAATTTCTAGAGAAGCCACTCGAACCAAATCCGGTCGCATAGCCGTTATAATCTGTTAAATAAAACCTGTTTCCTCTACCACCATCTGATCAATCAATTCACATACTCACAAGTTTTTGATTTAAAAAAAACTGTTGAATTACGGAGAAAAATTAGTGGTAAATGAAAAATAGAGATGAATAGATCGAACATGAAGAAGGCTATGATCGGAGGTGTGTAATTCAACAGGATTAATTGTAAAGAGCACACTGGTAAACAATAAGTTGCAATGTGAGCATGAGGGCGAACTAACTTGTTGTCTGATGGCTTGTTAGTAAAGAGGCCACAACCGAATGATAAAAACACCAGCATATATTAAAGAAGAAGTAAACTGAAAACAAATGTGAGACAAACAAAATGTTTTTAACAAGATCTAGCGTTGCAATCAGATAATAAAGAACATATATCTCTAAATGCATCGGGCCATATGCATTGTATCTGGGACATTGCTCACAATCAGTAAGTATGACTCCATTCGTTTCTGAACATTCTTTTTTGAATGAAACCAAACCAGCAGATTCAATAACGAGATAACGAAAACAACGCTTTTAAATGAATCTAAATCCGTAAGTTAGTCTGACAGCTTCTTGCACAGCGTATACTTACTTATTTGCCTCAACAATTATTCATTCTTACCCCAGTGATTGGTTCAACGTGTTTTATCTTATTCGTTTTGCTTTTTCTCGTTCGGAAATGATTACCATAGATGAGATCGAGAATGATGAGTCATTGCGATAAACAACAAAAAGTTATTCTCAATCCAATTTTTGGATTGCATACAACACAAACATGGATCGACCATCTAAACGTGACCAGAAGTTCCACTCGAAGATGACGCCAGCAAACAACCGAAAATACCGTGAAATTTTGCTTTCGACCTACACATAAATACATATTTCCATGCACTGTTGCTTACACGAACTGCTAGATTTCACTGGCGACATTCGGAAGTTTTTATTTGCGAACCAGTGACGGTACCCGACCGAAGTTTGGTCGAAATTCCGACCGAAGAATTTTGAACTTCGATCGGACTGCCGATTTTCGGGATGCTCAAGTTGATTCGGCCGAATCCTGATCGAACAATTTTATCAATGTAATCGAATCACCTCTACATTCACTCAATAATTTTCAATGGTTATAACTATTTAGCACTTGTGAAAAAAAATCTTTCAGAACAGAAAACTTTATTAAGTAAACAGGGTAATATTGAACAGCAGCACACTTTTACATGCAAAAAAATGGATGGATATTCTTCGATTAATTATTCAGCATTCCCGACATTCTTTATGCTCCACCTCAGCTACTCGCAGCTAACGGGCGATGCGATGCGATTATTGGTTGAAGACACTAAAAGTGCTTCTTTTCAAAGTTGAACATTATCCACACATGTGTAATGTGCAAAATATGAACCGTACAGTCGCTACACAGATGTGCAGACATTTTTCGCCGACTGTTTATTGAAATACTTTCGTTGATCGTAGACTCAATTAGAAACATTCTTCTAAACATCTGTTAAACAAACTGATCTGAACCTTCCAGTTTTTTTCCATACTAATTGCTTTGCTAACGGCCATCTTAATGACAACATTTCGAATTCATTGAACGATGATCGGCAGAAATGCTACCAAATTAAACCGAGTGAAAACTGCTGAATCTTGTTGTTTTTTTCTGTATTTGCTCATAGACACTCTCGCTCGGCGGTAAATTTTGCATAAAAAACGATGCATGCTTCGAAGGTCACTCGTTTCAAAAGCAGGATAAAATAATTTAATGATGATGAAAATACATCAAATTATGGAAATTTCGCGCATGGAATTTCCAGAAGTGGATAAACAAATAATCAAATGAACACGAATGTTTTGATTGAGAATGAAAAACCGGAGCAAAAACGTGGTAGAATTCAACTCTGACGAACATAGACCAAGATCAATGAGTCGCTGGAAATCAACAAAGGGCAACATCATTTCAATATCGTAACAAAAAATTACAGAATATTAACTTTTGGGGCAATTTTGTACGTAGAACCTGGAAAAGAACTTTTTCCGCCGCTACGCACAGTTTTTATGAATAAACATCAAAGTCCGGAAAAAAGCACGAATTTCCATGACTTCTCATACTCAGTGAAGCTGAAAATTTTTAACGTACGTGCAGTGAAATACGCAGAATCGGAAAGCGGGCTCCTACCATTTCAGGAAAAGTTCTCTGAATTTATCAATGGTATCTCCAAAGAACAAATTATTTAACAAAGAAATCGTTTACTCTGAATTCTTCTTTCATTTACTGCAGTGATTCTCACAGGGGATGAATCACCTCCTAGAGAGTAATTTAGAGCTGTCAGGGAGGGTAGGGGGTAATTAAGGAGGTCGGCAAACTAATATTTCGACGAGTTATCATGCTATGATGGAACGCCATTGTTTTTCTCACTTGGATATCTAACGCGGTTCACTTATGCCAACACTCTCTTCTTTCTCCTATTTTGAAATTATCTTTAGTTCTTCTAGGCCTGAACAAAAGTTAGCTTGAAGTAGTCACAAGTATTTTGTAAGTTCTTTAATATAGTAACTAACATCGTCTCTCATGAGCAATGAGAAACGTTTGAGTTCTTTGGTGCGGCAGAAAATATCACTGGTTCGGTGCGAGAAAGAGTATTTCTAAATTCATCTATTATTATTATTATTCGGTTGCGTTAAAAGTTGTGGAAAGTTTTTTATTGCCTCATATGATGGGATTTTTGGTTCTAAAATGAATTTCTTTGAATGGGTGTCATAGGTATCCGGTTTGTGAAAAGTGTGCAGTACGCTGTGGTGGACGTGTTGTGTAATTCTAGATTGGAAATTATTGTTTTATATTTATGAATGAGATACTTAGGTATGCTGTTGCTTGAACCGTCTTCCAAGACTGCATTCCTGGATCTGTGATACACAACACAACACCTAACTGCTGATTTTATTTTTCAGTTTGGGGGAAGGTGATAAGCCAACTGTTTCGAGCACTGGAATTCATACTTTTCAGTTATTTTTTGGACTTGGACGGTCACTTGCAGAAAACTGCGCATAACGATAACTTTTGTTTGTGGATTTCATGCAGAAAAATGGCCCCAGAAAATGACATTTTCATTTTTGCGTAACTTTTTGTTGCAGTATAGTCAACACATCCTGAAACGAAAACAATAATAACATAAAATGTATACTGGCTTCTTCCAACATTTATAACCACTAGATATGGTCAAGACGGTTCGTAATGTGGTTCGTAGCGATCACATGGAGACGAGAAGAGATCTTTAGAGAAAATTCAAAATACTGAAGCCATCAGCTTGAAGACTGTGAATTATGCGCAAGTTTTACGCACGGGATATAAAATAGATAAGCTTTCTCCACTGTTGAACCCGAATCGCAGGATTTAAAAAAAAATAGATTGATTCTGTTCTATGCATTGAAATATTCAAGGGAATTGATTGTACTTACTGATCTCAATTATGAAATGGTTTAGCAATAGAGTTGCTTACAAAGAAAATATGGCCACCCATATAGTGCCAGAGACAGATTTATGAGGCAAATGAGGGAGAAACAATAAAGTTGGAACCAAATCATTCGAAAACTGAATTCGCTGCCTCATTCACAAAAACCATTAAAATAATATAATTTTGGAAGTAAATTTCGACAATGGGAATGAAATTTTAAACAAAAGAGTTTGCTCATCTCTTTAATGATGCAAAAAACTTGAGTTGAGTAAGTGAGCACTTGTGAACGAATAAAGATAAATGCTTATATCAGCTCCGATGAATGATTTGAAATTTTTTATCACAGATAAGCATCATTCATTCATCGTGTATCCGTATTCGCAAAGATATTGGCTGTGTACGCGTTTCGTCCGCTACCAAAACTTCATCACCGTCAAATAATCCCAATTCTATAATAAAATGAAATACAGTTGTCGAATAACTCCAGTAAAATGGCAACACTTCTCTCCACTTAATCGATATTTCTCCTTCGATTGGGTGTTTTTTGGAGAAAAGAAACAAGGGCAATAACGTGCTTCGAGCACACCTACAAATTTATGCGTCGTTCTCAAGTTCATCGTCAACTTTCCGTGGCGGGCTTTTAAACATAGCTTAGACGGTGACGAAATCCAAACAGAAGAAATTATTTAAATTTTTACGGAATTAAAAAAAAATGCAATAACCCTTGAACGTCTTCGAAAGATTAGCAGCGCTGATCTTAGTCAACTCGGGAATCAATTCGCTTTTCATATACAGCTTATTCTTTGCGGTTTGTAATGATGGATTATGTAGTTGACTGAAAACAAATATCTAACTGCAATTCTCACAAAATCATCAAGTAATGCCACGCAAGACGACCATTAACTTATGGAAATATTCGTCGAGGAAAAAATTCCAGGTGAAATGATGATTAGGTTTTCAAACGGAAATAACTCGAACAATATTGCCGAGTGGATAACATTAAACGATGATAAATTATATGATACACTTAAAATCTGATCATATTTCTTAATTGACTGTTCTCATACGATAGCCTGGAGATGCTTGACTATCGTTATAAAACATAGCAGAAGACTTACAATTTTTTGATGATCGCTTGAATAAAATATTCTAAAGTTTGCTTCGAAGGTACATCCACATAATGAGCTTGCTGACTACAAACAATACAATCGGTCTGCAAAATAGTAGGAAACAAACATGAAAAAACAATCAGAGGCAACTAAGTGTAGTCATAAACGAGTACATCAGAAACGTTGACAGCCAAATCCGGAGAAGACTACTGCACAAAAGAAAATGCGAAGATTGTCACAAAAAAGATCGCCAGAAGAATGCTCCAGCGGTAAGCAAAAAGTTCACGGAAGTATTTGAAGCTTTCAAAACAATCAAAAGCTGGACACTGATCATTGATGGAGCAATTAAAAATGAATGAAACAAACCCTTTTATCTAACTGCACAACTCCCATGAAAACACCTTCAATGTTCGAAAAATTCAGATAATTTGACAACGGACATGCAATACTGAAATTGGTGAATGTGAATATGAATATTAAAGAACGCTAGAGCAGAAAAATTTTGGTTGTGAACACATCAGTAAATGGGAACGAACGATAACTGGCCCTCCTTAATTTCAATAGTGGCAAAATATTATGTGAAGATAATTCAAAAATGCTAAACGGTTTGAAGTCATTTGACAAAGTGAATAAATAAGAAATAACTACACGAGTTTGATCAGCTGAAAGAAAACAAAAAGGAATTATCCATCTTTTTGATGACTTGAATTATCAGATGTAACAGCAACTAATTCGCATAAAATCGGTGAATCCTAATCAAAAATAAACCAGAAAAGTTTCATCATGACTAACTTCGATGCGAGTTTGACAGCCTCCAAAGCGCATGAAGCTGAAGTGAGAAACAACAATAGTAAAATTACAGGATATTCATTCATACATCTAATTGATATAACAGTTTCCCTCAAATGATGAGTTGTCTGTTGCTCATTAAATGCAAATGAGAATTTTTGCCAAAACGTTTTGAAAAACATTTTTCAACCCTACAGAATGAAGCCTGCTGCTAAGCAAATCAATGTTAAATGAACAATAAAACTGCCATAGATAATTTAACAGTAATCAAACCTGCAATAACAGCATTGGTTGATGCAACTGCGGGTATAATTCGTTTCAAAACTCCTTGAGTTAATCGTAAATTAACACCTTCAATACCGTATTTTGAAGCCCGTTTCAACGCAGCATTGTAAACCCAATCCACATGCTCTGGATCGTCCGTATTCAACGCTGCACCTGAAACGCTTACGTTACCATACACTATTCATGAATTTTTTTCATGTTTACTGTCGCAGATTTGGGATGAACAGCTGACAAAACAATGAATTGAGAATATCGAAAAATCCACAGAATCTAAAAGTAAATTTGTTCAATCCCACGCAAACATCACATCACGACTACAAACGTGTTCTTTTTCAACAATGCTACAAGCGAATTGAACATAAAGCATTCATTAACGAAGCATTCACTTAGGTGGATAAATAAAGAGCTATTCAATTATAGACACAGATTATAGAGTTACGGATAAAAGAAGAGTTTGGTTATCACAAATAAAAATTATGCAATATATCCAGATGAAATGTAATTCATAAACTACGGCTGAAACACCACAAAAATATGAAAAATTTAATCGTTCAATAACGAGAAAAATTTACCGTCGAACGGTTTTTCAGTATCCCATTGAATCATTTTCACATATTCCACACAGTGCTCCGGAAGCCGAGGAGTATTTGCCAATGTGCATAAGGGATAGTTAACCTAGAAAATCTAATATGCAACATTACCATTCCTTCCCATTCCCATGAATAATATCATTTGGTGATGAGAATAAGATGACGGTGTAACGTACTGTAACTAAAGAAGTAATCGGAACATTTATTGAGATCTTAACGAAATATCGGTTCGAAATAAAATGTTCTACAGGTTAAAATAAGATACAATAGAGAACTGGATTCAATGCTCGTTATCATTACAAACATGTAAGATGTCGACATAAATAAATTCAAAAAAATTTTCAACATTCAATGAATGTAAGGTGTGCCATTCTTCACATCTTTATAGGAGTGTCAAGGAAAGCTTATATAAACTGAAGCAATGATATGATATTCTGTCTTGTGATCCATTTCAAAGAACCTACTCGTAAGTGTAAAAACTTTGACTGAATACGAAAAAAACAGTTCTTGATATTCACTGAAACCTAAGAAAGTTGAATAAAATGTGATGGAAAGATGGACAAAATCTAACAATATCTTACCTATTCGACCTTTACAAAAGGTTCTTGAGCTTAATGAGATGCTTCAATTCAGTGGAAACAGATATGTGAATATACTTCAGTTTGTATATGCAAATCGTATAATGAAAAAATAAAATACAATAAGAGAATGTGAAAAATATTTGAGGAGCACTTTGGTAATTGAGCTAAACACATACCTGAGGGGGGTAGAGATCAATGGTGCACTCAACGCAAGCAGTCATTGTAGGTAGGATCACTCGTGAATTCCCTTTAAATCCTTCTGTTCCTCCATCAATCAGTGGAATTATACCCATCGGATTTCCATCGCTGTCGAATTCCACTAAGCTTACCTGAATGAATCCTTCAAAATCGCTCACAAAAATAAGATATCTCATATAAGTGATACACATTTTCGGAATTTCTGCACTAACGTGTGTATAGTTCACAACAGTTGAAGTTGGTATGACTACGCAACACTTCTACACATCTATATACTTTGCAATCCGAAATGAAAATCATTGAAGGAAAATACTTGAAAATAAAATATTCTGAAGCATTCATGATGAAGTTCTCCAGCAAATCAACGTGAGTTCCGACTTCAACATAGACTTTGTTCGACTGTAAGAACGCAAGCGCAACAGGTCGATTTTGTTTGTTATGAAAGAAATGAAAACATGAACCAAATATAGACCAATTTAGCGTTTAGCCATCGCCTCGCAACAATCGAATCAAGACCACAAATGACAATATCGAATGAACGATAGAAATCGTCGCTTTTGTCTTGAATTTTACAATTATGACTGAAATTATTTCAATTCAGATATCAACACGATACTGCCTCTTTAAATTGTTTGGCCACCAAAAAAGTTTAAAATTAAGCACTTAGGCTCAACCAATCTGAACATCTCAATCAATTTTTTGAGGCTTTTTCTTACTATCATTATTCATGTTATTCTTGTTTTTTTTTTCTCCCATTCAATCAATGCTTCATTTCGCATGTTTTTAGCATCTTTCTTTGCGATAATTTATACTAGAGTACTATTGGCCGCCCTTTCATGGACTTTTATCAAAGTTGTACCCTCTAAAGTTGTTTCAATGTTTAGATTTTGTATGCTTACTACAGTGAAAATTAAGACTGTTATTATTGAGTTATATGCATATTCTTTGAATTTATTTAGATGAACAAACGTCTTAGAAGAGTCATGACCGGTTGTAGAAGACACTGATGTAGTTTGCAAAATAGATTACAGAAAGCCGATCAGGTTTATGGCAAAAATATTTCCTGAACTTCTACAAGATACATGAATGAACGAAGCGATAAGAATAGTAATGTTTGAGTAACAGCTAACGCGATAACTTCACAGTCTGGGACACGCTTCCGTATAAAATCGGCTGCTACAATCGCTTTTGATTTGCCGATGTCAGTTTCCCTCAAAACATCAAACATATTCAACGAACATGACTCAATATTTTTAAAAACTATAAGTAAACAATGGTGCCAAAAAAAGCGATTATCTTGTACTATTCTTCTAGTAATGGCCATTACACCTTCAGGAAGGAGGTGAAAATAGGTTGGAAATTGAAAGTGAGGAGGAAAGCGGGTGATGAACAGCTGAAGATACCGGTGTGCAGCCAGGCAACGTGGTTATGGAGCAGTTCGAAAGAGTCTAATATTAGATAATTCTCTTCGCATTATTTTCATAAGTAGAAGCTGAAAACTTCCTATAGCCGCGTGATATTTAAACGATCTTGGAGATATGATGTTTACTGACGTGAGAGAGCGAATAAATGGGAAGGTGAGGTGTTACAATCATTTATATCAAACATGATAATAATTATTTGACCTAATTAGAAATGGTTTGATGCAACTAATTATTGCAGAGCAACAAACCGGAAAAGAAATTGACGATTAAGATTCGACAATTCAATAGTATCCATATCAATCACTTGTAACTTACGAAATCCACTTAAAGCCTGAAAAATCGACAACCATAGAGCAAGATAAGAAGAAAATGAAACAACTGACAATATGACGTTTTGTCATCATGAATATAAATGCTCCCTAACCAAATCTTTAAGCAGTTCGCAGCCCAAACCACCAGCTCCCACCACCAGAACACGACAATTATGCACTGCAACTAAATTCTGAAAACATGATTATTTGAAACTGAAACAACCCTTTATCACAATTTCGGTAACAAAGGGAAGGTATGGGTATCTTCGCCATGAACTCAACAACTTCCTGCTGCATTCGACCTAAGCCCAACAACTTTTATCGTAAAGAAGAACGTTTGAAGATGTGAAAACCTGTCCGAAACGGATTAAAATTAATTTCTTGTACGTTCACAGGGCTTCTAATGTTTCGTCGGCTCCTTTACGTGTAAAAAGCGCGACATAAAAGACAGCTTTCAGTAAGTTCACCTAACGATAGCAAAGAATACAGCTACATTAAACTGCTCTTCAATTCCATATTATCGCAATTTGAAAGAAAGTTAAACACTTTTGCTGATAACGGGCGCTCCTGTGCGCAAGTGCTTAGATTACCGCTTTGCGCCATATGTAGATATGCAATTCGAAGTCAAATCAGGAGTATGTTTAAGCTTAGACTTAAGCTTAGCCCAGTGATGAGCCTAACGCATAGGCTTAGGCTTACGTGAGAAGCGTATGAGCACACAAGCATCTGTGATGGCGAGGTTGCGCCCGTTATCAGCAACGATACCGAAAGTTATTTGTTTATTCATCATTAACACGTGCCTTCAAGAGAAGTGCTGTGTATTTGGATCTGAAGTGTATGAATATAGAAACCTAAACGTTATACCTGAACACCTGGTTCAAACGCAGGATGTGCAAATGCAGATTTACGATCTGTAAATCGGTGCATATCCCGCCATCGATTATCCCGATCTTTGTCAACGGATACGTCGTCCATCAATAGAAAACCTGAAAAAGTCACCCCTCTAGTATCCGAAATTCCACAACCATTTCAGTGAAACTGATCAAAGTCGAACGCAATCTCAGAAGGCTGCTGACTCGAACAATCAAAAATGGGAACACGACAATTGACCAAGCGACATCTGCCAACACGATGTTTCGCCAAAAAAAGTCGGTCACACAAACTTCGTTCGCGAACGCTTAGGCTTACGCTGAGGCTACGCTTACGTTGAACCTAGACGAAGTTTGTGTGACCAACTTTTTTTGGCGAAACGTCGTGTTGGCAGATGTCGCTTGGTCAATTGTCGTAGACCCATCAAAAATTCGACTATATGGTGGAAAGTGTTACCACAAATGCTCTTGTTCTTTGATTTTCATAGCAACTCATAAGTTGATGCAGCAGCACTACATGCGATATTCTCTTCAATGAACAACTTGGTCGGGTTGTGCCAATTTGCTTGTTTAATGTTCATTTGAATCTAGCACACAACACATTCGTAGGAGATATTATGAAGGAAAGCGAAACAGTGATGCGGCTGAACTAACAGTAAATGAGAAAAGTGGCTCGATTTAAAGAAACTGTAGTGCTAAAATTGAAATAAGGTTTGAGAGTGGTGAGACGCTACCCTGAATAAGCCTATAAGACACATCCGGCATATTTCGGCATTTCATATGTCGGCGTTAACCTCAAAATAGAATTGATGAATGGAGAACAACTTAACAGCAATCGCTTCAACTTGACCAGTTCATTTCAAGGATTCGAACGTAATTTCTCAACACCATTCGATTCCTCAGAAATTCCAGATTCAGAAAAACAGATAGATTGGATGGCGGTTTTCCTTACATGAAGAGATGGAGCTAATTTCTTGAAGATTTTTCAAATAGCGCAATTGTGCTCGTTTGAATTCGTTGTATCACTACAAAACGATCTGTATATTGCTGTGGTGTTAATAGGGTTACCAAGTCTTTTCATGTTGCTGACCTGCTGATATTGCTAACCTCTTCTACACATTGATTGATACAGGTATAATGTATCCAACGGTAGTAGTATCAACAGGGTTGAATAAATACGGTAATCAGCCACGCCCACAGCTGTGGCAACCAATGGAAGCAGTACCTCCGGGGTTGAATGACTACAGTAATTAGCCACGCCCACAACTTACGGTAGTTAGCCATGGTCGCTCTCAACGAAAACGTAACGAATGGAGCACGGACAGAAAGAGTTGAAAAATCAGAAACGGTCACACACATTTATATGAGCAAGGAACGTTCAGTGCTAATTTATTATTTATGTTAATATTATGTTATAAGTGACAGATCACAAATAGTGTGTTCGAAACCTCCTATATTCGACACAATCTAATTCATTCCTCCAGATTTGTTTTACTACGCTTTAAGATATGTGTGACGATCTTCTCATGAAATGTCCCTCAATCTATTATTTGTTATTTCAGTCATATTTTGCTATATCATTAGCAGTTTCTTGCATTAGCACATATTTAAAATTGCTTCCCAAATTGATATTTCAAAAATCCTTTCAGTTTCATGTTTTTCTTTCTACCTGCAAGGCAAACAATCGTGGTAAGATCACAACCAATAGCTGCCGTCATTACAATTCTAAACAGGTACTCGTCGATCCTTTCAAGCGATTTCGGTGTAATGTGTGGTAATACGTGGAAAAACATTTAATACAGCTGTCGCGCCACGCACCATTGATACTTTCAAATTTATCCAAATCTCAGCAAAGTTATGAGCTTATGTCCAGGTAAGAGCATCAAACATGAGCCTGTCCCAATCATGTGACGTCCAATTGCATCCGAATAATTTGTGCAGGGTTCTCTACGCATTTTGTGATTCTGTCTCAATCATGGAACGCCACTAAATCATGCCTAGCAATACTTCCCCTCATTATGCCTGGTGCGACAGCATGAAAAACACGGTAATGAACAACGAGAGGATGAACAAAGTGATGAAGACACGAAAACACGAAATAATCATCACCTCAACAACAAAACGAAATAATCACGGCAACAGGACAATCAAACAAATTAATATAAACAACAATTAACATCATCAAATTAACATATTTCATGCCTGTATATCCAATGCCCATATATATTTCATGCTCATGTATGTATACACAACGGCAACAGCAACAGAACAATCAAACAAATATTTACATAAAAACGGGATTTCAATGGATACATCCAAACGGACAATCCGAAACAAAACAACATGAACACATTCTGAAAGAACACGAAACAGAATCAAGCGAGCTGCAATCGTTTTCGTTCAACTCAAAATAAGTTTGAAGACAAATCAAGTTATTGATAAGTGAAGCTTAACTCAGACCTTGTCTCTGTCTACGCAAGGTATGAGAGCAATCCGAGGAATGCTACCTGCCTTTCTATTACTCAAGTTATCATATGAGTGCTCAAATTATAAACTATGACAAAATTTGGCAATATTAGTCCAAAAATGCAATTTCAGAAACACCTTAAATGTGCATTGAATGAGTGCCTCTGCGCTAATTGAGATGGCTTTAGAAAAATAGCTATATCCCTTCAAGAAAGCAAAATCACTTGAAAAGATATATGCTTTTCTGAATCTAGAGATTCTGCTGGATCGATTGATGTACAAATATTTATATGTTATTGGACAAGCTTGAGGAGACGGTAGGCTCGAAGATGGCAAACCGCATTTCATTAAGAAAATAGCCATATCTCCCCAAGAAAGCAAAATCGCTCGACAAAATATATGTTTTTCTGAAAGTAGAGATTCTGAGCAATCGAATGGGGCAAAGAAATTTATATGTTACCGGGCAAAGCTGAGGGTACTGGTACCTTGAAGATTTTAACGCCTATATTGCTGTATTAATGTATAACATTGACCTATAGTGATACAATGTGCATTGAATGAGTGCCTCTGCGCTAATTGAGATGGCTTTAGAAAAATAGCTATATCCCTTCAAGAAAGCAAAATCACTTGAAAAGATATATGCTTTTCTGAATCTAGAGATTCTGCTGGATCGATTGATGTACAAATATTTATATGTTATTGGGCAAGCTTGAGGAGACGGTAGGCTCGAAGATGGCAAACCGCATTTCATTAAATAAATAGCCATATCTCTCCAAGAAAGCAAAATCGCTCGACAAAATATATGTTTCTCTGAAAGTAGAGATTCTGAGCAATCGAATGGTGCAAAGAAATTTATATGTTACCGGGCAAAGCTGAGGGTACTGGTACCTTGAAGATTTTAACGCCTATATTGCTGTATTAATGTATAACATTGACCTATAGTGATACAATGTGCATTGAATGAGTTCCTCTGCGCTAATTGAGATGGCTTTAGAAAAATAGCTATATCCCTTCAAGAAAGCAAAATCACTCGGAAAGATATATGCTTTTCTGAATTTAGAGATTCTGATGGATCGATTGATGTACAAATATTTAAATGTTATTGGGCATGCTTGAGGAGACGGTAGGCTCGAAGATGGCAAACCCCATTTCATTAAGTAAATAGCCCTGTCTCCCCAAGAAAGCAAAATCGCTCGACAAAATATATGTTTCTCTGAAAGTAGAGATTCTGAGCAATCGAATGGGCAAAGAAATTTATATGTTACCGGGCAAAGCTGAGGGTACTGGTACCTTGAAGATTTTTACGCCTATATTGCTGTATTAATGTATAACATTGATCTATAGTGATACAATGTGCATTGAATGATCAATGTTATACATTAATACAGCAATATAGACGTAAAAATCTTCAAGGTACCAGTACCCTCAGCTTTGCCCGGTAACATATAAATTTCTTTGCCTCATTCGATCGCCCAATCGAATGATATACAAATTTGAATATGTTTCCGGGCAAACTTGAGAAGACAGTAGGCTTGAATGTACCCACATTTCTATAGTAACGAGTTGATCTATAGTGATCAAATGCATATGAATGAGCACCTCAGCTCCAGGTGAGATAGCTTTGATAAAATAGCTATATCTCCTCAACTAAGCAAAATCGCCCAACAGGATATATATTTTTCTGAAAGCAGAGATTCCGCCCAATCGAATGATATACAAATTTGAGTATGTTTCCGGGCAAACTTGAGAAAATCAGTAGGCTTCGATGTACCCACATTTGTAGCATCAGGAAAATGTGCCATCCCCTATTGCAACAGAAAAATAGCCATATCTTCTTGCAGGGGCAAAATTTAACTACATTCTCTTCACCTCTCGAAAGCAGAGGTTCTCTCTAATCGAACGACATACAAAATTGGATACGTTTCCGGGCAAACTTGAGAAGACAGTAGGCTTGAATGTACCCATATTTCTATAGTAACGAATTGATCTATAGCGATCAAATGCATATCAATGAGCACCTCAGCGCCAGGTGAGATAGCTTTGATAAAATAGCTATATCTCCTCAACTAAGCAAAATCGCCCAACAAGATATATATTTTTCTGAAAGCAGAGATTCCGCCCAATCGAATGATATACAAATTTGAATATGTTTCCGGGCAAACTTGAGAAGACAGTAGGCTTGAATGTACCCATATTTCTATAGTAACGAATTGATCTATAGTGACCAAATGTATATCGATGAGTACCTCAGCTCTAGTTGCGATAGCTTTAATAAAATAGCTATATCTCCTCGACTAAGCAGAATCGCCCAACAAAATATATATTTTTCTGAATGCAGAGATTCTGCTCGATCGAATGGTATGAAGAAATTGATATGTTACTGGTCAAAGCTGAGAGTACGGTAGGCTTGAATGTAGTAACCCCTATGGCATCAGTAACATAGCCGTACCTCTTCGCAGAGGCAGAATTTCTCGGCAAAATTATGTTTTTCAGAATTCAGAGGTTCTGCTCAATCCAATAGTGTATAAAAATCAATATGTTAGTGGGCGAACCTGAGAAGACGCCAGGCTTGAATATATCAAACCCATTCTTCTATAGTAATGCATAATATCTATTGATCTATAGTGATACAGTGCATGTCAATGAGTACCATTACGCTAGTTGAGGTGGCTTTAATAAAATAGCTACGTCTCCTAGGGTTTGCGCGGGATCCCGGGATTTCAGTTCTGATCCCGATCCCGGGATCTATGTCTTGAAAAATCCCGGGATCTCGGGATTTGATAAAACGGGTCAATTTAGGTGAATTTTGATAGTATGTTCATCTTGAAGCATGCCTTCATCATTCCCATCTCATTCGTATGCAGTCATCTTTGTTGTTTGCCCTCTATGATTGATGAATAGCTGAGGAAATAGACGCAAATTGGACGAATGACATGATCAACGACAGCTCGATGAACTTTTACGTAACATTTGATTGAATATTCAACTGATTATTCTGCTCTTCATTGGTTTATATCACTCTCATCTGGATGCATTTCTATGTAATAGACTAACAGAGATAATCACATTTTCCAATAAGAACCAAGAGCAACAAATTTCAACGAAATTTTGAGTCGTTTCCTCTAACGCGATTTTTTCGGCTTCTTAGAAATGCATTTTTTTCCATTTGTTGATTCAAATGCATGTTCTAAAGACTGCAAGTCTTTTTAACTCGCTATTTGGAAAACTTTCATCCGATCGAAATGTATGTTAATTCTCACTGAGTTCACTCATAGTGAGAATTCACTGTCGAAGTGAGGGACATTGTCCCATTCGAAAGGATCTTAAACTTGAATATCAAGTACATTTGCATGATTTTAATCGCAATTATCAAATATGTAAGTGCTCGATGGTTCGGTGAAAATCCATTGCGGATATTTTTTAACCTTTATATATAAACTTTTAATTATTCCAAAATTCAAAAGATATAATTCATGCGGTGCATTTCTTCCGTAAAAAATTGAAATTTCCGAAATGGCAGGATTCACCTGACGTTAATACTGCGAGAAAATGGATTTGAAGCAGTGCAAATAAGTGTTTGAAAATCAAGAATTCCATATTCACATGCAAGTGTACTGTTATTAGCTTAGACCTGAGATGACAAGATACCTTAGCATATAATATGCAGTACGCCCTTGCGGCATGTCATTGGCATCATTATATGCAATATTAATTTGAATTTGAATACTTAGTTCCTCGGATTTGTTCAATAATTTGTTGAATTAGCTCACTTATGATAAATAATGAACACATTGGTTCGAAAAAAAGATGTTTAAACATGTCCCGCATCGATATTTCAATAATTGTTCGATCCTGGGATTATCATGGGATCAGAAACCGATCCCGGGATTGAAAAATCATCGGGATTTTGCAAACCCTAATTCTGAACAAAAATTGAAAAAATTTGCGAATAACACGTGCAGTTTCCACTATGGAACGTGTTCGACAATGCAGAGCTCTCGTGAAGTGCTTTGAATGAGTTGGATCTCTACTAAAGAAGTCAAAATAAACAACTGCACCATTAAGTTTGACTATTCTCTTGTATGATTTTTCTGACTTCACGCCATTTGAACTCCGGACATTCTGGACGTTATGGAGAATTGCTTAAAGTTGGCTTTGTGAAGCATACTCAAGAATGAAGCATGAGGCGAACACCGAAAATTCGACATCACATTTATCCGTTCCGAGAGCCGACCGATGTTCAAAAAAATCGCTTGTTTATTTAATGGCAAAAATTCTAGGGATTCGAGAAGTTTTTGGAAAGATGCAACCGAAAAATGGTAAAAATCATTGACGCTTTGTGGAATTGAACCTGTGACCCCCAGTGCATTGAAAAAATTGCACCATGGAGCTTCACTGTTTTTCTGGAAGCATTTTTCTCATCTTACATCTCTCAGAATGCCATAATCTTGTACTTTAAACGATCCACTCGTTAATCGATTGGTACCAAAATCATCGAAAAATGAGCAAAAAATTTCTTAGCCCAAATTTTCAAAAAAATACTGACCATACCTCTCACGACCTCAAAATTCGAAAAAATTGTTGAAAATTGACGTCGAAAATGTCGAAAATTGAGAATTTGGGATGTCGAAAATTTGGGATACTATATCTCAGCTCTGGATGAATATTTCGAGACATTTTAAATGGTTTTGAGGTGACCTTGTCCATCTGATCAAGAATATCAAAGGAACTGTTCCGATTGTAACCAAGTCGAGCACCTCTTTCTCAAAACATAAAATCTAAATCAAAAACATAAAATCTAAATCTCAAGAATTTGGTAGATAACCCAAACAAAAGTAGTTATTATCTTCAATTCAGATCTTACAGGAGAAAGATTCCCAGAAACGACGACTGAACAACAACAAAATGTTGTGGGAAACGGAGACCGATGAGTTCCGGAATGCATGGGCGATGCAACTACTTAAGGACCCGGGAACGAAGGATCGGGGTCATCAGTCTAATCTACAGTGCCTCGCAGAAGTTTCGTCCATATGTTCAAAGAAGAAATCGATTATTATTGTGATTGATTGATTATTATTGAGAAATATTGTAATTGATTATCACTGTCAGTTATTGTCGACCTAATATTGTGTCAAGACTATATGCCGAGTGGCCAATCATTATAATTATTAAGTGATCACTGAATATTGAGTAATAAACATTATATCAAATTCCACTGCGCATCCCACCGCACGCTGATCTTATTCATTTTTACTCGATCCACCAACAAAAACCCGCTTTTCGAGATTCTAAAAACTGCAAAAGTCGTCATTTCAGGATTTTTGGCCGATGGACTCATGTTTCATAAATTAGGTATCAATCGATCCGCAATGAGGCACTGAATGCAATGAAATACAAATTAGCTCAACAGCTACAGCCGTTCTTGTGTTCCGACCGCAAAATGTGGTTTCACTCCACTTTGACTGTTCTTATGTATGATATCCCTGACCTCACGTCTCTCATGGATCCATAATTTTGCACTTTTTCTGGTCCACTCGTCAAGCCGAACCGATTTGTAGCAGTCTTATTGAAATAGAAGCAAAAATCATCTCGCTGAACTTCTCAAAAATCCAAACCATACATATGCCCTTTACGATCTTAAAATCCGCATCTTCGAGATACTGATGGTGCTTCTTCATGCTACTAGGTGCAGTGACGTGAGGTTTCAAATGTTCGTACTAGAGAAGAGGATATCGTGACGGTCAGCTCAAGCACTTTACCATTCCAGCTGTCATCGCTCTTGTGTGGTTACGTTCATGAATTTCTTCACTCAGTTTTTAACTGATAGAAAGAAAGAGGAGCATGTATATTGAGAAGCGCTAATTAAATACCATTGAAGAGTTCGATACGAAACCTGACACATGGCCGCCTGACGAGAAACGAAGATGGTTTTTTTCCGACGTAACGCGTTCTCCACGGAAGGAAAAATTGAATATAAGCCAGAGACTGCAGCCTTTTCTGTGCATATCACTAATTTTCGAACAATTATACTCATTCAAGCTTATTGATCACATCGCAGGACTTACGCTGACATGCGTTAGATGTCGTGTTATGAATGCTCTATTCGTTGTATTGCTTTTCCATTCTTACTCTCTGCTAAACGACATTGAAGGGTTATCTTTCATAGACTCTGTCTCCTTTCGAGAGAATCTATCATCCTATTCGAGACTTCCCATTTGTTTTTTGTCTTATCGTCATGTTTTCCGGAAGAATTTAACTCAATCCTCGAGATTTGTTACACTGTGCTTAAGATATGTGTAACAATCTTCCCATGAAATGTTCCTCAACGTATGATTACTCATTTCAGTTGCACTTTACTGAATCGCTAACAGTGTTTTGCACTAACGAATTTTCTAAATGACCCCTCACTTCGATATTTCGCTAAGCCTTTAAATTTTAACTTCATAGTTCCTAAGTGCGACGCAAACAATCGTATTAAGACTAGAACCTATACTACACCTGAGTTGCTGTCACGACAATCCTAAATCAACACTCATCGATCCTCTCAAGCTGTTTCGGTGTGATATGTGTTAACACGTGGAAAAACGTTTATGTAGCTATCGCGCCACGCACCATTCATATTTTCAAATTTATCCTAACTTCATCAATGTTATGAACTTATGTACAAGTAAGAGATCCAAACTTGAGCCTGGACCTATCATGTGACATCCGGATAGTCTGTGCGGGGTTCTCTACGCACTTTGCGATTCTGTCTCAAGCATGGAAAGACACCAAACCATGCCTAGCAATGCTTCCCTCCGTTATGCCTGGCGCGACAGCATCAAGCACGAAAGTACGAAGTAATCACATCAATAACAAAACGAAATAATCATAAACAACAACAACAGGACAATCAAACACATATTAGCATAAACACGAGATTTCAATGCATACATCCAATCGGACAATTCAAAGCATGATAATATGAATAAATTGCCTCTCTACATGCCTTTCTATTCCTCAAGTTGAGTTATATATCTGAGCGCTTGAGTTATAAACTATGAGAAAAGTTCAAGAGCATCTTATTGGGAACATACACATCAACTCATCCCAACCCTGAAAAGACCTCATGCTAGCGTCCAAGAGAAAATTCTAACCTCTATGCATAGATCAAACCACAGTTGTCCAATTCAACCCTAGCTCGAGATATAAGCTCTCGAAACTGGTCGGTTATTAAAAACAGAAGCGATGACTTATGAGGTATCTTATCATCACTTATGACAGACAGTAACTGCACTGGCAAGGGAAATAAGGATAGCATCATAGATGTGTATGAATGCCGTCATGACACTAGCTAATAGATAAGCTTCGGCGAGTAACCACAAACACCTGAGAGATTTCTCCTTATAACACATTTAACAACATTGAAACTAAGCGATGTAATTTCAGAAGTGTAGTCAATGGCCAACGCGAACAATTCCCCCTGTTAAGGGAAAGTGCGCACGGTGAGTCCGGGAACCCTCGTTACCTAAGCAAATGCCCGAAGGCACTACTCAGGCCAACTTACGCGCACTCCCTATCCCCGGTCAAATTGGCGCCTTTCCCGGACCGGGAACGCCCGCAATATTTTCCGAAGAATGAATGCCAGCGATACTCGGGGACATGTCGCTAGCATATTTTAGTCATTTCTCCCCGATTCGCCTAGACTGCCGGTAGGCGGGGAACGCCTGTCGCATTTACCTAAACCTAACCCCGCTTGTTGGCAGCTCGACGGGTTGGGAACACCCACGCAATCGAAATGTGCATTTTTAATATGACCATTGACTACACAAATGATACCACATCAGCGTCATTCCAGCTGTCATTAAATATTATTACGAGCAAGATGTTTTACGAGTCACCGGTCAGCGACTCGACTCTACAGGATGAGTGGTCCAGGCGAACTTTCCAGACCTACCGCTAACTTCATAAGGTGATTCATACCCTACGTTAGTGAAACTCAATTTTTAGGGAATATTTTCTTCACTTGATATGCCAGTACAGCCATTATCAACACCTGATGATAGCTCTCCCAGAGACTAACTCATAAGTTATTTTCAATACGATAACTTTAGACCATTCGAGTGGATCGATGAGGTTATCGAGTATCTCAGTAGCACAAGTGATGAATGATAACTACACTGGCAATGGACATAAGGAAATCATCATAGAATTGTATGAATGCCATCATGACACTAGCTAATAGATAAGCTTCGGCGAGTAACCACAAACACCTGAGAATTCGAGTCACCAGTCAGCGACTCGACTCTACAGGATGAGTGGTCCAGGCGAACTTTCCAGACCTACCGCTAACTTCATAAGGCCATTCATACCCTACGTTTGTGAAGCTCATTTCTGTAGTGATATTTTTCTTCTTTTCTTATGCCAGTGCAGCTGTTGTAAACACCTGCTCTAGTTCCTGTCGCAGCAAACTAAACAAAATTTCTCTTATGCGTTACCCTTCCTTTAAGGAGCGACCAGCTCCGAGAGCTTGTTCCTGAGCTACTAGTTTACTATGTCACTGCCATCGGGTTATGGATAAATGACTAAACTCCTCTGTGAATCGCATGCCTAAAGTCTGGTCAGGTCAATTCAAGTCCAAGTCAAGTTTAATGACTTCAAGGGAGCTCAAAGTCAGACTTAAATCAAGGTCAGTCAATCTCAAACAGTACCAAATCCGCTAAACGATGCATCAACTCATGAAAGAATTGCATTTATGTCGTTTCAGATGTTTAACTCATAATCGGTGTGTTTTAATGGTCAAGCTAAATCAAATCAATTTTGTGCCAATTAGAACTAAGTTAAATCAAACTGAGTGAAATCTGTCACAACTGACTCAATAGATATCAGTATATGTGTCAGTCTTGTATCTATACTAGAGTCCAACACGTACTCGAGTCAATGTTAGGGGGAGTGATTAGAGAGGTGCACAAAATGAAAAAAGAAGTTCAATTAGGTGGGACGGGCCATATTTGTATGCAGTCCAAGTCCCTACCTCTGGCTCCGGAGTTAAGCGGGTCATCACGTGCCGCATCCCTCCTTCGCCCTACCGCATCAGTTAAAAAATGATTCAAAACATTGATAACAATGATGAATGCACAAAATGAATAAACAAATACATAGTGAAAACATTTCTGACAATGGCTAACAATGAATACGATAGTATTTCATAAATCATTTAATTTACAATACGAACGAATAAATGAGAATCAAAATGTAATGAGCCATTTCAGATTTCACGTATTTTTCATTCTTCCATATGCAATTGTTTCAGATGAGATTTTTCATTTCAGAGGAGACTAAATCGACGGTTCACAGAAAATAATTTGAAATATCCTCAGAATATACGCATTAGTGCCATCCAGAGTGCCTTCAAATGGGTAATAGAAATTCGTGGATATCGTAGAAAATGACTGATAAATAGTGATGGTGATGACTCATTAAATTTCCCTGTATATGACATTACAAGAATAGAAACACATCACACTGAACAGTAATAACAGTAACTCAAAATAATAATGGCAATATAGCATGAATAATATAAACAATAAAATCAGAAAGCATTAAAACAATCACCCAATAAAGAAATAAGAGGTGCCATAAGCAACTCGAAAATAGCATGACATAATAATTCCACAATGATAAGTTTCATATCACTAAATAATACAAAGCAACATCAGTGTCATATAATCAAATACCCATCATGAGTTTAATATAAACAAATTATGGCTAACAAATAATCAGCAACATATACAAACACACAATTCATAAAAATTTACAGATGAATGCATGAATGAAAGAATGAAGCATGCATAAAATGTGGTCACTGACCACGACTCAATTTTATTTTGCAGTCCCTAAGTTCAAAATGAAGTGAAAATGAATGATGAAAAACAAGGTTGTGTTACCTATCATTCATTCGTATCCTAGTGAAAAGGAAAATGAAGAAAACAATAAAGTTGAGACTCCTAACCTGGCGCTTCCTCGCGCCTTTCTGTCGTATTTCTTGTTATATAACTGTTGTTGTTGATACTGATATTGATGTTGATGTTGATAAGCGTACTGTTGTTGTTGATAATGATATTGATGTTGATGTTGATAAGCGTACTGTTGTTGTTGATACTGCTACAGTGACAGCTGTGGACTGCTGATAAGTCTAGCTGTTGATAACACCACCACCATCGAAGGCCGTCTGGCCACCACCGCCGATTCTCGTCTTCGTATGTGCGTCGAAATCAGTCTGTCTAGAATTGAACAACGGTAAAATGCTAACAAGATTATGTATCATTTTCGACCATATATCATCACAATGCTATATGACCAAAGGTATCAACATCACTATCAGTATTATGACTGCTATCACGTAACTATTTGATAGCCCACATCAACACGTCTACCACTGAATATTCATGCGATACACCATACTCACTAAATATACGCTAGATTCACGTTAGATCGGGGAAATTTAGCAACACTGAGTGACAATGAAGTCATTCCAAAGCACCAAATAACAAATTAATTAAATCATCACAAAAATGAACCAATTACCCACCTTCGATTCCCAATGATTCACGCTTAGTGATCAGTGACGCTGGAGTTTGGGCGCTACCGTAATGACTGTGACCAATGACCAGTTTGCTCTGACCAATCACTATCAAGTTTGTTGCTAACGACCATTACCGTAGCCTGTTCGCTAGCTCGCTCACCTTCATAATTGTGCATACCTGAAACGATACTAATTCGCAGTCTTCATTATACGTGGTTCAGTACGATTTTCATTGATAACACATTTCTCATTAATAAATTATTCACACACTGTCGGACAAAAAGGATTTGAGTTGGATTGAATAAATTTATTAGTGAAGAACACAATAGTATAACGCAAACAATAGTCGATTGGAGTGGTTGTGTTGGTTGGAGCTCGAAAGCCAGCAGCCTTTGCTTAGGGTAGGTTAGTAGTCACAGTGAGTTGAGTGGATTGATAGGAGGTCTCCGAGGGGATGGGGTGCCCACAGCCGTTGCTTGGGCAATATACTTGTCACACTGGGAAGAGCGGTGGTGGGAGATCTCCGAGGGGATGGAGTGCCCACAGCGTTTGCTTGAGCAATATCTTTGTCACACTGGGGTATCTGTTGTGAGGCGAACCCGGAGAGGGGCGGGGTTCTCCGGATTGATTACAACATGCGAAGTCTGGTTGATTACAATATTGATTACAATATGTGATTATTAAGATTACCATATGCCAAGTTTGGAAAGGATGTGCCGCTTATTGCGTCCAGTACGCACATAAAACCGGCACAACAAAGACACAATTGTAGGATAAGCAAACTTTATGATGGGGTTAATAAATGGGAAACGGATAGTTTAAAGAGAGGTCAATTGCTTTTTATATAAGTGAGATAAACAATTAATGACCTTATCAAATACTATTTAATGAAGGCAAACAATCGCATCAATGATCTCTATCTAATGACTTATCAATTCGCTAGCGTGCGACACACACGTTATCAGCGTTCTAAACTAATATACCGATGGTGATGATTTAATAAGATATCACCTAAACTGCGAATATCACCATATTTCAATATTGAAACTGAATTCAACGATTGGACTCGGACGATCTTTCCTACCTGTCTCTTTAGCGAAACCTGTCCCCTTATTATTTTCTCTTTTAATCTATACAGTCGCCAACCTTTGAAACACTATGATACTAATGAAGTTAAAAAATTAGATGGATATTTGATCCCAGAATATCTCTGGCGCAATGACGAATTATACCAGAAAAGCATTAACGAATAAAATCATGAATTACGTCACACACGCAGCACCAATTCATCGCACAAAACAACACGACAGACTTGAATGATGGCTGAATGAGAATATGAATGTTGTGAGCGAAACAATCATAGTATATAATCTGTGTTGATCAACTGGTATGGTACCATTGACACATCGATAAAATACCACTGACAGATCATAGAGTGCACCTTTATGATCGAACCAGATGATCAACAAAGATCGTTATTTTCAAAACCTGGCGATTCGAATGACTGCACGGAGTTTCTGGATCATTTGTTTGCGTCAAACAGAGTTTAGGAAAAATTCGGTTTCCTTCGGCTAATAGTCGAAATTGAAAAAAAATGGGTGTACTGACTCTAATGAATGTCAAAAAATGGAACAGTCGTACAGTCATTGTAACTTAATTAAAAGTGATTTAAACTATCATGGTGGCTAAAAGTCGATGGATAGGTGGGGTGTTTGCTTTCGTCATCAAGCCGAGAATTGTCGAAATAGCATTGCGATGACTAGTAAAAAAAGAAAATAGAACGAGAATATAGGAGAGAGTAGGGATGCAAAGGTTTCAAGAAGCTCGAGTGTCATGCCTCAGATGCGAGCGTGTGTAGGTGTACACGTGCGTGTTTAAAGCATTTAAGCATAGAACATCGCTTGACGCTTTTTGACGTGATGCATTCAGAAGCCTATTGCGAAATTCTATTGTATTGACACCACAATTGGAACGTTCAAGAATTCGAGGGTGCGAAACAACATGTGAAGTTGAGAGGGTTTGGTCTAACCGTATTCATGACATTTCGTAAATATAGTTTGATGGATGTGTTAACAGTGATTGAAAGATGAAGTAATCAATTGATGTTTGAATGAAATGATTACTTCGATTTGTGATTCAATCGAGAAATGATCATCGATATTATTGCATTGAAGTGATTAGATAAATGAACAAAACAAGGTGTAAAGCGATTCAGTTCATCTTAACGATAGCATCAGTGTTGTTATGAAGTACTTTTAATGCACTTTCGCATATCCTTCATCCCAGAGCATCGTGCAATTAAGCGTACTGATAACTTCAAGGTGAAGCTAATTTGGAAACAATCGCAATGGTTCAGTTGTGCTCATTCATGAAGAAATTGATCAATTGTTATATTTTGATGATATTAAGTAAAGCTTGGAACTGATAATTGACGATTTGATGTATTATGTCGCTGATTACTCTTGTCACTGGCAGATCATATTTATCCTCAGTGATTTTGTATCGAGCAGCTTGTTCGATATGTTTTTAATTAATGCTTTTTAGGTGATACAGATAATAATGTGAACCCAATAATGTTTTTATTGAACTCAGGTTTCTTTGCCTTTTCTGCTTCCCAAATTTGGATTTTTCGCATCGCGTCGGTTTTTGTCCTGTACAATGGTGTATTTTCGGATTTGTTAACGTGTATTTGATTTTTGACTTTTCTGAAACTAAAGAGTCTGAAGAAGCCGACGGCGGGGATAAACAATCATGATACAGTGCAAACCTGAAGGTACCGTTAGTTTGAATATAATGATCCTGATAGCTTATGGACATATGCGAAGGTAGCTGTGGCAGAATGTCTTCGTGCGTACGATGGATGAGGCGTGTTCCGTGTATGTTAGACCACACCCTTTTTTCTTTGATCTATACTGCAAGACATAGAGTGCTATCAGGTCTCTCGGATTGCTACTACTTCACATTTCCATTGTTTTGTGTGTTAATGATAGCTGTATTTTCGCCAACATTGTTTCGCACTTTGAAGTGAACGATGAAATAAATATTTTTAGATAATATCAAAGTTGATCACATCAGTATTATTGCATCACTATGACGGATGTAGAATTGACTACGGCTCAGAAAGAAACTCTTCGAATGGAAGTGAAAGCATTAGGTGATCAAATTAGAGCCCTAAAGGAATCAAAGGCCGATGCTGAGCTGGTACAAGTCACATTTTTTGATCATATCTCTGCTAACGTTTAAAATTTCTTGACTAGTCTAAAGTAGTGTTTAAAAATTAGGTAACTGATGGAGGATAGGAGGAGGCTGTCACAAACCTTCATTCGAATAAAATTACTTTTTTCTTTTAACTACTGAAATTCGAGTTCGGACTAATTTGAACTTTACTAATACCCATCGGTGACTTGTAGAGGCTCGTTTGAGGCACCAGTCTGATTGCCGGTGCGTACTATTGAAGTTGAAATCAGTTCGATTTTGGTGAGTGAATTTGAGTGATTGATTTTTTGTTGTGCTCCAACCTGATGCTGAGTTGAAGTGTTAATGCGCAGTCAAAAAATAGAATTTGTTTGATGTTGAACGCGCTCCGAACGCATAAATACTGCACTGAAAGTGGATTTGTTTGATGAGCAGATAAGTGGCTTTGACAATCGTTTTCAGTTATTTAAATGATTCTATCACGTTTCTCGAACAGATCAATCGTTTACACACATCGAAGTGGTAGAAAGGTAATTGCTAGCCTGCTGATCTATCTTAGTTGTAATAAAATATTATTTGTTATTGAAGATCAAAGAGAAAATTGCTAAAATGTTGGAAAAGAAGAAACTACTTGGTGATGAAGGTGGTGGCAAGTTTGTGTTGAAATGCCCGAAAGGTTTTGATTTTTCTCTTCTTTTGATGATTTTAAAGTTTTTCATTCGATTACTTCTAGTACAGATAAACTTTCATGCTAGTTTCTGATGAGATGAACTGTAAAAAAATTGTTCAGGAACGCGTGATTATGGTCCGAAAGCAATGGCAATTCGCGAGAAGGTGTTACGAATTGTCACAGATAGTTTTAAAAGACACGGTGCAGAGACGATTGATACACCAGTATTCGAATTAAGAGATGTTTTGTTGGGTAAATATGGTGAAGAGGGTGGAAAATTGATCTTTGATTTAGCTGACCAAGGCGGTGAACTGCTCAGTCTACGTTATGATCTCACCGTTAGTTATTTGATTTATAATATAATCGTTGTTACTCGACTGAAATGATTGTTGAATTCAATTCAAGGTACCATTCGCTCGTTACTTAGCCATGAATAAAGTGACGAATATCAAACGATACCACATCGCGAAGGTTTATCGTCGCGATCAGCCAGTTATGACACGAGGCCGTTATCGAGAATTCTTTCAGTGTGTTAGTGAAGTTGCTCTGTGATAAGCAGTTGTTTATTCATCTGTGCAACACTTATGTGATTTTAGGATTTTGATATTGCTGGGCAGTACGACGCTATGTTACCCGAGGCAGAGTGCTTGAAGGTTATCGATGAGGTGTTAACTTCTTTGGATTTAGGTGATTTCCAAATCAAGGTCTGTTTCTTTCTTTGTCAGTGAGTTCTTCTAAAAGAAAGGCAGAAAGCGAATCAAGCGGCGACTCTAGCTCTGTTTTCAGCTCAATCATCGTCTTATGTTGGAAGGAATGTTCGCAGTGAGTGGTATGAAAGAATCGGATTTCAAGACTGTGTGTTCATCAATTGATAAACTCGACAAAGTTGCATGGAGTGAGGTTCGAAGTGAGCTCATTGATGAGAAGCACATCGACCAAAATGCAGTTGACAAGTTGCAAAAGTTCGTCAGAATACGAGATCGGAATGTTACGGCGTCGAATGAAGAGTTGTTGAAATTCTTCGAAAAGGATACTGAAACGGGTGCGAATGCATCAGTAAAGAAAGCAGTCACTGACATGAGACTTCTGCTTGATTATTGTTCTATTTATGGTATCGACAAGAATATTCAATTCGATCCGGCATTGGCGCGAGGATTGGATTATTATACCGGAGCGATATTCGAAACTGTTGTGAAGGGTTATACTATGGAATGTCAGAGTGGAGATGATAAAAGGAATGGAACAGCTTCAGCAGATGAGATCTCGTCGACAAATGTTGGTTCAGTGGCTGCTGGCGGTCGATATGATAATCTAGTGGCCATGTTTTCACCTAAGAAACAAGCAGTGCCATGTGTTGGTGTATCATTTGGAATCGAACGTCTCTTCAGTATTATGGAAATGAAAGCTGAGGTTATTCATTTGTATCAGTATTTCTCAAAGTCTTCTTCCACTGTTTCCTTTGATTTCCTTACCTCTCCTCCATGTATTGCAGGATGATAGTTCTTTTCGCAAGTTGGAATTTGTAAAGTCTAGCCTCAGAAATGTACACATTTTATTCTAGAAACAACTTGTGCGAAATTTCACTTCAAAATATTACTTTGAAAGGCTGCTTGGTGAAAGTCTTTTCTTTTCATTGAGGCCTAAGCCTACATCGTGGTTTCCGAACCTTAGAATTCTCCAGATCTGATCTCTTAGAAAGTTGTCTTCTGGTCTGACAACAGCCCGTGATGAAATTTCAGTTCAAGAAAGTTATTCTGAAAGGTTGCCGGATCAAAATGGAATGTAACATTTTATCATTTCTTGTTAACTGCTTAACCAATTGTTGCAGTCGGAAAAGTCAACAGTTCGTACTACAGAAACACAAGTTTTCGTTGCATCAGCACAAAAGAATTTGTTACGAGAACGGATGAAACTGTGTAAATTATTGTGGGAGAATGATGTGAACGTAAGTGCTGTGATGAATATTCGAACAAATGTTTCTTGCTTTGAATGTTTCTTTATTTTATCAATTCAGGCAGAAATGGCATATAAGGCAAATCCAAAAATGTTAACACAATTGCAATATTGTGAAGAGCGTTCAATACCGTTAGTTCTGATTGTTGGTGAACGCGAGTTGCAAGAGGGTGTTGTAAAAATGCGGAACGTAGAGAATAGGCAAGAAAATGTGAGTTGATGTTTGGTCGTTTATCGATATTGTGTAATAATTTCCCTTCTGTAAGGAAACCGTGCGCAAAAATGTTTGATTTCTGTAAATTTCAGGATGTTCCGCTCGCGGACTTAATTGATGAGCTTCGAAGGCGTTTGGCGTGTTCTTAAAGGATCCATTGAATCCAACAACTAATCTTTTTTGCGTTATTTATTGCTTCAATCTTTCAAAGTTGTCTAAATAATCTACGAAAAGTGGAACTCTGACATAAACGTCCAAGGAATGTGCCACAGTCAAAAGATGATAAGTGTTTGACGCTCTGATACTCGCTGTTTTCTCCTGCCTCCTATCCATCTTTATGCTCTGAATAAGTCATAACCGTTTTATTGGTTCTATCGTCTCCATTCGGCTTAATAATCATTTCTTGATTCACTAAACGAGTTCATTTATTCATATTTGTTTTGAATGATGTTTATCAGCGGTTATTTGTTATTGGGTGAAGTCGTTTGGTATTTCAAGCGTTGTTTGGAAATTGGTTTATATGAAATATTTCTACGATTGTTGTTATTTTTTCATATAGATTTTTATTGATCTTCGCTTCGGTGATTCCAGAAATGTTTCTGATTAATGCAAACTTTCAACAGTAAACATATTTTTTGTTTGTCAATAACTTTCATACTTATTTGGTTATTTCATAACCTAGGCATGCGCAAGCATATCGCCATATCATAATTCGTTTCCTATTTACAAAACTGTGAAATTATTCAGAATTACGAGAAAAGTGGTTTATTTAATGCTAAATTAGGCAAAATTTATTCGTTTGATTTTCTCGTGTGAAAGGTATTTGTAGTTGAGATACGTAAATGTTAGTTGTTAGAAATAAGCGAAGTGATAGTTGTTGATTGCGTTCAAATGAATGATATTAATTTTGTAGAAATTGTCAGTGAAGAGCGGTACTGTTTGAGTTATTTGTTGCTCACGTAAGTTTGAATGAGAAGATCATCAAATAAATGAACGATCATCGTTTATTCGCAGCAGCTTTCTGCTCTGATCGTTCACCGACCAATCGCACATCGTTGGTTTTGTCACCGAAACAAACGAAACCACCCAAAGGTTGCTCTTTGGTTACTCATCTGTTGTTCATAGTTGTGAAGAGAAACAATTTGATCGGAACCACATCATTCCATTATGTGGCATTGTTTCATTTAGATCATTGAGAAATTAATTCTTCAACGCGTATATGGTTGAGAGGAGTTGCAAACAGAGCTTACAAACGAATTATAGTAGAGGTGTTCCACATAAATAAGATGTGCTCGTAATTCTGAGCACAGTTATGATCTGCGACGAAACATTCTCACTTCTAAAAATGAAATATCTCATCATTAATGTCTTCGCATAACATTAGACGTTTTCAGTTGTATTCGAATAACGTATGAACAGCACCTTTTCAATAATTGTATACGTCTAGTACGGAAATCTTTAAGCATGACCTGATAAATAACACATTATATACTGATGTATGCTGTGTGTTATTTATCACGTCATTGAAAAATATGAATGCTCGTACACATATTTTGACAGTAAGAACGACGTATTGCGAGGGTTAGAAGACATTTTTGATGTATTTTAAGTATATACGCGTACAGCAAAGTTTTTTGAATTTGAAACCATAAATAGTTTTACATAGACGCAATAACAAGAACAATGATGTATACATATTGATGATTGAAACGATATTTGAGGTTTGAAGCACGATGAGAAATTTGTATGAAATTGAATGTCACAAACTGAACTTAGAGGATACACTTATGAATTAATTAAAGATTACGTTTTGAGCGTATCTTTAAAGATTGTGGATTATCGTAGTGATCATCTTCAAAGGTGTCTCGTCCTTGAACATTACATTTTTTGAGAAGTTTGTTGGTCTTCGATAAAAAGAACGTTTCTTCTTTCTTTAATGAATTTTACAGTAACATTGTCTAGCGTGTTGAATTCCGTAGATCTTACAGTATTGTTATCTATTCCTTCGAAACACGCAAGAATTTTGTTCAGCTATGTGAGCGGTTTAGTTAGCCCTTTATAGGTGAATTTTTTTTTCAATTTCATTCTCTTCTTCCATCTCTTCCTCAGTTTTATTGGATGATTTTAGTTCAGTGAGTTTCGCTATTTTGCTCTTCATTTTACCTTTTGCTGTTTCTGATTGATTCATTTAGCTCTTCAATATCCTCTAAGCGCATTCAAATTTTAAACGTTTCATGAGTTCTAGCATTAAATTTTCAGTTCAATTAGTCTCGCTGTCTTTTTCAATTTCGTTTCAGTCATTAACGTAGCGCTTCAAAGTACCCTTCCTCAATCAACTTAAGTAAAATTTATCTGTGTTAGGAGAATATTTCTGATGCAATTAAGGATTCCATGAAGTTAGGTATATTTCAACTTGCAGTGTTGATACTGGTTGAGAAAAAGATGCAGTGCTTTGAAAGTGACTTGATTCACTGATGGTATATGAACAACATTCACATCAACATGAACATTTGATGGGTCAATAGGGGCGTTATCTAGGATTAATGGAATATTACTCAGAAGACAAATTCGTCCCATTGAATTATGAAGCAATTTTGGAAGCACTCCTCGAAGAGAGCTTCACTCATGCACGATTTATAACTAAATCAGTAGTTAGCGGGGAATATGTTCTTACCAATATTTTTAAATGCATGAGGTTCCTCTTGATGTTAGTTCAAAACCAAAAATCTTACAAGCAAATACGAAGTATTTGTCTAAGTACAAAAGTACAAAATAAAAGTACAGAAAGTAAGTATACATTTCATATTTATGGATATGATTGCGATAAATTCGTTTTGCTTGACTATGGAATGTTTAATATGCCAATCGATGTGGATCTATTTGGTTGCCTGAATTGAAGTTGTGTTTTACTGTTGATCTAGAATGATATGTAGTTTATTGCTGTCGGTTGTTTGCAACAGCTTCTTTGAGCGATTATTACTCGCATGTTCCATCGAACAATTCGAGTGTGTTTTTGGGCTATCACTCTAGAAATTATTGGGCAGTGTGGGTAATCACTTGTTTGATTAGCAAGTCAATACGATTTCATGAAGACGACGATTCCCTCTGCCAATATGCGGAAAGAGGAAATAAACTCGTAATTGTTGGCTAAATAAATGAAATATCCTTTTTATTGCCCCGAAACAGTTTCGTTTGGACCGATGCACAATGAAACATTGTTTCGAGCATCCTCATCGTAAGTACGGCACTGTTGAGTTGGTGAAGATCTGTTTTGTGTATTGATTTGAAAAGAAGGCAACAGCTATGGCACGGTGGTAAGATAATATCATTCGATAGTGATCATCCAATGTTGTTTCTTATTCAGATCTTACTGAGCGCGTTTTTTGGGAATCGTCGTTTTACGAAGAATTGAAGAGCCATACGGAGGAGTTCGAGGAGGGTGAGGATTGACTACTCGTCGATTTGTTTTTTCCTTATTTAAGACGTTCTTTTGCAATGTTCTTGGATTGTTGATTGACTTTATTTGAGTGTAACTTTGTCATAATATATCGGTATCGATTCAGAAAGTCACAAAAAACGAGTGCAGCAAATAAAAGAGCGATTAGACGAAGCGAAAAAAGACAACTGGTTAAGAGCATCAGTCGGTGAGCTTCTTCGATATTGAGGTAAGTTGGACTGTGGAATTATAATTTGAATGGTAATATGATATGATATGTTATTGTCAGATGAGTTGTTTCGTAACGGTTGGCAGTACACAATTCGATGAATTGATTGAAACGGTGTGCACCAAAGAAGCGATTAGTGCGTTAAAGGAACGTGGTGTAAGTTCAGTGCTCATACAGTGCGGTAATGGTAAATACCGACCGGTCGGGTATAGTATCGATGATGAGTGGTTCAGTTTGTATGGTATGCAAGTTTGTTTTTATCGATTCAAGAAGGCGATTATTGAGGATTTGAGACGTGCGCATATCGTCATTGCTCATGGTGGTTAGTTGACTTTTTTGGATTGTCATTTTCAGTGTGATTGTCAGTTATTCTCTCGCTTTCTTGATCGAGGTAAATTGCTGTGTGGTTGTCAGAAAGATTCTTTTCAGGAGCAGGTACGTGTTTAGAAATTCTTGAGCTTTCGAAAGCGGGATTCGTCGTTATAAATGAACATCTAATGGATAATCATCAGACAGAATTGGTTGAACGTTTAGCTGAATTAGGGCATATCATCTACGCAACTCCTGCGAAATTGGTCACTGCGCTTGAAACGGCGGATGTGTCTTGTTTGAAACCGTTCTCGCAGAATGACACCTCAAATTTTGTGAAGTACATTGATCGTACGCTCGGCATTGTTCATCAATATTAAGAGTTCATGCACTAAATGTCATTATTCAAATATTGTTTCATTTCATCGTGTTCATTCATTGAATTCCACTTCACAGCTCATTTGTACATAAATGAGAAGCTACGCATCGTTTCCTTGTGAAACTATTTTAAGCATTTTATTGCTGTAACAAACTCTCATCATTCATTATTGATGTAGAATCTTTTCAGTGATCACTTTTTCAAATTTCTTCCGAATTCCACACTGTGATCGAATAAAAGTGTATGTATGAATGATAAATATTTCAATATATCATCGCAAGCGATCATTATTGTTTTCAGCTAACCGTGTTCTTAAAGTCCGTCTGCTTTTGTTTGACTTTCATTTTCGGAGAAAGTTCGCTTATTCAGCTGATTAATTACAATTTGGAGAATGAAATGAAATCGGTGCATTAAATAAAAGAAAACTTAAAGTTCATAGAAATACAGATTTTTAATCATTTAATCAACCTTGTTCAATAACACATTTTAAAAAAGAGACAGATAAAGGCGACCATAATGACTGCTGTAATCAAAACGGTCGATGTCAATCAGTTTGTGAATCGGGGTGTCCTATAGCAATAACCAGTATTATGTATTTATTTTGAAGAAGTGTTCCTCAATGGCGTTTAATCAATTCAATACAGTCAGTCACCGACAATGAGTTATCTTGTCTTGATATTTCTTCACGTCTTATTCGAATATACATAAGTATGAAATGAAATGAAAGTGTATAAATGACGAGTGATTCAACCACAGTGTTTCATTAGGAGTACGCCGATCAAGCGTGAGCAACAACTTTGCAGTTGTAGGCATAACAACCATACAGCTTTCACTAGACATAGTATCAAAGTGCTTGATGATGTGATACGATGACCGGACGACGATCTCGCAAGCAGTTCGCTCTTTCGATGTTTGCTCTGAGCTGCTCGATATGAATCGATAAGGTGAACGGCGCAGCAACGCTTTTTCTTCTTTATTCAACTACTTTCTTGCGTTCTTGTTGCCTTTCGTAACTCTAGTGCATTGGTTTATTCGAATGCACATCTGGCCGTTGCCAGCACCAGCAGCAGCAGCACTAACCAGCCACTGTGTTATCTACCCCTTACGGCACGGCACGCATGCTAGCAACATACACCTTACCCTCTCCTTTCCTCTATCCATCCAACCATCACACTCCTCGGCCTTTCATCCGTCGGCTCGTCCTCTAAGCAAACTCAACGAACGAACACCTTCATTATGCCAACGCGGCATGCCTCTACCCATCTTTACCTACATCTGTCTTATCTCAGATTTCATATACCCCCTCATTACTCAGTGGCATTCTATCCGTTATTGATTAATAATTCATTTATGTGCATATCCTGGCTGCCTTAACTTCTTGCTTACTTCGCACCGCTCAGCCTGAAAGCATGAACTTGTTTTAAGAACGACAAAAAATTTGATACAGGACAACTGATCAGGGGGGTTAGGTATATGCTCACATATGTGTAGTGTGCAGTCACGATCAGTTATTAATGTGTTAATGCACGTTCTGTCGATTGTATTGGGTATACGTTTGTGAGCTAAGCAGATATGAGATGAGATTGACTTCGTTTGTCATCGTTATATTCATACTATCGTTCATTCAGCCACATATGACATATCGATCTGTTCCACTATTATCATTGTTGATTTCATATAAAACATTTCAAAATATATTTCACCTACAATCAATTTGCAAAGATTCGATACAAGGGCATCGCAGTTTATTTTACATATGATCAGTGATCTTTAAGAAAAATTCTCAACCGATGATGCTTCATTATTGTACGTTTTAAGTATACAAATAACACTGACTATGAGTGTAACTTCATCAAGATGATCCTAAGTGTGTACGAGCTCACCTACAAACTTCCACTTTCACTAGCCTATTTGACTGATAAAAATGAATGGGTAAGTGCGTACGTGGCAATCTTTGTTATTATCATCGTAAGAGAAATCAAATGAAATTACTTTCCATTGAATCGAGCAAGCCACCGAATTCTGTCATATGCAACAACTATTCATTGAATTCTTCTGGTAATGCGTTCGCCAAACAACGTTCTGAACGGATTTACTTTACGAAAGACTTGATGTCAACAATTAAGACAATAGATCTAATTGAGCATTATTAAATGTTTGCGGTAATTCGAAAAAGGTGCTCTTGATCAGTGAAAACGATGTTCGACTGCACTTCTGTTATATGCCTCTGATATCTGATATGAGAATGTGGAACATCTCATGATTGCTCATTGTATGTTAGATATTCTCTGATCTAAAAAACGAATTTCTCGTGCACTTGATTCTACACTGTTGGTATCTTTTCAAGGTATATATAGTTTTGAATAAGTGTATGATTATGGTGATGATGATGGTTGTGGTAATAGCTGTGTGTTGATGGTTAACGTGTAAACGAATGCGTGATTGTAAAACAGTTGTTGAGTGTGCATGTTAAGGATGGATGATGAAGTGGCTTTAATGGATCAGATAATGGATTGTGTGCGACGTTCGTGCACGGATCACGCTAGAAAACGTCGAAGTGCAGTGAAGGAAAGTGATGACGCGTTACAGTTCGCACGTATTCTTCAAGAGCATTGGAAGGACTTGCATGCCTTTAATGTGCCGTTACGCAGGAAACAAGTTTATGACGATATCATCGCTGAGTTACCCGATAACAGTCCTTTCAAAGCGATTATGTGTAAACCGAATCGACGAAAAAAATTCGTTGATAGTCTTATCGCGAAAGCTAAGGTTTGATTTGATACTTGAAAGTTTGAAGGATCAGTTTTGGTATTTGGAGAATAGAACTAAATTTGTTCAATGGATAAACTGGATGAATTGTCAATGGAATTAGTTGAAGAGAAATGTGGAGAAAGCAAAAGACGATGACAAATGTGGAATAGCGCTGAATGGTGCTGCGTCAGAGGCCGATCAGATATTTGCGTCATTAGAAATATTCGATGAAACAAATATGAGTGGAGGAACATCTCGTGATAGCCCCACATGTAACGGCTTCGTCAAGTGTGATAGTGCTCTAGAGACGTGCTCATCGCCGGTTGTGTCGCTTGATGATGAAGGTAAAATGAGTGAATTCGAAATGAAGAGATGCTCGAATGTGCTTCACGCAGTATTTCAGTTGCCGTATCAACAACGAGTCGTAAATCATTGGAAGATACGATATTTTTTGTGAAGAATGTCAAGGACGAGTGGTCATCGATTCGAGAATATATCTCCGATAAATACAGCCCGGTTGCTGCTCAAGCTTGGGAGAGGATCGAAGAGAAGTACAAATTGTACGGATGGCCGTGGAAGTCGTATTGCACATGCAGTGAGCGTTGGCGTGGTTTAACGAAACGATACAAGGTATTTTGGTGTGTGCGTTGTGGTAGGAGAAAGAAATAAACTGTGTGTTCTAGCAAAAGAAAAGACGCTTCGAAATGGCTGGAAAACGTTTTCCGGAGAGTGAACTGGATCGATTGATGGAGGAGATGATGGACGACGTGTTGAATTATGGTGATCGACGTGAGCGTAACTTGATCGAGTTGATGAATCATATTCGGAGTATTTGTGAAGGACTGGACGTGGAACGTCTCAAGCTGTCAGTCTTCGAAGCGATCGCGCGTTCTGTACCATCTTCGAATATGTTCAGTGTTGCAAACTGTGGTGATATAAATGCTTTCATCGCAAACATTCGAAGATGTTTCTTCACATCCAGAGTTCGTTTCGCATTTCTCTTAATTCTCTTCCGTGCTCGACTAATCAGCTGCATCGTATGATAGAATGGGGCAGACTAAGAAGTAGAGCCATATTGTTCCATCTGTTCTTTGAGATGTAATAATATTGCTCTATTTATTTTTTACTTTTTTAAAATTTCTATCGCAGATGCATTTGCAATCAGTCACGCTGATGGTAAATCTTGATATAAACTGAGTTGCAGATGCATTTGGAAAAGATTCGAGAAACAGGTCCACTGTTTTCGAAGCCTTTGCAAAAGTCCGAGTTGATGGCACTTGCTCTACAAGGATACGATGTTTCGGAGTTCGTGGAAAATGAGTTAAGGAAAGATAAAGTAGTGGCAGCAAGCAGTTCAGAATCATTACAAAAAGGAAAGAAAAATGACAGCGATAAACGAATGAAAGTTGCGAAGTTACTGAACAAATGTTCGAATGAAAATAAGAACGGCTGTTGTGCAGCCGAAGAAACATCTTCAAACAGTGGCTCAGTAGTTGCCAGTTTACTGGCTCGAATATGTGCTGCGTCAAAGAATGCTGACGATGAGATTGACCTGAGTCAGTTGGTCGCAGGACCAAGCAATGCGAATTCGATATCAAATGATGAGAAGTGCACCACCGTCTCAGAGAAACCGTTGAGGGAATATCCTCGCACAGAGGGTGTACTTGGTTAGTGATGCTTTAGTACTCAACTAACTCTGATCTAATCAAACAAATTTCCAGAGGCTGATGCAGAAACAGTCCACTTTGTGAAGTTGGTCTACAATGAATGGGAGAGTATTCGGATGGCTAAATTTAACTCGAAAAATAATGCTGCAGCTGAAGCGTGGGAACGTATTGAGAAACTTTATTTGAAGAATGGCTGGAAATGGTCACCGTTGGATACGTGTCGTGAACGTTGGAGGCAGCTTGTGAAACTCTTTCAGGTTTCTTGTCCATATTTTACTCATCGGCATGTTCAACTGCACTCATTACTTATCCTTTGATTCATTGTTTATTATAATTGTTTTAAGTAAAGTTTTAAGCTCCACTTGTATTTTTTCCTGGCTGAACTAATACAGTTGTATTTTTGGCTGAATTAATTGCAAAATTTCAAGGAGGATTTGTAAATATTGCCTTGCATGGATGTAATTTTAAACTTTACTGTTTTTAAGGAGAAAACAAAGAAATCAGAGTTTAATATAGAGCTGACCAATGAAGTGGATCTTCTTATGAAGGAGATGGTAGATGATGGTAAGGAATTGGAGGAGAAACGAGAGCGTGACTTATTGGAGATTGCAACTGAACTGAAGAAGCATTGGCCGGAACTTCAGAAGGCATTTGGACCACAGCGACGCAAAATTCTAGATGGAATTGTTGAAAGCCTACCTCAGGGCAACTCCTACATTCCAGCGTTAAAAGATCCTCGTCCCATTTCATATACTATCTTTAGAAATGTACTTGTGAGTGATTACGCTCTTTTCACTTGAGTTTGACTTTTTTTTCATTCAATTTTATTGAACGTTCCCTTTGAAACTCTCACTGATGTTTCAGAGACGCTGGCGTACCACTTGTTTGAATAATGAAAAGAAGAATAAAAATGGTGAAGAAAGTAAATTCGTTAAGCCGCTGAGCGATGGTGAAATTATGTTGTTGTCATTATGCAAGAAAGGTCCGGCTACTGAAGAAAAACGTTACGTGAGGTAAAAGAGGTCATTCAATCAGTGTACTTTTTGGTATTGAATCGATAGTGCGGTGCTAACGATAATTCAGAAGTGTAAACTTCAAGTGGTCATTAATTACGAATGAAATGTATATCCGTTTAAGTCCTTATACGATGGTTCCACTCAACGAGACTCGTTATACTGCAACCGAGCCAGTGGCATTAACACCACTCAAGAAAGCAACGAGAAAGCGAAAAGCGACCAGTCCGGTGCGCGTCCAAGAAGTGATCATTGACCTCGGCTCTGAAGAAGACGGTATGTTCTTGTTGTTCACCAGTAACAAATTCCATCCTCTGCGCTAGAATACTGTTAATCACTAATGAGTGTTTCATGCTTAATCCTTACAGATGTATTCGGTTGAAGCAACAGAAAGATTGTCAGTGAAAAGCGATCGAACAACCAGCAATAATGCTTCACATTTTGATGTGTACTTCTGAACGAAACAATCAATCTTCTAATGTATTGTCGTATATTCATTCAACTTTTGCCATTCAGTTCTTCTTCGTCAACTCATTGTTGAATCTGCTCATTGAAGCACACTTTTTGCTCATTTTTAATGCATTTTTTGTTTGGTTGTGCACTTTGAATGAAGCTTATGCAGAATGTCATTTAATATCCTCAGAATGTCATTTAAATAGATATTTTTTTCACAAAGCTATCATGTAAACATATCTCAAAATTTTATGCTATCAATTTTATAGTATACATTGATTAGAGAAGCACAATAAACTTCCAAATAAGACGATGCAATAATATTGCCTGCAAACATATCTGTGCCGTTTAACTTCTTTTATTATATATACGTTAATAAGTGATAAATTTTTCACTTGATTGTTGTTATGTATTACGTTATTTGTAGTAGTTGATTGATGAGCAATAAGCATTGCTTTTCACATCGATTGCTGAGATGTTTTGTGTTTAATTTTTTACTCTTTAAGGGAATAATGATCTTTGCATTCACAGATGTTGTTGTTATTATTGAATTAATAAAGAATCCCGTTTACAACACAAATATATCCACACCTAACGACACAGCAGCATTGTATGTGGTGTTCAGTGCTAATCTGCTGAGAGTTGATCGCCGTTTAAAGACATCAGTGACGAACGATCGTATCGTCTCATCAATTCCATATCCTCTGAAGTAAGAAAGTTAAATAGGAGGTAAGACAAGACAATAGCCGTAACCAACCATAAAAACTATACGTGAGAGTGAGTCGTTGACTCCTGTCAAGGATCGTTCGATATTTACTTGATCCATGTAACGCACAACGGCTCCATGTTCTGTTCGTAATTCCCTCTTGATATAGTCCTGAATAAACGTTCGTCAGGTAATAGTAAGCTGGCTATAGAACGTGATAACCAATCGCACACATACTCCGACCGTGACCAACACGTAATGCGCTGAAGTAGAAGTCGTCCTTTGACACTACTGATTCATCGCGCTGAGATGTTGTTGACTGAAATTCTTATAGAGGTGTTAGATATTCGAATTAATCGTTTAGACGACGAGTGGTATTACCGTGACAAATTTCGAAATCCATGCGGTTCCAGTTCAGAGGAATATGCCTTCTGATCTACGAATAACGAGTGCGAAATATCGTTTCAAAAAACTAATTTGAAAGACTTGTTTTTCGTATGAGGTGCCATTGTTCCAGATTTTCAGATTTTCGAATAACCAAAATTTCATACCTCAGAAAGATGTCACTTGGCGTAAAACAAACCTATGTGAAAGTTCGCTTCAAAAACATTGATCTAAACAATTGTTGGTCGCTGGGTTAAGGTGTTTTTTTTTTGTCTACGACGCGTAAGTGTAGATGGCACACCTTTTCAACGGAATTTTTCACACACGCTATTTCCGATCAAAAAAATTCGATTTTGAGGATTCAGACCGAAAGAAGTTCCAAAATTGAAACTCGTCCACTACGGCGTCACCTAAGATGAGAAAAATCGACTTTTCAAGCTGATTTTTTGTAGCGAAATTTTACACAGACTGTTTTAAGGCCACACGGCATATTTTTGTGAGTTGGAACGATGATGAAAGTATTTTTGCATTAGTGAAGCAAAGCGCTTATCAATGAAATATTTACCACATGTTTCGAGCCAGAGACAATATAAAAAAGAGTTGTATCAAATTCAATGGATACACAATAATCATTACCATCCATGTCTATTTGTGCATCATAACCAAAATCGCGAATCATTTCATCTAAAATCCACATCAAAACATCACCTCTGCTGTATCCTTCTGTCAGTCGTTTGCATCGTTAAAAAACGACGTGCAAATGCAAACACTTACAGTTCTCGTCACTGTATCTACCCAACTTTGTCAAGTAAATTGCATTCAGATCACCTCCAAAATTATAATTCAGCGTTAAGCCACCAAACGCGCGTTCTCCTTGTCCTGCTCGTGTGTAATTTCTTTCAGCATACATACCCAGTTCAAAGCTGGAAAACATTCAGATCTTGCAAGGAAAATATGAGAGAAAGAAATTGATCTGATTATAGATGGGATCACTCATATTCTAGAGCGAATATATATTAACAAGGGAAGGTCACGAACTGAACCCAGCGTTTCGGGATGAGATATACATCAAATTGTAGAACTCCTCGAGCTGATTACGAATATGTTAAAAAATTTTGCGAAATACTAAGGGGACGGGAGATATGGCGGGGAAAAGATTCGTAATCAGCTCGAGGAGTTCTACAATTTGATGCATATCACATCCCGAAACGCTGGGTTCAGTTCGTGACCTTCCCTTGTAAGGAAGGAATAAATGACTACTAACGAGCCACTTGGCGATGCAAAGTGCTTGATAGTGCAAGTGACAGTATTACCAGCTGAGACAGGCCCCAGTGCTCGTTGATTGGTGATCCAATGTGCACTAGCGTAATTGAACGTTCTTACGTAGCACGTTTTTCGGATTATCACTCTGCATTCACTTTCTCTAGTAGACTTGTGTTTATTTCGAAAGATCAATGCGAATATGAATCAAATGATGGACAAAGCAAGAGTGAACCTCTGTTCAGAGACGGGACAGTCGTTCACAAACGCTAATGCCTTACTCGGTTCCAAATAACTAGCATAATCGTAATCGTCTAAGAGCATCACCTGAGAAGTATCGATAAACAAAAGTCTGAAACTGTCGCATCATCAAACAAACATTTTTAGGTGAGTGTGAAAAACTGATCGTGCGAACAAGCAATTAGAGTTTGCAAGATCTCGATCATTTTTCAATACCGGCTAATCTTGGCATTGAAAATAATCATAAACGAAAGGCAAAGCAATGGTGATGAAGCAAGAGTGATGAAATTATGAAATTTCTGTTTACTGCTTTCTGAAAAACGAAGACCGAGGTGGAGCTACTGTGTAAGTAATGATTTATCCATTTGTTGCTACTTGAGTAGCAAGCGACCAATATTACTAAACATGAATGAAGTGATATTTAATTCAAGATGAGTACAATAGCAAAATTATATAAAATGACCCGTATTTAAAATCCCAAACTAATGGGATTTTTCAGAACGTGAATTCTGGGATCGAGATTGAAAAGTCGGGAGTCCATGCAAAAATTACAAATCACAGTGGCTAGCAAGGTTCACAAGTGCTACAAAAATTACCGAAACAAACACACCTACCGGCCATTGAAAATAAGAAACACTTTCGACTTTGTGAATGAAAGTGTGAATGAGAATCTGTTCGAAAGGCGTGCTATCTTCATTCTAATTGAGTCTGCTCGTTTACTAAAATTTAACATCGCACTCATTCGTATACACCTTAACTTTACAGTAATATACAATTCAAAGAGGGAAACTAACTGCACTCCTGATGAAGCGAAACCGGCAGAACTATAGTCATAACTCAGTATCAGTTCACTATATCTGCAATTCACAGTTCAATTCACATCGATTTAAAATAGACCTTGAACTATTCCAAATAGTGAACATACCCATTTATTATGGTGTAATTGATCATAGGAGTCGAATGAAAATGTTCCTTTTCAGAAACAGTGAAGAATGCAAACCTGCAGATGTTTGTTGTAGAAAACATGCGATTATTTTTAAGCAAGAAAATCATAGCAAGGCAAGAAAGGTAAGGACCCATCCACGACTACAACTGCCTTTCAAAGAGATAAATTCTTATAGAGATTAATTCACTTCACTTTATGCATCACACAGAGTTTGAGCTGAGCCTAGGCGAGTCGGTAATTGTTATCCACACAGGGTTCTGTAAACTCCGACTAAGCTATGATCAGGTTTCGACCAAAAATCAAACTGTGTCAGAGGAAGCTAGAGCTTTTGGCGATAACATTTCCATGCCACTACGGTCGGCGATTAAGACTGCAAGTGAGATTAATTGTTAGAAAAGATGAAGCGATACCCTTTACAGTCTGATGTTAGAATTGCTTTAACGAATATAACCGTTCCTCGATATGGATGACTATCGTAGTTGCTCGTATTGTCCACTATTTCATGCTGTTAATAAACAATCATTACTTAGTGTTGCTTCGAACAATCACTACTTATTGCTTGATCATAATCACCGATATGACTGTTCACTGATATGATCGACGGTTAGATATAATTAATGAAACCATTTTTCCTATTAAACACAACTCCAAGAAAATATCAGATTACTTACCCACTCAGCAGTTATCCTTTGAATGAAACAAAAACTGACCACTAAACATAAAAGCCAATCGGACTGCTTCATGCCTACTTGCGAATGAAGCTCACTTGTAACGATAGTTATGTTTGTGATTGAAAATTAAATTTGAATAAAATTTATCTGACGTGTTGACAAATGTGCTTGGGGCGCATTCTTCACATCTGTCAAATGATGCTACCATCCTGTTTGGGTGGTCTTCAATTACCATTACCACTTACTGCAATGAGCGCATTAAAGTTGGATGGGTGTTCATCAAAATTCCATGCTCCTCGAAAATTCTATCTAATCTGGAAGAACATAGGAGCCAGTTGAAAATATGATTCAACATGTGCTTGATGCAAATGTTATAATATCAATTCGTACTCTTAGAAATTGAAAAATAATGCAAAAACGTAGTGCGTGCAATTCGTGTGTTTGGAGAGGGCACACAATGTGATCAAAGAAAATAGTGGCCAGACACGTTTGTTTACCACCTCACAATATTGACAGCGTTTAATTGGGTTTTTTGTTATTGTCGCGGCAAAATATTCTTCATGAAGTTTCAAAATCGACGAATAAAGAAGATGATAAAACACTAAAGGAGTGCTGATAAAACGAAGAACTTCATTGCAACTCACATTCTCACTGCTGTATAAGTCAAACGCTCTCACAACTGTACACGATCACCACATTTTCAACAAACTGTATTTAAAAGATCGCTTACGAATTAATCATTTCATGTACTGATTCGTTTCCACAGAAAATGCATCTCATTTTGATATAAATAAATGCAGTAATAGTTAACTGGTCAACGCTTCATTGGTCACCTCATCTGCTTGTAGAAAATGGAGAAGATGTTCCATATGTTCATCAAGCAATGATAAGAGACAGAAGATGAAACTTTTTCACTGTCAGAAAAGTATTTGTAATGAGCACAGCATCAACACATTTCAAAAATGCACATTATCATTCAAAACATTCAAACGATGTGTTGTTTGAAATGTTCGTTGCTAAATTCGTTACAAATTTCCTGATCATATTTAAGATTTATCGTTTTTTATCGCATTTTGTATTGCTCTGTCTTTGTTCAATCCCTGTTATCCAGTCAAGAATGAATGAGTTGAGAAACTGAAATCATTTTTCAAAGTTTGCATTGCAGTGCTAACTTGAAACGTAAAATTTTCACCTGGAACAGTGTTGTTTACTATTTTTATCATCCGTACAATTTTTTGCTTTTCGATTTTCACTGTTGTTTTCTTGTTTCGAACGCACTCTGTAGTTGTGCGTGAAGGATGGTAATGAAACTATGTTTCACTGTTTATGCTGCAGTTTGCACATGCTGCAGAAGTTATCTAGTTTGCACATGCTGCTACGGTTCAGTTTTCTGAAGTATCTTTTAAAACGTTGTGACAAGTTAGAATTTCTGAAGAGCTACAATTATTATTGCTTCACAGGCTTGAAAACGTTTTAATAATGATAGATCGGAAGCATGGCCTGTGGAGACCAGTTCGTCTGTAAAGCGATGCTGTAAAGCGCTCTAAGTGATGCGGAAAGAAGAATTTTATCTTGTTTCGAGTTACGACTCGGGAAAGGAGCAACGTCATGAAATCTCAGGTCTGTGGCTACAATACTGACGAAGTTATGAACAATTGAAAGTTGATGCAGGGCCTCTCAGACCCGTTCGAGGTGAGACGCTTAGGTCTGCTTTCTTTCAACCAATTTCATCCACTGTGTCTATTTCATACAGTAATCAGTGAACACTTTTCGGGTACAACTCAACTTAACATCCACTTCAAGGACTAATTGTAAGCCAAATTTCAACAGATTGACGAATGAAGCCTGGAAGATGAAATGTTTGAAACAGCTGAAAACCACAGTGGAATAAACATTTTAGGGTGAATAATAAAGAGGAGTGGTTTTACTTGTTACTTGAACATCGAGCAGTTGTTTTGTCAACAGCGGTAAGCGATCGGCGGAATACTTATTTTATTAGAGTTATGATCATTTATTGAATTGATATTTGCAACGTTTAATTATACAAAGTAATTACTTACTTACTCGCTTGTGTTTGTTTGGTTGGCCTACCCGCCTAGTCAGCGAGGTGGCATAAATCAAGGCTAAAACACTGCGAAAGGAAACGTGAGCATTGTGGCCAGCAACGTTACGAACGTTTGATAGCCTGGCAAATCCAGATAATAAAGAGAAGTGCAATCTAGGAAATAATCACAGAGGACGATGATATGATAAAGTCGACTTGTAATTCAGTGTATTACGTGTTTGTCGACGAGAATGCGATGTTGATTTACTTAATACAGTGGTCACTTCATAAACGCAAACTGCGGGTGATGGTGTTTCGGTGATCAGCAGTAGTAATGTTTCTAATCCACAGTTTTGACAAAATTTCTTTCCTGCTTTGTTCCGCTTTTCTGCTGCTCTGTTCTATTCTATTCTGTTCCGTCCTTTCTCGAAAACCTTTCTATTCTGCTGTGTAAACTATTCTATTCTGTTTTCTTCTTTTTATGTATCTCCTACATGTCATTCCCACGTTCCGCATTTCGTAAATGCATTATATGTTCTTCTCTGAGGGGAACGCATTAAAAATCGCAAATTTTCATGCGAAACGAAAATCACTGAATTCATTCAGAAATGCAATTAAGCGTACTGTGCAAACGGTGGACTAGTGCAGAAAAGTTCTCGTGAAGGCAATTTATATTCACCGAGATGAAATTTTGTATTGAAGAAGTGGATCTGTAACAATTTTCAAAGAGTTGGGCAACAGATTGCTTCAAACTCATCAACACAGGAGCGAGCTTTTTTCATACCTGGCCCTCGAATATTTGTGCAAATTGTCCAGTATAGGTTAGTGATCATTGCGTGCTAACTGAAGCATAGTTGAGGATCTGCGACGAATGAATCTTATGTTTGCAGACGCAGTTGAAGATCTAAAACGAAGGTATATTTGCAAAAGTGAACTAAAAATTCCCCGAACTGAGTGTTCGGTCCGACCAGCCCAATTTCGTTCGGCATGTTCGAGCATCTATCTCCATAATTCCCATTTTTACAGAAAACCGCAACCAGGAATGCGTTGTCATTGAATCACGTTTTCTTTTTTTTCTTTCAGAAGTGCACATCACGAGAAGTTCTGTTGAGAATTACGTTGAATTGCTCCTTGTCCTCCCGGACGGGGATTCCTTAACGCCCTCCTCTCCGACTTTAATGCTGCACTCCTCCTCAGAACCAGTAAAAATTGTGAGACCTTCTCTTAGTCAGTTACCTCTGATTTTTTACCGGGTCCCCTTCCGATCATCTTGCTCGCCAACAATGCTTCACCGGCCACAAAGCTGTTCCTCGACGAACACTAGTATGGTTCACCCACCAAGCAACCAACCCTTCAGTTCATCATCCATTCCTAGCCATTGTATTGCTAACGGCTCAGGTGAATTCTTACACATATTGTTTGCAAAGCTGAGTAGTGCAAATAAATTCTCTATTTATCAGTCTTTTGAATGAAGCGATCAACGAACAATTTTAGCGGTAAAAAAGAACTGCCGATCGTGGATCGTTTATTGCAGAGTACCAAAATGGAAAATAAATAGAGTAGCACTGACAAAAGATGATTACGAATGAAAGCGGTGATACGAGCATGATTCAGCACAATATAAAGCATCACTTGCATTATAGTCTTTATCTTTATCAATCTCCTTCAACTTTAATATAAACAACTGAGCTTGTCTTTAAACACGACAGAACTGTCATACCTCAACAATAATCTCGTTCCCGTTTATCGCCAGCTGTCAAAAGTAATTTTCAACTTTAAGACATTCTACACAAAGAGATGAGTTCCTCTTGTACAAACATTCGAAACAGCACAAATATAAAAGCAACGAATACGAATGATGATAAAAACCCTCATGATAACAAAAATACAATTTACAACTTTGCAGTCATTCACTGCTCAGCTTAGTTACTATGAAATTCAATTACATTTTCATAAACTCGTTCCGAGACAGGAGAACGTTTAATGAAGACGCTACCGTCATTAATGATAACATACATTTCAAGAGAGTGATTACAACTTGAAATACAGATGAACTTGATGAGTGGCTGTGGAAACAGTTCCACGATAAAATTATGACACAAATCGACTGATCAACTGCTTGCGAATATCAGTTAGTACCTGTCATGCAATTAATTGTCAAAGCAAGCAGCTTAGTCAACACTGAATGGGTAGGTAAGTAGGCAGGTAAATGGTATCAGCTATGCGGTCATGGATGTGTAGTGCACAGAAGCTGGTATAATCTGCATTTTGTTCATCAGATCTGCGCATCACCCTAACTATGACCAAACAAAACACCACGTAAATAACAACAACAACAATAACAACAAGATATTCGTTTAAAAGTGCTGAAAATTACCAAAAACATTACATGAAATGGCCGAATAAGAGTGAGTTCTTGAAAGGGTGCTCACAATCAAAAATTAAATATTCACTTATCCTCCTTTTCATTGATACGTGCTGAACAAGAACTTAACTTTACAACTTCCATTCAAATAAACTTTGAAAAGAATGATGCGATGCAAAATGAGTTGATGCTGTCAAAATCGTCAACACAGTTCAGCTTACAACAAAATTATCACGGCCGTACTTTCATACAGCGTTCAGCACACACTGATCCCTCTTCATTCATAATTTCCCGAGATCACAATATTCTTCCGCCGAAGCAATGGACATTTTTTGGATGCTCAAAAACATCACGAAATCTGAGCTCAATGGATCGTCGAAAGTAACCCTCAGATCTTTGGAAAGCTGTAGTGCCGGCGGTACGATAAGAACATTTTGTATCGCTTCTTGCGAAGGCATCACAAAAAAAAGCCATTGTTTGTGCGTATTGGATGGATGTGCCATGCAGTACAAATGCCAAGTTGACATATAAAACACCGAAGTGGTTAGAAAGGAAGATGACCGCTTGGTGAGTATGGCCAGACTAAACGCGACAAACTGCAAATGTGACGAGCGAGAGAGCAGTTCAGCACTCGATAACACCTCTGGAAGTGTACTCGCCTCAAGATCAGCTTTCCTCAAGACGGAACTGGCAAACGATGAATTAATTGTGTGGCCTTCTGTAGACACGACCTACCAAGTTTGATCCGACCCGACCAGCACAATTAAAACGATATGCCGCAGACCGTTGTCGAGCAAGCAAACATATCACAAAGACAACACGCATACCCACTCAACATTGGCCTACCCATGCACTTGCATCGCAAACAACTCTTCCCACATCAATGATTCACAACCACAGCTCATCGCCATACACATTACGCGTCGCATCACCTATCCCAACAACAAAAACATCAAATAAAATAAACCCGGATGCCAATCAAAAATCCCCATTGCAAATTATCACCTGCACTCAAAAATTCATGAGAATGCGGAAGCAAACATCTCATTTAATGCTTATCGTTGTCATTTGATATAGCGCAATGGAACATTTCCACTCTCACACTTACTCGACTTTTACATAAAATATATCAATCGAAAAGAATATAAATATATACAAATATGTACGACAAAAGAAGAGAAATGATTAAAAACATCAGTGGAAATCTGACAAAAACACGAAAAAAAGGACGGCACAATACAACAACAATCGAAAGGAACGATGGTAAACTGCTACAGTGTAGCGAATAATTTTCGGTGAATTTGTTGTGGCATTTTGAGCGAATGGCCGTTACAAATAAATACAAAGAGACGAGATAAGCACACGAGAATAGTAATTCAGTCACGGGTTGTCTTCCCATAATGCAGCAGTTGCCTTTTTCTGTTCTGAAACAACATCGATTAATGGACTATGCTGAGCACTTGTGAAACAATATCCAGAAGAAATACACCGCGCTCAGCACGTTTTAAATTACGTAGTTCAGTTTTAATGATACGCCTATGCATGTGTTTACGGACCAGCTAATTGGTACGGTCGGATGGCGAAGTAGTCAGTGTGCAGCGCTCTGAATTATATTGCCGATAGTTTTGTCGTGGTGTTGAACATTCGATGATGGTTGGCTGGACTCTTTTCAACACCGCTTTCTCCGATTTTTTTTTTTGAAGAATAAAATCACATTAAGCTTGAGACTCGTTTAGAGATTGCACCTTAACTGTAACCAAAGCTGACGCTGACACCCGCACTGAGACTGATGCTTAGGGCGAAGCTGGTGCTAATGCGGTTGACCTTTACATAAGGCTGAAGCTAGCCGCGAACAGCAATTTCCCATCGCAATCAGTTCGGCAAGTTTGTCTACCACAGAACATTATGTGGATATTTCAATGTGGTTTGCATATTTCACACTCCAGAACGAAGACGGCACGTCCTACCGGGATTACTGAATAATTCGTAGTGCAGTTCGCACCACTTCTGGACTAAACAGCTTGCGAGCAAATGCGAAGCTAAGTGAACATAGGTAAAACTAACGCTTTGCATCGTTCAGCACTTGTCGTTCAGCGTTGCGTTGCTGCTTCGAAACATTTGTACGCACACCGAGCGCCCCTTCGACCAGTCGTCGTGCTACCAATGCAGTCGTTTTAGGACGTGGTTTATGTGGTGCTAATAAATCTGCATATTTGCGTGCCTGAGTTTGACTCTCCAGCGATGCATCAGCCAGTTCGTGTAAATGTAACCAGCCACTCATGTGCCCTTGACGTGATTCCATTAATGCTTTTAACGCTGAATAGATAACCAAGCGTTATTTTGTAGCGTGATCATGTCACCGGAAATAATATCCGATAATGAACCGACCTGCATTTATGGATGAGAAGTTGATCAAGTAACTAGAATCCGTAACTTTTTTAAAAGTTACATCAGCGCAATCGATTTTGGCCAATTCATTTTTCACATCGTCGAGTGATATACGAGATGGAAGGGAATAAATTTCGAGCACATTGCGCATCTCTTTATCATTCCAAGGCATTGCTGTAGGTGTAGCAGCAGCAAAAAAATCGACTTTTGGCTTTCCCAGTTTTACTTTTTCCATGGCTGACTTGATCTTAAACTCCACAAGTTTTTATGATCCATTCAACGCACTTTCAAACCGAAAACAAATAACGGAAAACACAAACGCTCTTCGAAATTCAGTGATTTATTCGGCATGAATGAACCACGAAAAAAAGTCAACTTTGAAAAACTCACTCCCCCAACTTTGAAATCGAAGTCCTCCGAATCAAGATCCTCCCACGAGTCAATTGGTGCTGTGCTCTGTTTACCATCTTTACTCTCAGCACTACTACTACCTGCTAAAGACGAACAATATGCGTCATGAACGGACTGCACTGAAGGGGCGCAAACTTCTTCTTCTTGTGCGCACTTCTCGCTATCACCCATCTTAGAAATGTCCTGAAAAAAAGAAATTTTAATGGAACGAAACGTAGGCAAACTCCAATTTTAGATCATAGAAGTGTTTCTAATTAAGCTCAAATCTGCTTCAGACCCACGACACTTACCACCGACAACTAGAATACAATGATTTACAATACTAACAGCAGCATCAATCACGCCAATAATGAATCCAAACTAAAACAAGTTTCAACATTACACGGTGAAAAGGTTCGGCCAGCAAAGATTTGCTATTGCGTTTGTCCATACATCTCTCTTTTATGCACCCTCAACATGCATCCTTCCCAGTTTTCACTCCATCCACACGAATCAAGCTCACATGTGCACGAAGTTGAAACTAAGGCAAGTGCTGCCCGAACAGGAGTGAATTTCGAATTCGAACGAATGCAAGTAAAGCCCAGCGGGTGCATTTCACAAATTGCGCACGCACACATACATGTATAACTATAGTGGAGAGACAGACATCGAAAGATGCGAGTGGCGCTCAGTGGTTGAGCGCAAAGTACAACAGAATACTGTTAGGCAAATGCGATTCGTTGCGAGATTACTGTTCAATGCAAACGCACAAGAGACGACACCCACTTCATATCATACAACTGCAAATTTCTGCAGAAACTGAGTTGATAACTTCAAACTCAACTTTTCCTATCTTAATTTCTTAATGAATGGAAAACGAATGCCACTATGTATTAGCACCACAATGATGAACAAAACAAAACAGCAAAGTCGAGAAAAAAATCATTTTGTTCAACTTTTTTCAAGCCGAATAATTCAAACAAGAGCAATTCGTTAAGATAATGCGGAAACGTTCGAGACGGATGATTTAGATTCGCGAGAAAATAACAACTGGAAATTCAGAAAACTGATCCATGATTGTTTGAAAATCAAATTAAGCAGATAATTTTTGAGAATTGATATATTCCGTCATAGAATTTCTTTTCAACAGAACACCGGTTGCGCTGGATGTAATCAACCAATATGAAGTAAAATAGGCATAAATGATGTTAACGAGATACATATTCAAGATGAAAACAATACAAGATACGAACCTGACGAGTAATACACGGTGAACGTTGTCCCAACGAAGCACTCCCACTAAAAAGACTCTCAACAACATTCATCGCAAGTGCTTCGGTTGCATCCATTTTGTCGTCGATAGAACTTGCATTCAGCACCTATAAACGAAAATATGAGTCAATCGGAAAGATGATAAGGTTAATGGACAACCTTGACAGTTTGTTTGATCGGAATGGCAGCACTCTTTGGGTTGATCTTCATAAAATCTCTTCGTGATTCCTTCAGTGCAGCTCTATCGTTCGAACAATGATGAAGTGAGTTGAAACTGTTGAAAGCTGAACCGCGTGCCACTAAACAACAACTTTAGAGTGACTGTCACCGAATGAGCGCTCAAGTGCAAAAAGAGTAACGAACCTCGTCCAAGATTTGACTGATCAAGAATCAATTCTTCCACATCAAATCTACCATTATCACTGTTGTTCAACGAATTCGCGAATGGTTGTTCAAATTCTGAAATGGTTCCGTACAAATCAACCAAGAAATAGCAAAAACTGCTCTTCTTTAACCGAATTTGTTATCTGCGAATAACTGAAGGCTAATTTACAAGTGAAGAATGACTTTGAAAAGTGTTTGTTGTCAATGAATAAACAAACAATATACCATTATCATTAGTTTCAGCATTCCTGAACAGCGGATCAAACGGACGTCGTTCAGTGACTGTTTGCTGATGATTTTTAGACGTTGAAAGCCTTCTGATAGCAGCGACCATCTCACTCGAATTCGGGGTAAGCACTAGAGATGACATGAGTTCAAATAGTGCGTAATGAATATGGGCTGAATCATCTCCCTCAGACATACGACAAAAAATATACGAACCCGGTGTGAAATGATGATCAGTTGGTGGAATATATCGTTTCGAAGCATCAACAGTACCCGTAATACCTTTATCTCGCTTCCTCTCTTGGCCACTTATGTTAACTACATATGGTAAGCGATCGTGCGATCCGCATACTGCACGATCCGCGTCTTCAGTCATATTCGGACGTGAATAGAAGAGATTTTTTAAATTAGGATTTTCATATAACTTCGTTTGCTTTTGCTGTTCTTCGAATGACTCATTAATCATTGCAACCTTAATTGCTATCATTAGAACATTGTTGAGTAATCTGTCACCATTCTTTGAAAAATATCCAAATGAAAAGTATCTGATCAGCTCATTTCAATCTTTCAACGTTACATCATCAATAAAGACATTTGTAAACGAAAACGCAAAAGTAGCATATTCAGCTCTTATCTGAAACAAATAACCGATACGAACCAAATATCATACTGGCTGATAATTAGTTCAAGAGCTAACAGTAAGCATCAATGAAGAAACTAACTTCAAGATCCTCAGCATCGGGTTGCATGTTGGAACTGTCCAATATTGGATGCATTGGCGATGCGATGGTCGAGTTCGAATCAGATGATAACCGACCGCAATCGGTTGCTGGACTCTGACACGTCATTAATGGACTCGATATGTTCCGTTCCAATTTCAAGTGCAACTCCTGAAAGGGATTTGTTCTGTAAGGTACTCACGAGATGGCATTAAGTAAATTGCAATTGAGAAAGAATAACCTTCGACTCGAATTCATCGTAGGAAGTGGGCAGATTGTTGAGAACGGTGGCAGTGAATTCAGCATCATCATATTCATCCGAGAACGTTCCCTTTTCATCGGTGTAGTTACTTTTACCTATTGATCCTTGTTCCATCACTCTCTCATCATCAACTGAATCACTATGCTTATCATATCAATTTGCAACAAAATGTACTTACAAACGACTCATTTAAAAGCATAAATAAGACAACAGCATAAATAAAATCAAATATTTTCTCGAACCTTGAGTGGGGAATTCAGAAGGCACATTATTAATTGTAATATTTGAGCAAGTATCAGATAACGGATAGTGACGTGAGAGAGGAGATGCAAATAGCGCTTGTTGGTTTATACTTCGTAGTGGTGCCGAATGCTTCTCAGCAAAGAGTGATTGAACAAGCGGTAGCCCTGACAAGGGCTGTTCCACGACGAAAACCAGCTCACCTTCAATTGCATCTAAATCAGTGTCGTTGATTAACACTCGATTTATGACCGAACGCAGAATACAAACCGAGAACAGTGGTTGCACTGGGTTGATGGGATGTGTGTGCTGAATCAGAGTCGACTTCCCTCGATTTGCGCATCAAATGAGCTAACATTTGTTCGTGAGCAGGATTCGAATATGATTCTGGCTCATCACTATGGTCTTCTTTTGATGTATTCCCGCTACTTAACTGAATACGTTTTGCTAGTGGCATATAAACTGTACGTTCCACACGCCGACCAGCTCTGCAATGTGCACATTATTTTCTTCAATTATTTCATGCAATCAGTTCATTTGAATAAACCAGAAACATCTTGTAGTTAAGGGGGCCGGGCTAAACACAAACCTTGGTCTAGGGCTACCCTTTGCTTTCGGGGCTTAGCTGAGAATTTTTATATGGAATAAACGATGTGATTCATCATGGATTTACACTGAAGCGTAAGACTTATTAAGAGTTCATAATGAAGCTTGTAGCAGTGCTCTTTCCATAAACACCTTAACGAAAAAGAATTTCACGATTCCGTTCTGAGAGGAAATAGTGACAGAAAAAGTGACCTTTTAGAGGGAAATACGAACGAAGATAGGTCTTCAGCGATTGGGAATACTTCATAATCGCCCATTTGATCGTAAATATTATCTTCTGCAAATCTGTCGGTGCTCCGCACAAGACGTGCACCTACCGTTGCTGAACCTTTCCCTTTCTTCGTTTTCACCCCTCCTTTAAGGAATATTTATTACGATCCTGGCATTTTTCTGGATGCGTCCAGCAAACGATTCGAAAGTGAGAGCATACAACGACTTATCAATAATACCAATCTATAATAAAGATAAGATTCTAACCCAAAATCAAAGAAGTGCTAAAAAATGCGCATAGATATGAATTGATTGCATCATCATTGTATATATGACAAGTACAATGTCCTCAAACACATTTACATATACACATCACCAAAGCACCGAATTATGTACGTGCTAGCTGGCATGCAGCCAATCAATGCTTTTTTTGCAATCTCTCATCATCACATGTGGTTTGTGGAACGCGTACGCAAGCTAACATCTGTGAGAATAAGAACGTGCGTGAGCACAACCCAACTCGCGCTTGTGTGTGTGTGTGTTCGGGCACAGAGCACTTCTTCAATCTTTACACCATAGCAATTCTCTTTTCGGAAAGTTCTATGAAAAACCACACGAAACTTTTGGAAAGGTAAATTCAAATGATAAAAATAACGATCAAATTAATTATTAAACGTCCATCAATGCACAAAACATAGCTCAATCAGTTACTGATGATTTGAATAAATGCTCGAAATGGATGATGAATGAATTGTTTGAGGTATTTTTTGAAAGATAGACATGGTTGGCTTGCTTGTATGACAACAATGAACGTGTCAAGAAAGGGCGAAGTAAACTGTATAAATGAATTGATTTATTATGAAATGAACGGATATGACTCATAGTTTAACTTTGAAGGATTATTCACGAATCCATACTCCATACGACACGAAGTCACTCGAATGCTTGCATCATTCATTCGAACCGTTCGTAATGGCATGGGGGTTATTAGCTTATTTATCAGAATGACAAATAAACGGTTGGAGGGGAGGACGTCGTGGGGATGTTTAGGAACTACGACATTAATAAAGAATAGCAAAAAAAAGAGATAGATCACTTTAGGATACGAAAGAGTCGTACCAAGTAGTGATTGTAACCGGGCGAAGTTAGGACGATCGGTAGAATCCGATTGGATTCCGACCGAAAGACTTTGAAGTTTGGTTGCAATACCGAATTTAGGAATCTTAAAAGGTCGATTATTCAGTTGGATTCTAACCGAATCAAAATTTCGCTCGGTTACCATCACTAGTACAGAGGATCGTATGCACGAATTTGGTTATAAACACTTTTTGTTCTATGCTATCAACTAATAAGATCCCTGCAAAACTTCACTCGTCGAACAAAACAACAATGAAACTGAACTGTGATTATTTTATTAAACGCTTCAATACAAATAAAATATAAAAGTAATTTTCAATTAAATACTTCACTTTCATCGCACACAGTTCACAACTATATCACGCAAATGTTTTTTCATCATAAAACTTCCAAAAATGAACAACAAAAAAAACTAGTAGAAATTCCGATAAAATCAAGTGAAGTTTAACAAACAAACACATGATACATCCACTAATATGTTATAAAAAACATACATAATGAACGATATGGGTTCGCATTAACCGTAAACGTGATAGCAACCTGTTATTATTTGATTTCTCATATACGGAATAAGACCAGTGGCAGGCCACCTCGAAGCCCGTGGGATTGGGGTGACGTTTACGGGTGGGGGGAGTGAGTTCTAAATTCACGACGTCTAGGACCGGTTTCCGCAGGCGAAAGATCCAGAGAGGTGGGGTATGGCTTGTGAAATTATTGACCTGAGCCTGCGCAGTTGGGTTTATACTTCTGTAACAATGGCTGGAATCAAGTTTGGTCGCATGAAAGCCGCAATTTAGTTTTCTTGTGGGTATTTTCAGTTCAAAACAAACTGATGAATGTTTTTTGCCATTTCTTTTTGCAAGAGACAACAATGGTTGCGTCCTCGTTCATGACTGATATGTATTCCATCTGTCTATCTTAGTAATACTAAAACTGTGTGTTTGCGTGCTTGCTTGTTTGTTCGTTCGCTTTCTCAGTGCCACTTAGCAACGTGAGTGAGAGAACACGAAAGTTAGAGTGCTGAAGATGTGATTTTGAATGAATTCCAGTGCACTTGTATAATGGGGTGATGACAGTTTGGTAGTATTCGCGTTTGCGACCTTACACTAAAACCCCATCGGCGAATATGCCGAACCGATAGCTGCGGGATTATGCGATTTGATTTTCGATCAAACTCGATGGGTTCGTTCAGTTCAGAGTCTAAGCCTGCAAGGCCACAGGCAAGCTCCATTTCCAGATATGACTGTCAATTAATCAGAGGAGAATTTTGGTGGAGTACATACGCATTTTTGAACAGCAATAGCTCAGTCAGGTGATTCCTGGTACTTTTTAAAATCACTGTTGCGAGAGTACAGGCAGCCGAAACTAGTATCGTACTCCACTGAGATATTCGAAGTTTGAAACGAGAAGTGAACAACACGCATGGAATAAAATGAAGAATTTGAACCGAGGACTGCCATAAATTAATGGTTTCAAAACCTCGCGCAGCGCAGTATCGACAAGATATTCGAGGATGAGATGACGATGACTTGTAACAAATTTCTAAAACTTTTATGGACGTGTTCAGTGCGATTATTACTCTAACTTAGTGCTGTTTTGATGCAAGAAGTGCGGACTTCTGATTTTGTTGTTTCTTTGCGCATAGCATCACATAGGAATCAGTCTCGATCGTTGAAAGGAAAACAGTTTTTTGCATACGTTATAGAACACTAAATGTCTCATTCAGACAATCCGATCCGTTCGCATGATTTTCATGCGCATACTTAAACTATACAACCACGTTTCTACTACGAGGGTCATGCATCCCGGGTTCACAGGCTGAAGTGGAAAGAATTTAATCGGTTGGTGATCACCGAAAGGCGAGTTTCGATGACCACCGACGGATGCTCAGAGCTTGTTTTATCGATGGACGCCAAAATTCGGTGGCAGCAGATAAGGTGTTCGTCGGTCGGAGGTCACATGTGGTGAAAAATTTGTCGGCAGCCAACTTCACCCGGGAGTCATTCGATTCCATTTAGCTTTTATCGGCCTTTTTCGGTTATGCGGTATTTTTTTGGGTTTCTAACCGAGTGGCATAGTGACCAATTACCTTATCCAACCAACCACTTCGCTCTCACTTATAAAGGGTGACCGACAAATGCATCTACGACAAATCTAGCACCATGCTACTCAATGATGAGGCATGCGTTATCATAGACTTTCGTGGTGCAAATTGTCCGGCTGGCATTTGTCACGAAGTAAATTGTCGCACATCCTGATAAATACTGTTTTTGACTGAAAATTACGGGACCAGTCGCTGGTTCTGTAATTCGGGGGTTGAGTTCGATTTAAAGCCGAATGTGATTCTTTTTTTCCTGTTTTGCCACCGCGCCGTTACCACAGGTGCTCATGTGCTCATACGCTTGACACATAAGTCGAAGCCTATGCGTTAGCTTCATCACTTGGTTAAGCGGTAGGTGTGAGCGTAAGCATACTCCTGGATTGACTTCGAATTGCATAGCTGCACAACGGACAAAGCGGTAACCTAGGCAGATGCGCCCGTTATTAGCAAAAGTGCCCGCTTATTTAATAGATTCATTCCTTCATTAAAAATGTGCGGAGTTTGCGTCCCGGAAACGATGTGTCAGAGGCATATACGTTAGTTTTGTAGTTTTTTAGTTCATATATAACGGTTGTGTCTCGACCTTGGAAAATCAAAAAAAATATATTTCTCATGAACGCATCCAACTACACGTGGCCACGGCAAAAATGAGAAAAATTTTCCTCACTCTTATTTTCTCATTTTTGTTTGATTGCGCAATTTTATCACCAGTGAACGAGAGCAGTAATGGAGGTAATTATTGTATTCTTTACATCACTTTTCATTAAAATTACTCAGTCAGTCAAAATCGTCAGTATTTGAATCGCTAAAGTTATTTGATGCTTCAAATACAGTAGAATGTAGTTCAGGGAAGTCGTGTGGTTTTCACTATTAATTCTCTTTCGTAAGACTGGATTTGAAAGTGGAGATTTAAGAGAATCAGAAATGTTTAATTATAATTTATCACATAAAACTGATGGAACAGTCTAGGCTTTAACCATGTTTTTATGGATGCTCGATAAATTTTATATAGTTGCCACAACCCTTCAATGACTGTTGTAATAGAGAAAATAGAGATTGGTACAAATTCAGCGAATTATTTGGAAAGGACAGGTGTGATCGAAAAGGGTAATAATGGAACAACAGAAGCATCAGATCAAGAAGGCGAGAAGAGGATGAAGGTTAATATGTTTGTTTGTGGTACTTTAGTGATTATGGGCGTTGAACGCTTATACTTGATCAATTCAATGCGTACATTTAATGATTACGTTGATATTTTTGTTTTGCTCAATTTTTAACATTGCTATATTTATTTTAGAGTAATGGAATAGGAGGGCAAAATGGCACGCATCAGACCAGTAGCCAACGCACTGATCAACAAGAGCCTATTGCTTCATCTTCAAAATCCCCAAACGGCATTGTTCGCAGTGAAAACGTCAGTCGATCTGTTGCAAGAACTGCTTCTGATTTCAATTATGATTTTTAATTCTGAGTTAGAATTGCTTAGTAAAAACTTGATAATGAATTGTCCCTTCTTTACGATATTTACATTCAATTGTGCTTATAAAGAACTTGTAACTTCATAAATTTCTTCGTATTATTTCTGATTCAGTACTCAGTGCAATTAGGTATGAAGCATACTGCTCAGTTGTTGTCCTTCTCGGATTAGTTGTTATTTTCTCCAGTGTTGGTTGTTGTTGAATTGATTTAGCCTCAATTTTCAGATGTCAACGAAAACCGTTGTTAATAAAGTTGAAAATTCGCAACAAAATTCATCAGTTGATGAAAGTAATAATTTTTCGAATAAGGTGAGCGTTAATTTTATTGTATATCACTTAATGCTTTTAATTGATTGCGAATTCAGATTACAATGTTTCCGTTGATTTGCTTGAGTGTGATTTCCCACAATAAATTCAGCAGATTGAATATAGCTGAATATTTGAATATTTGTTTGTATGCTTTTCACGAATCGATTGTGTCGCAGTTATATTGATTTATTTTGTATCTTTACAGTTCATCGACGAAGACTTCGCAAGCGTTGAGGATTCTCACTTCATTTACTATCTGATTACGTTTGCTATTATTCTGACGTTATTATATATCGGTGCTCACAATAAGAAGAAAATATTGGGTATGTTGAATAAATACGAAAGTTTATGTTTATTCGCGTGAGTGGAATTGTAGAATTAGTTATATAATATAGATTAGTTATTATTCATGCTATTTTTAGTTCAAATAACAAGAATGAATCTGTTACGCAGAAGAGCAATATTGAGTGATTTTAATATGATCAGTCTGTCTTCTTCTAGGTTTATTGATCGAAGGTCGTAAATCAGCGAATGCATCACGACGCTCCTCAATTCGTTATAAAAGACTGAGTCAGAGTGAGAATCCCTCAGAAAAAGCAGCTTCATCGTCGTATCGTGATACAGATCCTAATATTATTTATTAAAGCAGCAACTTATTGCTTTAACGAAATCCATATTACACGAAGAATATTTGTTATTTTGGTGCGGTTATGTTATGTGATATGAAAATTGCTCATTACTGTTCGTTGAGACTTTTTCATTTATTTATTTCTTTAATCGAGCGATATTCAATGTTTCCTCGCTATGTTCCATTTGCTATCTCGTTTTGTCATTCGAAGATCTTGCATGAGAAAATCGTGCATCCATCCTCTATTGCACTTTATCAGTTCATTTCTATGTCTCAAGGGTTCGTTTGAACTTGGCTTCGTCAAAAAATTGATTGCATTATTGGTCCATTCACTACTTTCTTCCGTTGATGGTGATTTTTGTCGTTATTTGGATCTCTTGATATAGGTTGATTATTCTGGTATGATACTTTCATTTCGTTCGTTGCGAATATGCTCATTTATATCATGTCGCCTAGCAGAATAATTGTAATAAAATTGTTTGCTGATTAAAATTTGTTTGTATTGGACGTTTGATGTATTCAGTCTGAAAATACCTGAAATGTATGTGAAAAAAAAGAAATTTTCAAGGAAAACTCCGCGAGGTTATTTGCATGTATTATTTTAAGTGTATAAGACGGTTGTGAATGGTGCTCGTCAGGGAACGGGAACCCTTCCGATCGTCGATTTCTTTATCGAACCTCCTCCTCCCCCGTCTGCTTCGGTCTTCGATGGGATCCCCCCTCTGGTCAGAAAGTTGCTTCAAGACGACCCCTAGTTGTGACTGAAGATGTTTCGCTCGCATTGATCAACGCTATTGGAATATGACTAAAAAGACGTTGATCAGTCCGAGTGACGCACAAGACGTGAACATGATACAGCGAATTGCTTTTACGGTGATATTTTTTCATGCATAGGCATGTAAGGATCTCTTCTAAAGAATTCCTCGATAGAAAACAACTATTCGGACATTTCTTATCATATTTATAGCGCCAACTTGTTTGAAATATCATTTTTAAAAGCAACTGTCCTTCTGACGCTATTGAAATATGCTGCATTATTACTGAAAGATTGTATTTTACATGATTTTCATACAACAAGCGTTTCATCTTCTTGTTTGTTTGGCCAAACCCCTTTCATCCTTGATCTAAACTGCGAGATTACCCTCCAGTAATTTAAATTATTCATCCATGCGTATTCCGGACCAATATCGCTTACGATCTGATTATACGTGACGACATCTCGCATGATCCTCTTCCATATTCCTCCATCGTAAGCCTTACTTTCTCAACTTTCTCCTGTTTTCTTGATAATAGAACTTCCCATTTTTCCATACGCACCCCAATGGTCTTTCATACACTCTTAAGCACGAATGCAAATTTTGCACTCTATTTATTACTCTGTTTGTGACATATCATTTTCAAGATATTTTTCACCATTTTTCTCACTCTCGTAAGGCACTGTAATTGCAACCGCAGCGAAATTAGGACTTAGCGTTACTGCTTGTAATCAAGTCACTTCACAAGACCTCCCATGCAGAAATTTTCATGCTTTATCTTCTGGGATTTTTTGTTGAGCCGTCGAAAATTAACAACTTATGTTTTTATGGAATGAAAATTCAATGATTGACCTAAGTGAATATTCTCAGTTAAAAACTATTTGCTAATGGCAAATCCGCTAATGGTTGAGTATTTGAATGAGTTGGTGACATGTTCTATTCAAGAGAATAGTTGATTCCTTATCATCAGCACATTTCAATACGCTTATTAAAGCGTGCTATCGCTCTCGTCAACGACATCATTCTAATGAAGTGTGTAGTATCAGTAATAATATTGATATTTTATTATGGTCATTTTCAACAAGTGAGGTGCTTTATAAACTGCACGTCATGACTGCAAATAAATCGAAAATGATTGAGGAAAGCGATCGAATGAGAAGAGCTATCATATGTTATATCAAGAGAAAACGATCTGAAGTACGAGCAGAACAGTAATTACGAGCGTCAATGTTGACAATAATAACGCAAGAACAGTCGTCAGTGTTTGTATCTGAAAGTTGGCTCAATTAGAAATTCTGTTCTTCGACGTTGATACGATCAGAAACATGAATGTTTGCCGAAGAAGCGAGATGTCCCTTCCCATACGAAAACCCATAACAGTTTGAAGTGCTCATAAAGCCTGAGCAATATTTGTGATAAACCTCTCGCAAAGTACAACCTTTCGTTCGGTGGTATTTCTTAAATTGTCGTGCACGTTCTCATGACGGCGTTGATCAGCTGCGTTCATCTCGAATGATGACATTTTCGATAGTTCACGTCGCTTTCTGAACGCGACAACCTGAAGATATGACATGAAATTGACTTACATTGCTCACTTAATTAACATCTCAGTTAACGAACAGTATTAAACTGTTGAATCAAAAAGACAAAAAGATGAGATCAGAACAGAAAAAGATAACTTTCACCTCAATGGTCACGGTAAAAGCAATCGTAATCAGAATATAAACCAGTATCAACAATATCGCCCAACCGCGACTGCTCCATACGTGGAAGAATATGGCAGCTATGAGCACACTGATTTCTTAAAAACTGATTAAACTTCTAGTGATGTTCACTTCAGATAGACGTACATAAATGGATGGCTAAGAGTGAAATGAAAAGCATTTTGACGCAGCTAATGGCATGCATGAATAATCGTTGGCATATGCAAAAAGAAGGTTTTATAGTGTTCAGGATAAGTGATTCAGGGACAGTATTGATTGAAACGATATCTGGAAGTTGATTCGTTGCTTGCGGCAATGAAAATGGATAGGGAATGACTGATGCGAGATCGAATCCATAGAAGAAATACAGTATATCGTTCAAGTTGAATGAATTTCTGACGCATTTTGTTCCGAACATGCTACACGTAGAGAATGCTCCAGCGCTGAAACGCCTGATTGCCATTAAAATAAAAAAAAAACAAAAAACAAACCAGCTAGAATGAACGAAAGCAGCCCTATGGTGCGGTGTATCCAGTTAAAAATGGGCCTTATTCTCGATTCAGGAGCACATCGTAACAATGCACCGAACGGCTGTGCTGTAGCAAGACCAGCTGATATGGCACCAATCTAAAAGCAGCTTTCAAACTGCAGAATATTTATTCTGAATATTCACTTGTTGTTTCATTCAGAGGTTGAGAAGCACTAAATAAAGTCAATCAGTGAAAATCATACAAGCGAATGAATAGCACCCGGTGAAGTGTTCGAAGCTTGAGAACGACCGATCGCCGGGCCAGTCCATCGCCAACCTTTTCCAATGAATATGAACAGTAAAGCGATCCAAATCACTAGTATTGCAGTGATATTTGCTGCACGATGAATCTGGAATGAAGCACTAATACTCTACAATCGTTCTTTTGTTCGCGTTTTTTTGGCAAGAAATTGCTCAAAACTAACATGGAACCAAATACGTAAACCGAAAGGAGTTTTGCTGGGCGCTAATTGACGTAAGTAGCGCGCTGATATGATTGCTGCAGCAATGAAGAATAACCATGCAGTCATCATCATTATACCTTCAAAAATATTTCTTTTCGTCATTGTCTCTAGCATTCTCCTCAAATGAATTCGTTTCTCGGGTATTCCCAATAGAAATACTTCTCAGAATATATTCGGTGTATATGAATACAATGAACGAACCGTGAAGAAGTACGAAGAAACGCTTTGTTTTCTTTGAAATAATCGAATCAACGTGAACTTCCGATGATTCTGGTGTGTCTTTTTCTTCGTTAAACTTCGCAACATTGAATTTGTTTGGAGCCACGATGGGATAATCATCAGAGGATGTTTGGAGCGAATGCACAACCAGTTCTTGAAATTAATGTCATTATCACTGAAAAACCTCTTTCATCAGTGATGCAAGTGGACCCTAGGTCATGTTATAGATCTGGTTGTACTGAGTTACTGATCACATTCTTGATTGAAGTACAATCGTGATGATATAATTAGCGGTTTGGTTTCATAAGTTAATTTTTTTAGCCAAATCGGATTTAGGAGAAAACCTTTGAGGTAAACGTACTTCTAGGATCTTGCGTTGCTCCATGTGCGAGAAGAATATTGTAAGTTTCGTTAAAATTTGGAAGACGGTCATTATCTTCGACGATGCGTTGTTTGAACTTACAATACATTTTACCATCTTCTCGACTCGCTTCCAGCAATTCGACTATTTTCTCGTCATTTCTCTAAATCATGATAATAACGAACAAACTGATCATTTAAGACAACAATAAACTGTTGGAAGTGATATTGTGTGAGAACGCAGAGTGTCTATTAGATATGTTGTTATGGCACCCGAAAACAGGCGTCTGCAATTTTTTGTCGTGTAATAAATATCGACGAACCGGAATCGTTTATTGCTTAGACGTTGTCAATGATGACAAACTGAAACTCTTTATAAGGCAACAAATAGTAATGTTAAGAAGCGATGGATAACGTCCAGCAAAACTCCCAACAGAAACAGTGTTTTGTTTTGTTTTGTTCAGAGTGAAGTTGGATTGGTGGCCAACGACCAACGAAACCGAAAGAAACTAATCGATCGGTGATTACCAAAAGATTTGATTTCCGCGGCCACCGACATAAACTGACCAATACTCAGATTTTGCCCCATCAGCAGCCACCGAAAAAAAAATCAATCGATCAGTTCCGAATTCCAGTGCAGAGGTGGGTCAAAATATTTGAGAACAGATTCAGATTTGCAGTGTGATCAAATATTTTGCAGCAACAACCGAAGCATCGACTACTGCTGATAATCGAAACACGAATATTGGAAGTTTATCAGAGCTGAATGATTCACTTCCAACAAGGACAATACTACCGAAGAACACTGGCGCAGGTGTTGGTGATCGGTGGAGTATAATAGTATTTTATTATAGAACAAACTGTTTGAATGACACACTCAAGTGGTGTTGTGCGGGAAGAGAAAAAAGTCGGGGACGGGGAGAATCGAGAGCATTTTGGAGATGGGGAGAGTCCCCGAAAATGGCCGGAAAATTGCTGTCGCTTCAAAAAGGTCGGGGAAGACGGCCTCGAATTCGGGAATTCTCCGCACAACACTACTATAAAGTATTCAGTGCCAGATTCCAATTCGAATGATGAACATTTCAATTGATTAATTATGAATGATCTTCACAAAATTTCTGAATTCAATCCAAATAAGCATTCGAAGGCAAACCCGATGTATGTGACTGTTTAGGAATTACTTTTGACTGAATGGATATTCAAAAAGATAATTTGTTATTTATAATGAACGAAATAGAAGAGAAGAGTGACTGGTGTGAAATTGAATCATTCCAAGCTTTTGAATGATTTCTGAAGTCAGTTTTGATGGAAAGTCGATGATAATATTATGGTTCAACTCCCTTCGTTTTTGTACTTCATGTTTTCATTCATCTATCAAACTGTGCCTTTTTTCGCTGTTGACATATCTCACCCAATGACATAACTTTTGAGAATTGCAGCGTTTACTTTACTCATTTCTTTCACTGGCTATAATTTATTTTATTATTTCCTCATTAATAAATGTCCATTCATTCCCTTCACCTTAGCGTATTTGATACGTCATTAGTCAATTCACTGCTACTTAAATATCCGAATGACAATTCGTTTATTGTCTAAAGTAATGCAGCTGAAGCGTTTTGCGAAGACGAAATGCTCTGACTGTCGAACAAGAAAAAGGATTTGAGTTGGATTGAATAAGTTTATTAGTGAAGAACGCAATAGTGTAACGCAAACAATAGTCGATTGGAGTGGTTGTGTTGGTTGGAGCTCGAAAGCCAGCAGCCTTTGCTTAGGGTAGGTTGGTAGTCACAGTGAGTTGAGTGGATTGATAGGAGGTCTCCGAGGGGATGGGGTGCCCACAGCCGTTGCTTGGGCAATATATTTATCACACTGGGAAGAGCGGTGGTGGGAGATCTCCGAGGGGATGGGGTGCCCACAGCCTTTGCTTGAGCAATATCTTTGTCACACTGGGGTATCTGTTATGAGGCGAACCCGGAGAGGGGCGGGGTTCTCCGGATTGATTACAACATGCGAAGTCTGGTTGATTACAATATTGATTACAATATGTGATTATTAAGATTACCATATGCCAAGTTTGGAAAGGATGTGCCGCTTATTGCGTCCAGTACGCACATAAAATCGGCACAACAAAGACACAATTGTAGGATAAGCAAACTTTATGATGGGGTTAATGAATGGGAAACGGATAGTTTAAAGAGAGGTCAATTGCTTTTTATATAAGTGAGATAAACAATTAATGACCTTATCAAATACTATTTAATGAAGGCAAACAATCGCATCAATGATCTCTATCTAATGACTTATCAATTCGCTAGCGTGCGACACTCCCGACGACAACGGTGACACATTTTTAGCGGACAAGATTATTCATTATTGAGGGCTATTGGATTGAGACGGGAATTTGGGTTCGAATACAATTAATCATGGATCAGAATAACAAAACAATAATGATCACAGAACGAAGGCCAGCTACTCTGATCTAACGAGGTGATCACAAGTTGCTGGAATTGCGGTGGTTTTTGCGTTGGGGGGCCCTCTGAGCGAGTTTGGGATTGCAGGTGGTTTGTATGGGTGATGAGATAACGGCCGAATTGTCCTGTCTGTTGTATAAGGGCGGTGCGTTCGGTATCTGGCATCGGCTGTTGTTGCATATTCGGGTGGTTGTTGTATATTCGGGTGGATTTCTCTCTCGCGGTAGCGACAGTCCGACGGCACTTTCGCTTTCTTTGCGGCGAATGCGCGGACGAGTCTGTTTCCTTGATGCTTATAGTTTGCTGCTGCCTGTGGGAAGGATGTCTGGGGATCCTCATTTATTAATCTGTTCAGTTCAGTTTGTATGGACTGAGGTCTTTGAAACTTGCCTTGGGTGATAGGGATTGAAGCTTTCGATATTTGTTCTGGCGTTAGAACTGTGATAGATGGAGCTGTGCTCGATTCTTTTGCAATTTGCGCGTTTGGAGAGGGTGTAATTTCTTTCGATGTTGTTGGAGGTTTGTTATCGTTATAATTGCTGGTATCGCTGTTCGCCACAAAGAACGGAACGCTACCAACCAAAACAGTGTTTGCTTGGTTCGAATATTTGTGTTGATATTTGGTGGGGATTCTTCCAGCGCCACCAACGATTGGTCCAATTGTGGAGTCGTATAGAGTGAAGCCACATCGAAGCTGCTTGATTGCGTGTAAGTCGATGACCGATGCGAAGTTGGAGCCAATGAGTATGTCCGGTTCATCTTCGTATAACGGCAAAGGAAATTCGCTTGACATATCGTTCCAAAGTGTTGGTAAATCTGTTGGTGTAATTGATGCATGAAGAAACTTAGCTGTAACTTTTGGAAGAGTTGAGGCTTCGACGATGTGGTTTGATCCATCTGCTAGTCGAATACCAAAGAATATTTTCGCACTGTTGTATTGATTGCCATCGACATCGCCAACTCCATGGATGATAAGAGGTTTTTTGTTGTTTAGTGAGAAGCCGAGTGACTTCGCAAATCGTTCCGTAACGAACGTTGTTTGGCTGCCTTGGTCCAAGAATATTCTGGTAGTTTTTAGGCTTTGAGGCAGTATTGGATTATAAGTTTTTGTTGTACCCCATAATAGCAGTACGGTAGATGGATGAATAACGTTGTGTTGAGAAGTGGTTACTGCGGCACTGTTAGAAGACGTTGCATTTGGAATAGTTTCGGCCACAGCTAGATGAGTATGAGATATTGCTGGCCGTTGTGTTGATTGCATAGAGCATAAGACAGTGTTGTGTGGACCGTGGCAATAGTAACAATTTCTTGAACGAGGACAATTTAGAATTGTATGTCCAGGCTTAAGACACTTGAAGCAAAGGTTTAGTTGTCGGGCCCGATTATTACGTTGTTGAATAGTCGAATATTGTCGACATTCGCTGTGCCAATGTGCGGCGTTACAGAAAGCACATGGTACAGTTGGAGTTTGTCTGGAGTTACGAATTAGGTTCGTGGACTGTTGCTGTCGACTGAAGTTTACTGGTGGTGGTTGTTGATTAATATTAGAGAATCGTTGCTGACGAAATTTATTTGATGATGCGGTTTGCATTGGTGAAGAAGACGCAAATGATCGCATCGATATTTGTGGTATTTTTCTGCGAATTGGCATTTGCGATTGATTAACATGTTCAGAGCGGCTGCTGCAGCGTGCAAGAGGTTGCACAGCTTCCAGCATTTGAGCCGTTTCTAACAAAATTCGAAGGAAATCAGAAGTCGAATAATGGGCACATTTTTGCTTCGATGAATACATGAGAAGCCGTGTTGCTTCAGGCAAATGTTCTTCTAGCTCGAATAATATTTGCCGCTGTTCAGTATCGATGTCAGCAATACGCATATGGTTTAGAATGCGAGAAACATCGTTATGAAATTCTTTAAGATCAATCGAAGTATGAGAGGGGTTGCGCAATTGACGCAGTTGCACTTGAAGACTGCGTTCAAGCGCATCAAGGTTGCCGAACTGTTGATGGAGAGCATCGATTAGAGGACGATAGCTCTCCGCTCGACGTGGGTAGCCTGCCGCTACGAGTTTTGCTTGACCTCGTAAGCAGCTGGTTAGGTACGCAAATTTCTCGACATTTGCGAGGGGTGAATATCGACGGTGGCTTCGAAAAGTTGCCAGAATTCAAACCACTCACCTGGTTTGCCGTCGAATGTTGGCAATTGGAGTTGCGGTAGACGAGCTGTGATTGTATTCGGTAGATGAGTTGATTGAACGTATGCATCTGTGGAGACTTGTGACGGTTGGCGTTGGATAATAGGTGGTTCAGCTTTTTGTTGAGTTGTAGTCGCTGACAATTGTGGGGATTGCAGCAATTGGCGACTAGGTGCGGGGGAAAGGTTCGAGCGGATTCGATTTTCAAGATCGTGGAGATCTTCATCCAAGAAATGTAGTTTATGGATGATTGTTGTGACGTGTGAAAGAGTTGCTCTGAGACCGTTTGGGTTTACACTCATAGCATGGAATGAGGAATATTCCGAGTGCACGGTCTCTTCGCTATCTTCAGGTGATAGCGAACGAATTATATCTTTCCATTCGTCGAACAAGGTGCGGAGACATTGTTCTTTCTCCTTCAACAAGACGCAAGCATAGGAAGCTGCTCGTCTAGCTTGCTGGAGACTGGAAATTTGTTCCATTGACGACAACGTCTCGTCAATGTGGAACTGCAGATAGGAATCTGCATCATCCAGTAGGGGTGTGCATTCATTTAAATAAGGTTCAACAGTCATTCTCAAATGGGCTGTTGGTGATGCCTGCGGCGGGACGACTGGGTTGGCGGCTTGTAGACGATCCATGTCGAACAAAAAAAGGGGTAGATTGGATTGAATAAATTTATTAGTGAAGAACACAATAATATGATGCAAACAATAGTCGATTGGAGTGGTTGGGTTGATTGGAGCTCGAAAGCCAGCAGCCTTTGCTTAGGGTAGGTTGGTAGTCACAGTGAGTTGAGTGGATTGACAGGAGGTCTCCGAGGGGATGGGGTGCCCACAGCCGTTGCTTGGGCAATATATTTATCACACTGGGAAGAGCGGTGGTGGGAGATCTCCGAGGGGATGCGGTGCCCACAGCCTTTGCTTGAGCAATATCTTTGTCACACTGGGGTATCTGTTATGAGGCGAACCCGGAGAGGGGCGGGGTTCTCCGGATTGATTACAACATGTGATTATTAAGATTACCATATGCCAAGTTTGGAAAGGATGTGCCGCTTATTGCGTCCAGTACGCACATAAAATCGGCACAACAAAGACACAATTGTAGGATAAGCAAACTTTATGATGGGGTTAATGAATGGGAAACGGATAGTTTAAAGAGAGGTCAATTGCTTTTTATATAAGTGAGATAAACAATTAATGACCTTATCAAATACTATTTAATGAAGGCAAACAGTCGCATCAATGATCTCTATCTAATGACTTATCAATTCGCTAGCGTGCGACACTGACGCTAAAGCATATTAAAATAGCAACACCAAAATGTTCCATCTCCCATAATCTTAATGAACGATAATAAGGTTGCACATAAACTGTTGCGTACTGTTCTGGGAAGCAGTGCTCTTTCAACGTTTATTAATAACAGCTTCATGTCTTGACCAATTAGAAACTATTTTGTGCATTTAACAACTGTGTTCGTTCAAAAATTTGTCGACATTTGTTGTTATGCATTAGATAAAGCCAAAACTCTTCTCACTATTAATAACTTTGTCCTCTTTTTCGCTTTGTCTTTTTATCGCTTTTGTTGCAATCAAACGAAAATATGGATAAAGCGATAAAAATATTGATGTTTTCTCAATAATAATACTACTTTATAACACTTACAATAACAGTAATTATACTGATAAATTTATTCATTTTCAATGTTCCGTTCATTGAACCGACATCAAAGGTTGCAGTGAAATAAAGTAATGCACCATAATAGTAAATGAAAGTTGAAGAATTGGGATGTTCAACCCCATTCAGTAGACATACAACGATATTTATTAAGAACGAAAGTACCTGTTCACTGTCTTTGAAAAGAGCCACATTCGATTTACCTTCGTTGTATGACAAATGTACTTCACCAATGTTCGCATCGTTGAAAGCACAATACGTCACCGCTTCACTACCCTAATATTATGAAGTGTTTCTGAGTGTTTCTGAGCAATCTTTTCGATTACTTACCATCAGCTCATCATCTGAAAATCCGATGGCGATGTAATTCGAGGCTGGATTTGAAGCAACGTTGAAAATCTCCATTGTAATCGATTGGTCGTCCGAATTAGGTGTAAAGCTGAATATATCTCGACAAATGTTGTGATGTTGACAGCTTATTGGAACAAATATGCAACCCTAAAAGATTGATTGAAGTCAGCGCAAAGCATTTCAATTTTGATAAGTGCCTGCATTTATTTGTAGAAAATTATTTCGTAAGTAGTTTAAGTGAACGATGAATTGTGCTGGAAATGTTAATGTTCGACTACTTTCAAGAAATACCTTTTTGATACCGCAATCAGATGGGTCGAACTGAGCAAACACTTTCGAAGTGATGAGTGCACAAAGCATTACCAAGCGATTTGTGTCGCTCATTATGAACCAACACTCGTTGAAATTCACTTCTAATAGACACGTTAACTGATTATTCGTTTGACTGAATGATTCCACATTCAATCGCCACGCAAACTTACAAAATTTGCAGATGTATTTATGTTAACTACATTCACACTTTCATGACAATAACATTATTCGATTGCTGATCACGTAGACGGCAAGAAAATAAAACGTTAACAACAAAACTGATAATGAGCAGACAGATGGCTTGAAGATGAAAATATTTTCATCATGAGAAGATGTTCTCCAAATACTGCTCAAACTTTAAAACTAAATAGTTCCAATTAAGGATATAGCAGGTTTTATTGTGGCTCCGGACCTGCTCTATCTGAAGAAATCAAAAGTGTTCAATTGGTTGTTCAGGAAATTTGAGTGTACGGATTTCATGAAGGTGGTACTCATTGAATTACTGTAGTAAAATATTGATCGATCAACACAAAGATCAAATGCATAGAGATAGTCGACGTGATAATACAGAATCGCTTTATCGCACAATATTTCTTTAGAAAAGCAGCAGGATTTTTGGATTGATGCATTGTTGATCAACAAAATGACTCTTATCTAGTAGCTCAGTATCTCCTCTATTCAAAAATATCAAACAGTTACAGAATTGCTGGCCCAGGCTAAACATACAGTTGGGTGCTTTTTCTATTTCAACTGTTAAGAGAGACGTTTATAATCAATGAATCAAAGCAGTTTCCGTTGAGAACTTTGCGTACATAATTTCTTCTGAATTTTGAAAAGAACCTTGAATAAAAATAACCTTTTTTTTCTGGTTTCATTTGAGGATATTTCAAATAAAGGAGATTGCTGATGGCACGAATATAATTTTAACAATTAACTAAGCAGTTGGATCACTGTCAAGCATTCTGATTTGTGAACGGCTAAAGCATGGAATTGATTACGAGGCATCTGTCCCATTGATGTGACAGAAGCAATCTAATATTCGAATCGTGTGGTTTTATTGACGTACACACTCACCTAGTGAATTCACATACCATTGTGGGATTTATTTTGATAATACCTGGATTGGCAAGCAGGCTATCAAACGTTTATAACGTTGCTAGTCAATATGCTCACGTTTCCGTGCGCATTGTTTTAGCCTCAATTTATGCCACCGCGCTGGCTAGGCGAGCAGGCCAACCGAACACAACCGAGTAAATAATTAGTCGCCGTGAATACTTCGCATAATTAAACACAGTCAAATGCCAATTCAATAAATAATCATTAATCTAATTAAATAAATATTCCGCCGATCGCTCACTGCGATTGACGAAACAACCACCCGATGTCCAAGTAATAATTAATAACTACAATCTGATATTATTAATACTGATAATACACAATACTAAAGAATCGAGAATAAAATAGTGATGTGAAACAATTCAATAATATACATATCAAAATCTCTGATTATTTCAGTTCACATAAATCACATCATATGGCCAAAATGGCAATTGCATTTTTTGCTTTAATTATTCACGGAAATAGATTATTCGTGAAAGACAAGAAGAAGGAGCTAAAGTCGTTGAAGCCGGTACGGCTAAAGTAGCACAATTCACTTGTAAAAGTGGGATAGACAAGTTATCGAATGAATTTAACATGAACGTTGATCTGTTTTTGAAGTGTTTACTCGTTGAAGCTTGTTGTAAAGCTTTGTTGTAATTCAGAAACGATCATATAGATACATGGAGTTCAAATGCATTTGATCGATGAATAAGCATTCAAGTTGCTTTTCGCTCGTAGCATTTTCACTGATCGAAAATTAAACTGAGCAACAAATAGTGATGAACGCGAATAGCGATAATCATGAATCAATTTGGTGGTAATTTCTTGCACGTATTCCGATTAGTTGGTGATTCATCAAAATCTGTAACGGACTGGTGATCCGAGCATCCAACAGCTGATAGAGTAAACACACTCAACTAACCAAAATTGCTACATTCACTTACGAATCGTACATAAATGGATTAAGAATCATATATAAATTCTTCTTTGTATGCAATCACAATTGAAATTGTATGCTAATTTGGAGATAATGAGGATTTATAATCGAATTTCATCGAGCTGAACGATGTAAAATCCTGTACAATTATCGCAAACATTCGAAATTCTCTTAACAAAAATTGTCGGCAATATGCAATTTTGAGAATTTATAATTTAGCAGTTGCACGATTTGAGAAAGGAACAATCGAAATAATTTCATGTAACGAAACTGCAATGAAAACAGCTTTGTGCTGACTCATTTTGGAAGTAAAGGGATACATATATATGTTGGATATTTTATGCGACTGAGGTAGCAGATTATCAGAATGAAGACTCGAACTGATCGCAGAGGCATATTTTGATGTGATAATGACAAACTAATCTGACAGTAGTGACTGTTTAATTTTTTATGTTGTTCGGTGGGTCAATAGATTCAGTAAAAAACAGCTTGACTCTAACGTATCAGTAATAGGAAAGAATATAGGCACACACGTCGCGGTGATCATCAACGACGACCCATAAAACGAAACACATATTACAATCATCAAGTTGCTCAGATAGTCGTCTGCTTTGCGAGTATCAACATAAAAGAAAAACGTAAACCGGATCGAATCATGCATATACACGAACAAATGATACAAACTTGTTGTTGCAGTGGTAGTAGTCAATTGTTGGTTTGGTGAGTGCACAGCGCAATACAATGCGACCAGATGAACGCGATTTCATTCATTGTTCATTTACTCACTTGGAGGCTATTCTACCTTTTTTGGAAATTTCCATTATAATAATCCAGTTGCGAAAGTGATTACGATTGCGAAACGCTCATTGTTGTCGATCAAAAGCCTATTCGTTACTGTTACGGCTCTTTTCATCATCAGTGCTTCGAGATTGTTTCTGATAAATTTTGCGCAAAACTTTCGTGATTATTAAAACATGTAGAACGGCATCGTCAACATAATGATGAATGGTCGATTGTCCATTTTTGTTTCACCAAACGAATTCGCATTTTTATTTGGCAACGACGCTTTCTTAGAGAAACACCTTTCCAGCTATCGAAAACAGTACTCATTTTGACAACTTCCTCTGCTTTATGATATCATTCATTGGAAAATTGAAGCCGAATGGTTTTCAGGAATCAAGCACAACAATAATTGTAATTAATTAGCGTGAAATCATTTATTTATGTTCGCATAATTAATGTGACATTTAGCATTTCACATTATAAATAATGATACTGTCGATCGGATGTATGAAACGGAATGTTTGCGCATTGAGTTCTTCAAAGATTCGTAGATTCTGGTCCGTTGGATGCGCATTATAGTCTCGTCTAAAAATGTGAAGATGCACAGAATTAGTGAAGAAAACTCGTCAATGATTCGATAATCGTAGTATTGTTTTGATCAAAATGTTATTCGCGTAAAGGAGAAGAGCATTGATACGGCTACAGATCAATGCCAAACAAGCTTATTTTATTTCTCATACAATCGCTACGGATTCATTCCTGAATCTGATTTATTTAATTTTCATTCAAATGAAAGTTCGAAGAAAGTATCATACATAATTGAATACTTTATAGTGAACGTTAGCAATTAGGTTAGTCAACGTGCAAGATTACGTGCAAGACAATGTGGACTACTTGGCATTGACCGATCAAATCTCTGTTCCGACACTTTTTCCACTTCAATTGATCACATCACTTTTATTTTATTGAAACTTCCCTGGTTAAACTTTTACTGCTCCAGAAATGAGCCAATTCTTGTAGCCAGTTTTTATCTGAACGTGGAAAATTTATTTCTCTCCCCAACGACACCTCATGTACACATTAAGGTCAGGTGTAGTCTTGAAATACGTCAAATTCCTGTGCCTCATCGATGAATTAATTCGCCCTGTTGGATCTCTTTTTCTCTGTGCTCTACCTGACCAGGTCGCTTTAAAAGTGCAATTTGGCTTCTGTTATCAACCCCGTCAGATGCAGATTGAATCGTAAGCGCTTTGTTTATAACAAGGAAGACGGTTTGGGAGAAGCACTTGACATGTTTTCTTGATGAATTCATGGGTATAGTTGTTCGGTTATGCATTGATTTAGCAACAAACAAGTCAGAAAATGTTGAAGATTTCGAGTGTCGAGAGCTGGGTGTGAGATGTGAAAGTGAAACTTGGGATTTGAATATTCTGATGGAAATACTCGATGATGGATTGTGGTGAATTCAAGCTGATTCCACTGGTTGAACGAACAGATCTGTGTGCAGATGTGATTTCGCTTCTCAATCAAGTATGTCCTGTAAAACGTTACACACCTTCTTAATAAAGTAAAATCTAGTTTTCATCGGAACACTCGCTTGAATCGTTCAAGCGCAGATATTTTAATTATCGCAAAAATTGTTTCGGAATATGCTCATTCTTACCACTACTTTCATGATGCATCATCGCGATCAAAATATTCGTGATCGTGTGCTAGTTATACGTATAAATGTTGAGTTCAATGAATTAACTATCACTGAACGCAGTGTTACATGATTTCAGGAATGGCCACGCAGTGTAGCGGCTCGAGAGCACAGTATATCGAAATCTTTGAATCATTCGCCTCCGATGTCATTCGTTCTAATTGAACGAAACACAGGAATATTAATGGGTCATGCACGGTTATGCGCATTACCGAATGAAGAACAAGGATGCTGGATTGAATCTGTTATTGTTGATAGAAGCATGCGTAATCGAGGATTAGGTCGTCATATCATGCGGTTGCTTGAGACTGCTGCTAAATCGTTCAGCTTCAATAAGGTTAATCATTATGTTCATCATTTTCTTACACATCCGGTTTTTTGTATCTTTTGGCTGAACATTTTCATCATGGCACAGTTTTCGTATAAATTCATTTTTTATGAACTGACAGCACTTATGTTCTGAATTTTGCACTTGAATGTCATTAAAATCGTTCGAATCATCATCGGCAAAATCTTGGCGATGATTATAAACTCACTCCATTGTAGTGCTATTTATCAACGGAGGATAAGCAAAGATTCTACGAAAAATGTGGCTATGAGTGTTGTGAACCCATTCTCAATGTTGGTGCAAATACGATGCTGTTGAAAAACCATAATTTGACTGGATTGTTGTGCGGATCACAGCCACAGTATGGAGGAGTAGATCGTGTTCGTAGTGTTTCTCTTTAAACCTATGATACCTTTTAACTAAATCGATAACTTCAATGATAATTTTTTAAAGAATCTATTCGTCTCAGTTCTCTTTGAAATGTTTATTGGAAATCAATTCGAGTAGGTCTCGATAAACGCCTGAAATGAGATCTAGCGGATATCCAAGTGGTAAATTTAAGCGAGCAAAAGTCAGAGTTAAATTAGTATTGAAAACCGAAAGTTGAGTTGCGCAAATGTTTTTGATCTTCACAGCCGGAATTATTATCAGTATTTTGAATTGGTGTTATCTTTTGAATTTGTTGTTTTGATGAGTATTTTCTTTTAGAAAGGTGTCGTCAGGAGTGGTACTGTTACGCGGCAATCGTCAGATGTTAATGACATTACCATTATAAAAGCTGGTACTCCTCCCCCTCCACCACCTCCACCCTTGTTCAATAGCAGTGCACGACTTCATTCATCATCAGCTGATAATACGAAAAGAACGCAATATATGTGCAAAATATTACATTAGTTCAATTTTCGCATTTATCATGCCGATTTAATCTGTTTTGAAATCGTCATATTAATTCAAATTAGATGAGAATTTTGCTCAATTGGTTTACTCGTGCATTAATTTCTTTGCATCTGCTTACTGATATAGTCTCGATTGGGGCTTTTTTGCTCGTCGCATTCCATATTAACGTATTCGTTAGTTCTGTTCAAATATATTTTTATAATTGTAATGTACGGGTGCAATTCGCCGCATTGCATTCTCGAAAGAAGTGTCTTCATTGGTCTGACTGCAATAAAGCTTTTTATCTAAACAATATTATTTATTGCATGACTGAATTGAGATTATTGTTCGGCAAGATTTGATTAGAGTCATCGTGAAAGATGGCAATAAAATTTTTGTATAACTGATATGTTTAACGAGGCTTCCGTTCGGAATGAATAAATGAAATAAGTATTCACGTATAACACGGAAATGTTGATGTAATAAAAACGAATGCAGTAAAGGAAATAATAACTTATGCGAAATAACTATTATCAAATCATTGGTCGGTCTCAGTTTGAGTGCAGTTTTGAATTTGTTTTCGAATTTCATCGATTTCGTTTTGCAATACTTTTATCTCATTTATGAGACGTTCCTTCTCATTATGACTGCCGTCCTTTACATTTTCCGCACTTCTAATCATTTTAATTTCTTCCTTCAGCTCTTCTCTTTCTCTTTCCATCAGTGTCATAGACACGTTATGCTTTATCAATTCCTAAAATTGTATCCATTTCGAAACGCTGTTAGCGGCGTTACACAGTACAAAGCTTAAGATCATTATCAGCATTACACAGCATTCCTTTCTAATGAAAGAGTTTTTTAGATTCGCCTTTATAGAGCTTAGTCGTTAAATATTTTACAACGTGACTCATTCGTTGCATAAGAAAAGTCGAAAACCCTAACTTTTTAATTTGTGAGCAAAAGAATACATCAGATCACTATTTATTGATTGCAAATGCTTTATCGTGTTGCACCATATGATTAGTTTTTGTAGTCAACAGTCATATGTAGTCAATAAGTAATATTCTGGAATTTATTGAATCTCAACCCAATACCTTTTCAAATTCATCTTCTTCTGCGGTGATTCTCTTGAGAAGTTCCATTTCATGGTCATTCTCGAACAGCTTGAAGTGTTTCGTTGTATCCAGAGCGAATTGATGCGAAGCGTTACGAATGAGATCGTCAGTGTGTACTTTATCGAAATGAAATTCTTCTATGAATGTATTAAATTTATTTCTGAAACACAATGCAATCAAAACCATCCGTTTAATTCCTCGTTTTGCCCATTATTACTTCGTACAATTAATGATCAATTAGTGCAATTATTCCACTGCTATTTGAAGCTTACGATTAATCTTTTTTCTTCAATCCGCTCTGCCACATTTTGTTTGCTTTTCACTAACTTCCCTGCTGTAAATATTCGTCATACTGTTGGGCTCATGGTCACAGGCGATTTTCCTTTCGAAAACAAAGAGTGATTAGTAAAGGATTTGATGACTATGAAGATGTCATATTTCGAAAATGGTATATGTCTGAAGAATACTTTTTGACGGTTAATCACTGTTATAATGAATGATTGATAATGAATTCAGTCATAGATGAAACCTGAATTCACGTTTGAATGATTCGAGTAGATGTTGAACATCAATTGACGGATATGAGTGTGCAAGAGAAATAGATGCGAAGTGATCGTTTACCTTCAATGGTGTTACGTTAATCAGCAATTACTAATGCATAAATGAAAGTTGATTAATCAACATGCATACTTTATCGATATATTCATTGAAACACTCAGCGAATCTTGTTGTTTCTTCTTGCATAATTCTTATACGTTCGTTACGTTCTCGCACAATCACTGTAGCCGCTTCACACTTCCTCATCAGATCTCGTCTAAACTTTTCGATAAGAATGAAACCTTTCGAAATAGCAAAATCAACAATATGCTTCAGCAAAATAATCAACAACATGCCCGCAGAAAGTTCATTTTGTGAGCTGTTTTGAAAGCATTTGCTAGGAAATTTACTGAGTAAACGCGGACGAACTTGAATGATTCAAGTTCAACACTAGTACGACTGATTCAAATAAACTGCTACACTGGGATCATCGTTGTTTTTTCCATTAAACTCAAATTTTTTTAGGCAAGGACTGTAATGGAACATACGACTGTAATACGACAAAGTTATGTGATCTAATTTGGATGAATGGAACATTTGTTTGAACATAAACAAAATAAGTACCTCAAACCTTGCATTTTCCATAAACTCATTTCGGAGTTGTTGGCGATATTTATCAATTAATATCCAGTCGTTCTTCTGAGTTTCTCGAGCAGTTTTTTGTTCATCGATAACATTTGGCTTGGATTGATTTTGAGCTGACATGGCTCGAGAACGCTATATAATATCACTTATAGGCATACAATGATTGCGACTTATTCATTCAAAGTATCACTTTCAGCAACACATCCAATCGCACACCATTTGACCAAGCACTTTTGTTCATGAACGTAACTGCTAAACGTCAGCCAACTTTACTGTGCATTCATGCATATTTGCGTTTTAATCGATCAAGCCTTAGACGGCAGCAAATATGATGACTGAATAGTGTTGTCAGATTCTTATCGAGTTATTTCACGCGATCATGGAGTGGCAAATAACTTTACTTATGAAACAAATGCGATTATGTGATATGAATTGTTCATATGATTAAATACACCATCACGCCAAGAATTTGTTGCAGAATGTCTTCACAAAATTCTAATTGATTCTGAAAGAAGTTCATCAGTAAGCGGTGATCGACAAAGAATTTTGTGACAAAGCAGTTATTGAATTCAGTGCGTTCCTTAACCATTATTATCGACAAAACTCTTCGATAGTGATGAAGCGATCGTTTGGTAGCTGCAAAAAGCAATGGGTCATCCGATTGCACTGGCGTATGGCAGTTCCCGAATACATATCATCCCAAATTGATTTCGAAAACCCGACCCTTGAATTCCTGATATCACAAGTTATGCATTGGAAAAACTCGTCAAAAAATTGCTTTCTCATAAACTGAGTTCAAAGAGAATGATGCATAATAAGGGCAATTTATGAATTATTCACGGGAATAATGACATATACATATATCGTACCGTAATTTATGCAGTGAAAGACTACATGAATGATTATGATGCGAAAATGAGAATTCGTTCACGATCCTTTTATTGTGCACCGAAGCAAAATTGAATTCGATGGTTGCTATTATAATTTGAAGTTGCTATTTGTACCAAAAGCAATAATGTTCACGTCAGTGATAATGATTAATAATAAGATGACAGTGCGATTATCATACGTCATAGATGGGTCAACGTGATCAATTTTCATTTTCTCTGCGTGTTTGTCATGAAAATTCATGAGAGTCGCCTGTGATCACGTATGGTGCCATACGTGATCAAAATTCATGAGGTTGCTGTTCTTCTGTTCCATATAACGATAGAAATTTTAGTTGTTCACTGAAAATAAACTGAACATTTCCAAACGAACGCAACGAAATCAATGAGTAATTTAGTGAATTGCTTTATAACGAATAGTCGTTGCTAATTGTAAGTCATAGTCCTAGTTAGCAATAACGAATCTGAGCAATCTATATCTCTAGTAAAGCCGTTCATATTGGATTTCGACTGAAACTTCATTGTGGCCGCGTTCAATGCGGTAATAATGAGATAACAATCCTAATTGTTCAACTTTTCATCACTCTAGTGTCGATTAAAATGCTCTTTGATAAAATGTTGCGCAACGAGCAGGATTCGAACCTACGCGGGCATAGCCCATTGGATTTCAAGTCCAACTCCTTAACCACTCGGACACCGTTGCTCTATTAAGTACCATACATGGTAACTCATATTCTGAGTTTTGTTGGATGGGTGACTGAACTTTTTAGTTCAGTGATCGCTTCGCTGTTTCCCCGAATGTTCTAAATCCACTCGACTTCTCAGCCTTTTAGATTGACTTCACATTGTTATCCGTTTGTTGTTTCCAACGAATTTCAAAACACTACTCATCGTCAATAATCACTTTATGAAGTGAATGAAATGACGAGGAATGAATCGAATTTGATTTCGTTTTCAATTCTACTCTAACATACCAACACAGATAACATTATGCGGCATTCCAATAACAGAACAATTCGCTTCTCATTCATCACGATTCTCCCATATCCTTTCAAACTTTCAACTTTTGCTGATAACCTTATGAGTATACCATGCAGTAATCAGCTTCAGATTTCACGAGTCTCCAATCGTTTCGAATTTACTGCTTATCACCGAAATGTCCAAAGAAAAAAATCTCTGTGCTTCTTAGTTTGTGCTTATTTTCAATGCGTTTATCGTGACTTCTACTTCTATTTTCAATGTGTTACTACTTCTACTACTCGTGACTTCTGCAGTCAATAATTTACTCGTGACTTCTATAGTCAATAATGTTGTTTCTCAAGTTCTCCTCAATAATTCCTCAGTGTACGTTTCTTTGAAGAGGAAACCCATGACCAATGCTGATTCGAAAGCATTTATTTCCATGATCTCGCCCATACCGATATCATCACACCAACATATTCACATCATCCAATATTCACAGTGTGCAGATAATAACAGTTTTTTGCAGATTTCCACCTAATCAAATATTTGTTCATGTATATTTTCAGCTGTTACTTTCAGCTAACATTCAAGCGATGATGTGCAATCGATGGCCACTCGCTAGTACCATCGTCACTTCGTTGATTAACTGCGAATTCTTCAGTGTATCGTCACAGATCACACACCACCCTTACATAATCCTATTAAAATCGCTCCATCCCGCACCAATTCCAATAACCGCCAATCTATTTCCCAACAAACTCACACTAAAAAATCAATGTGAACAATACGAAATTATTATGATGAATTGAGATATATTATGAATTGGCACTTCGCCAATGCCATAAGATATTTTGCGATTATGGACAGCTTGACGGTTGCGGGCGGTATTAGCCGTGGTACGCGTGCGATAAGGAATGGTGGTACCGCGAAAGTGATGTGATGTGGTGTTGAGTGCTTTGAGCGGGATTTATTTGTGCTAATTGTCAAAAAAATTTTCTTCTTGCTAGCTGTATGACAGCATCGAACGATGACGAAAGTTGAATTTTTGTTGTGGTTCGCGAGAGTACATTGTCACGAAAAAAAATAGACTCAGGCTTAGGTTCAGGTTTAGAGTGAGTCTCGGAAAAGAACTGATTACTGATTGCTCCGATGTGAGGCGGGCGAGCAGCTCTCTGTTGCGGATCACACGTGTTTTTTATTCAAAGCAACTCTGCTTTGATTCACCGAATGTCTCCTAATCGTTCTCAAATGTAGTAGCAGTAGTTGTTTTTTTGCGATCATACTCTGTGTGTGTAAGTTATTTTTCGGAAGCGTCGATCACTTGCTGTGCATTAATTTATTCGTTCAGTTCCAAACACATCAGGATATCAGCTAGTATCGAATGGTGGTTTGTTGTGAAGACATTTAAATAGCAGATTCTTTGTTGTACGATGCATGTACGAACAGAGTCATTCTCTCACGCTTTTTGTTTCTGTTTGAAGCTCGAAGTCGTTCATATGTGCTCACAAGTGGCTTTTGGATGTTGTGAAGCTGCGAATTTGATTGTTTGTTGACTGTTGTGCTTGCTGTTGGTTGTGCTGAGATCTCAGCATCAATCTTTTCGTGTTACCTGTCGTTGGCGCAGTTTCCGCTTACTTTCTGGCCATTCTCTTCAAAAGGAGAGGCACACTTCCTAGCTTCAAACAAGCACCTTCAATGGGAAGAGAGGAAATTACTTATTTTATATCATCTAAATGATATGTTAATATGACCAAAGTCACACTTTTTGTTCGTTTGATTTGGCTACAGATCACTGTTATGAAGCTAAATTACCATAATCGTGACATATTTAGCGTTTATCAGGATATCCTTAAGATAAGTTGAGATATGCGTGAAAGCACACACGAAAAACAAGTCGCATTTGACATAGTTGTAATTATCGTCCTCTTTTTTTTGGAATCAGTCTCGTTTAGAAGTATGAGCAGAGAGCAAGTTTCTGTTCAAAAATCATCATCATTGTTATTGGAAGAAAGAAAAAATTACGTTTGAACGAGTCGGTGAACATTTTCAATGTAAACGCATCAGATTCATTTTAATTGCACTTATTTATTTACTTAAGTTTTTTGAGTCGAAATTTTTGTTGACTTATCACTGTTGTTATTGTTGATTTTTTAAATTGGATTCGCATTGAGAGATGATTCTTTTGAAAAAAGCTGTATCAATTTCAATATACATCGGATGTAACCAACAATTGAAAACTTTTCTAAACTATACACGTAGCAACTTGAATGTTCCCTCTGAAAATTATGCTACCTTTCATACATATTCAACGTTTTTGTTATCTTCTATCGTTTTCTATATTCCTTTGAAAATTTAAATTAGTAAAGAAGCGTAGTAACAGATGGTGACAGCTTGTGTCACCACTGAGGATTATTTATGAATTCAGCGATTTTCTGTGTTAATCGTAGTTATTGAAACCTTTAATGCAATCAGTGTGTTCACTGTGGCTAAGAATCAGCAGCAGTACAAACGTGAACTAGACATGTGTATTAAGAATTCATTTGCGATCGTTGATATTTCTGGGGGAGTTTGATTGAAAGGATGTTTTCTGATGCCTTTTAGGTATGTATCGAGGGCATTCCGCAAATGTGAAAGATATTTTGTAGTTGTGTTAATGGAATATTTACAGTTTTTTTTGGCAGTTGAATAATGCTTTTTACAGAGTGTGTCCGTACGGTCATTCATATGATAAGTTCTAGTCAATGATTGAAAATTGAGTGTAAACTGCATATCGTTTAATGAACATTCGTAGTTTTAAGTTGTGCTGCTTGCAGCTAAATTGCGTTTTCGTGCATTCATAAATGAGCTGTGTGAATTAATTGTTTACGACGACTGACATTTCAGTAGTTTTCAATTTATTAACTTCGTTCGGGCACAATGCTAACGTTGTTCTATTCGTCAAGAGCAATCCCAGTACGCCTGGTAACGAGCGCGTCATATGCAACTCGAACTCGAAAAGTTGCCATTCCTGACGGTCCATCTTTTCAAGATTTCGTTTCGTCAGGTAATTTTTTTCGTTGTTTCCATCCTTTTCTTTATGCTAGAAGTGGAAATTATTTCCACGAAAAGCAGTTTACATTTATGAAGAAATGAGTATATGCGAAAGATGTGACTTTAATACAGCATGTATTCTGCTGTGCAAAGCTCGTTTGTCGAACGAATTTACAAAACTTATAGTAAAATTCTCAGTCATTATTTGTGATGATTTCCAAAAAACAAATTGAAGTGAGACGAAATTGAATTAAGGAAATGCAAAAGAAGCAGTGGCCAAATATGAGGGTCGTTTGAAGCTTGAAATTGGTGGAAAGAGACTCAGATTACCACCGTGGCTGAAACGAAATGTTACATCAGTGGAAAATGGCAATTATTTTAAGCTGAAAAAACAAATAAAGGGACTAAAACTTTCAACGGTTTATTTTAATATTAATTAGTTATAATTTTATGATTAATTGCTCAGATGGTTTCACTCCATCATCAAGTCCACCTCGTATCACTTTAACACCGCTTTATTTCTTCATAACATTGTCCATTCCTTCTGTTTGCATATGTAATCAATTTTAAAGAACCTCTCTAATAAATTGCTACTCACCATATGAAATGAGTACAGATCGGTTGTCTATTTTATTTTGAATGCGCAATAAATTAATGGACAAGTGAACTACATCGAGCATCGTTATGCATTATCATTGCCATCTTTCGTCTTTTATTGGCTCACTCTTTAGTAGGTTCTTTGATTTAGCGGAGATTTTTCACGGTGGGAATAAATTGTTGCAAAAAATAGAAATTAGTGAGTAAATTTTTGAAATTAGTGCGTATTCATTGGATAATAAATAATTTAATAATGGTAACGCTCAAAGAATAATTCAATGCCCATCTTTCCTAAATGAGTCTTTCGACGCACTTTTTTTCATAACAACCCTGCACTTTCGATTCCACTGTATGTCCATCACATATAACACTTATTGTATCGCTCAGACCTAACTCTGAATGGGGTATTTCATTGGATCAAGTTTAGATAGCAGTTTATTCTACGGAAGCAAAAAAAAATTTTTGGATGTATTGCTTGAAAATTTGACCGAGAAAATGACGTGAACGTTCAGTTAACGATATGGATTTAGTCGATGAACGTTGGATTAAGATTTGTTTGATTCTAGATGCGAGTCACTAGTCAGTCATATTAATCACTAAGTGAATTGATTGGCCGTTAACGAATGGATCTTCCACTGTGATTAGTTTTTCTAATTAGTTAAATTTACTGATAATTTGGATATAAATGAATGAGTTGATGAAATATTAATTATTTTTAAATGATTGAGTTGTTTGTTGAATGAGGTATATATAACAAAGGTTTGTGAAGAGGCTCGTTGTCCGAACATTGGAGAATGCTGGGCAGGATCACGCAGTGCGCCTGCAACGGCTACTATTATGCTTATGGGGGACACTTGCACTCGAGGATGCAGGTCGCTTATCATATCATTGCGTTATCACTCTTTAGATATTTTCATTTGTTCGATTATTACATAAAATTCTTCGCATTCTTAATTTGGTTGTTAGTTTTATAAATTTTTTTGCATTAAATAAATTTTGCATAAATTTGCAATGTTTATTGAAATGTTCATTTAAAATTTCGGCTGAATGGAAGTTCGTGTTGTGCCATCGATATTGTAAAACGCATGGATGACCAATAGTGAGACCAAAGAAAGCAGTTTCAGATATGAAAATAGGATCCCTCATATTTTGGGAATGATGCAAAGTATCAAAATATTTCGTGTTTTTACCTCTGCATGTGTTCATTATTCATTTTGCATGCTGCAACAAATAACGTAGTCGGTTGACGTCATTTCTGTCTCGGTGGTGCATTCTTTAATTCATTTGAGAGTGACAGCTTTCCTGGTTTTTTTTTCTAGGTGGAGTGGGGAGAGGGTGAAGAGAATTCTTAGTGAGCTCGTGATCATGATGGCATCGATGACTTATTCTTTACGTGAAGTAGATTTTGATAACAATTTGAAGAATTAATATTTTAAGGTTTTGCTCCGTAAAAACAGCACGCAACCCGCCTCCACTCGATGCGGATGAACCGCTAAAGACGGCTGAAGCTATTGCTGAATGGGGTGTTTCGTATGTGGTTTTTACATCTGTTGACAGGTAAACAGCGATTTAGCTTCGATCCAAATTTTATTCACTTTTATATGTAAATATGCACTGAACAAATACTAAACTTGGATGAGACCTTCTACATGCGGAACTAATCGTTTATTCGGCAACGATCAGTGGTACTCTTGATTGTTTTATTCGGTTCGAGTTATTTGTTTGCTGACAAATGAATAGCCGCTGATTGTTGATATCATTCTCGTGAGGGTTGGGCCGAACGAGCAATTTGATATTGTTTTTGTTATTGTGAGAAGTGCTTATTTGGTGCAGCACCGTTAATCCACCTGTACTTCCCTTAAGGATAATGTGTCTCCGTCTGACTGCTAAGGAGTGTCAAAAAATTGCCAGCGTTGTGTTCGCTCTGTTAGCAGTCACCATTTTCACTTCTTAGTCATGAGAGAAAAAGAATATTAAAGGATTATTTTCAAACATTATTTGCAATGCCTTCCTTTCATATAGAGTGTTTTGCGCTTACTGATAAAGGAATCTGTTCGATACGATACGATAAGCAATGTACATGTTTATGTGCTGATCGTATTGTGCGATCGGATAGAGTGCTGTTCGCTTCGCACTTTTATTCATGGTCATTCTCTTGTTTTTGGTTGTCTGATTTGATCTATCGTGAACTTTGCATATGATCGCCAAAAATTTATTTTGGTTATAATATGTCGTATCACTTGTGCAGTTCGTTTTGTTAAAGCCACTTTCCTTCGATTTGAAACTAGAGATCGTCGAATGGCAGGGAAATTCAGATTGGCGTTAAATGAAATCACAGAATTTTTGATAATGTTATAGTCATTAGCGTTTCTGTGGGAGGGTTCAAACAAAGTCAATGACTGTAATGTAATTTGAAGAGATGACATACCGGATGGTGGTGCTTCGCATATCGCCGAAACAGTTCGACGGGTCAAAGAAGCCTCTCCAAAAATTCTGGTTGAATGTCTCGTACCAGATTTTGGTGGTTCGTTGGAAAGTGTCGAAACTGTGGTCCAATCGGGTTTGGATGTTTATGCACACAATATGGAAACGGTTAAACGTTTAACACCATGGGTTCGGGATCCAAGAGCGACTTACGAACAGTCCTTGAAGGCATTGGAACACGCTAAAAAGGTAGATAACTTCATCTGTTTGCTTTGTACAGTATTATTGATAATGGGATATTTGTGCGTTTGTTTGGCGTTACTCATTATTTGGTTACCGCTTTATTCATGGAATTCGGAGCAAAGATTTATTGTTTACTTGCAATTTCTTAGAAATTGCGTTGTCTCGGATAGCTTATGCAACTATAATTTATTCCATCTAATCCGTCATGCGATTACTTCATTCATGTTTCTGTGTAAAGGTAGTCATATTGAATACTACATTAATTTTTAATTTCAAAGTAGGTATTTAGAAGATATCTAGGGTATGGCGTTCATGCCTTGAAGTTTACTTCAGTGAGTTGTTGTACGAATGGAATAATGTTATGATTGGTTGATGGATAATTTAGACAAGACCAGACGTTGTTACGAAGACATCGATAATGTTAGGTCTCGGTGAGCGAGATGACGAAGTGATTGAGACAATGAGAGATTTACGATCGATTGGTGCGTTATTTATCTTTGCTTTTATCATTATCTCGTCATTTTTAACAATTTACATTGATGATGATAATACATAAAAGTGAAAGTGATCCTTCCTTTTTTCACATAACGTGAAAAGAGGAAGGATCACTTTCACATTTATGGATAATGACAAGGAATTATATGATTTAGGGTGAAGGAAGTTGTTTAATCAGCAAAAGAATACTGAAGTATCATTGCTGTTTGACGTGTGGTGTTTTAGTGCTCGATAAGTGGACTAATTCTTGCCTAATGAGAATTTTTTTTGAGGACGTACCGCATTTTATGATTGCTGTAATGTTACAAGGGGAGTTCTTGCATCGAAATAAATGAATAGATATGCAGTATGATATCAGGTTCGAAATACATATTCAGTAATTATTCGATGTAGTGAATTAACTGAAGATAGATACACATGTGCTTATTTGTGTATGGTCAATTAAATTACTACTACCTGTATTGTAAAGAAGCAACATATTTTATTATGAAGTGGCAAGAGGGGGATGTGTGCGCAGCTCGCAAATATTATATATGAAGAATAAGGCGAAACTTGTTAAATGAATAGAATAGCTTTAGCTATAAGATATTAAAAGATGATTCAAACAGCACAACTTACCAAAGCGCTCATTCATATAATATGATAAATGAAATGCATTCTAAGCGTCTCTCATCTATCCTTTATGCGACTTCTCTCAAATATCTGTCATATCTCTATGGTAACGTTGCCATTCAATCTCTGCACGCACTCTTCAGCTTTTCATCGTTACCTCTGTGCTGAAAGCTTCTCAATTGAACTTTACACAATCAAATCGCCATCTTATTTTTATTTCTCTTCTTATCTTCTCTTCAATATTTAAATCTTTGTACACCTTCGTATATTTATGTATGTGTATATGTAAATACGAATAAACGTACACAAAATATTGTTGATACTTATTATGTGTACATGCTGAAAGAAACCCTGGTAGAATCTTCGATCTTACATCTCCTCTGAAGATATTAATGATGTACTTAACGGCTTAAATGATCTCTATTTGACATTACCATCAAATTAGGATTCTAAAAATTTATCGTAACTCGGCTATGCTCTACCTCATCATCTCGTCATATAATAACATTACTCTACATAATTATGTGTTTGTTTTGGAATCATTTTATTCTGAATTTCACACGTTATCTGATCAGTTTTCTTCATTTGTTTACGTATTTTTCTCCTTGCTTTTTCTTTGTTTTTTGTTGTGCAGTTATAGACACCTTTTCACTTTGTTTATTCTGTTCTAATGCATTTCAAAGTTGATACATGAAATACCAAACAAAAATTATTCCAATTAATAATTTTATTGATTCATGCGGTTTGGTTTTATTGACGAGGCAGTAATAGTGTAATGCAATCATTACCCCTTAGAAGAGCGGGTGAACTAGGTACATTCGTACTGATACACCGACTGCTATTGTGATGACTGTTTAGCAGCGGCAGCAGCAGCAGCAGGAGCAAATAGGTTTAGGGGATGGGAGAGAGGTGTGCGTTTATAGGTGTATTGTTATTCCTTATGTGTTGGATGAGTCAGCTTTATCGACAACCTTATAAAATGTTATGAGGACATTAACTATGATGTGCAAATGAATGCAGAAAATAGTCGAGCGCAGTTTCAAATGTAAAACTTTCGTACACTGCCGTTTTTGTTTGTTTAGGTGTATATGTGCCTATTTATGAATTCTGCTCATGAAAATTTGATTCAGAGCGCAACAACCTAAGCTGTCAGAACCAATAAGCGTGTGTTTGTTTGCAGCGATCTAACGCGTACCGTAGAGCGTTTTGAGTACGATCTGATTCGAAATATTAAAGTTGCATTTATCACGAGTAAGTGCAGCAAACAACTATAAAAATACGTTTAACGCAGCATTTGTGAAAAACTTCCGATTCGCACGTTAAAAGATCAGATTGCTTCGTTAGGTGTTTGTTTTGATCATCAGCTTAAATCTCTCATCGTTTTTTATGCAACAGCATGTCAATGCAGACAATAGCATTTCTCACGCAACTCTTAATTTTTATGTATTCAAAACAAATCACTCTCTGTTTGTTTGAGTGGAACTCTTAATTTGTGGTATTGCGATCAGTGAAAACATTAATGACGCATTTTGAAATTAATCTAAGGACTGAAAGGCGGAAATGAGTGACATTCGTTTGGATATCTTCATAAATCTGTTTATCACTGACTTTGTAAATTCGGAATGAACGCAGCTATCGAATAGAAATACCATAAGGATTCAAGTTGTTTGAAACAGAATCGAATGCTGAATAATTAATATAAAGTGAAAGTGTTTGTATAGGTATATATATATGCTTTGTTTGCAGGTGTGGAGGCATTAACGTTCGGTCAATATATGCAACCAACGAAGAGGCATTTACTCGTCAAAGAATGGATTACACCAGCTAAGTTTGATGAATGGAAAGAAAAAGGCGATAGTTTCGGTTTTCTTTATACGGCGAGTGGTCCTCTGGTCAGATCTTCATATAGGGTAACAAATCTGATTTATTTATTTTTCCAAAGTAGTCCTTAAGTCTGTGAAAACTTTCATAAAATAACAAATGGTTTTTGTTTTACCATATTCGTAATGTGTTATCACATAATTATTAATATTGCTGTGGTATGCGGCCAGTTTGAAACATCTAATAAATTGTAAGTAAAATTTTCATTGTCTAATTTCACGTTTTGTTCATCATTTAAAAAAAACACGAATTTCGAGATGAATAAGGAACAATAGCGTGCATTGGTTCGTTTTTTTTGTAATGCGAAATGCGCAGAATGAATCAAAAGAGAGTTTGAACATTCAACAATTCACGCAGTTACTTTCTTGCTTGTTTATACATAGCTGATATTCTATTGTGGTGAACATGTATCGTGCTAATTATTACATTTTCCAGGCCGGAGAGTTCTACCTGTCGAATATCGTTAACGCCAAGAAGAAGGTGAATGAGAAATCAGCGGTAAACGCTTGAGTAGGCTGTGCTGCTTTGTAAATACGAATTCGATGTAGTTCCATGTAATGGTAATAAAATAATAAAGTTGACATTCATTAAACGAACTAAACTGTTCAAAAGGAATTAATAAATGATGTTCCAAGTGGTGTTAATTATTCAAATAAGTGGTCGTCATACCACCATTTCAATTATTTATCGTTGGTGTTTGATTCTATGTGTTGGTACCATTCGAGCGGTTCTGTATTGTTGATTTCATTTTTGTTTCGTTTTTCTTTTCATTAAATGGAAGTCGTCCCAAGGCTTGTTTTGCCTTGATACATGCAGTAGTGTGATTTGCAAAGTCTTTCTCAATGAACGAGCATAATTATAGTTTGAGAATTTTCGTTTACACTACAGTTCTATGCTTGTAACCTGAACTGATCAGTTGTGTCGTTCTGAATTTGGGTATTCCCTAAGGATTGTTTCATGTTGATAGTGGAACATCAGTTAGCAGCAAGCACCTAATAGTAAGCGTAGTCGAGCATTCACTCAGCTCGCGATCAGCTGTTTTGAAATGGGAATTGCTGATATGCAACAACACAACTAATGAATACTAGCAGACCGGAGAACAAACACTGAAACGCTTCTCTGTGTTTTTTTTTCAGTTGACAACTCTCGAATGAACAATAGCAAAAGTTCCGATATTTTTTGTATGTATGAAAAAAAATCTCTCCATGGATAATTCAATCGGGAATTTCCCTTCAGTGAAAGTGCAAATTTTTTTCGTAATATTTTCTTGAATAATTGTCTAGCGCACACGTATTTTAGTCGAGGAATATAGTGAAATTTTGAAAGTTATTCTAATAGAATTGTTTAACTCATTCGTAAAACTAACAGTTCGATCTGCGGTCTTGTATGTGGTCAGTTTATTGTGCGGATTGTTGTTTAAACATTTGAGTTATGGAAGGGAAAATAATGAGACTTTGATATTTTCGTACATCGTCAATGGTAGTCGTTGTTAAGTGGTTAGATAATGCCGACTTGTGAGTGAGGCGCTAAGCTGAAATAAAGTTTTTGCAAACATTTCGTTCTTTGCTTTACTTCATTTTTAGGCTTAGTTTTTTAAAACGAAAAAAGATCATTCTGAGTGCAAAAGAATTGACTTTTATTACCACGAATGTTGTTTTGAGCCATTTATTTAATCGTTACGATTATTGATGATAGTAGTATTTTAATATAATTACCACTATTGCGGTTGTTATCCTCCTACAATAACATCCATAACTATAGTATTCACTGAACGTTTCTGTGCTCGTTCAACTCACATCACCCAACTCGTCGAAACGTTTCGTTGTTAAATTCTATTTTGTTCTGTACCAAATTATCATATCAGTCCTATAGTTAGTTCTATTTGATGCGTACTCGTTGCCAAACGTGATATGAACACGTTTCTCGATTTTATTGATGAATTGAAGGATTTCAGTTGATTTATTTAAAGCTATTCATAATGAGTGTTACTGGTATAATAACTGGAAGGGCACGTGTCGTTTATTCTTGTCCTGAATTCTTACATCTTTCTAAAGGTGGTCTCGATGGTAAAATTGTTGCGTATAGGGATTCTTGGATTTCTAAAAATTTTGATATTCAAGATTGGGTTACTTTCAAAGCAAAAGCACATGAACCGGTATGATGTTTTATTTTATTATTTTTAGCGTTACTTTGATTCTAATTCGTTTATTTGATAAAATCGTTTATTCATCCGTTTATCGCTTCGACCTTAATGTAGTGGAAAGTCAGATATCAAACTTGTCCATCCAGAAAAGATAAAAATATGATAGTCTTCGATAGTGTGAAAGTCTTATTCTTTTGCTTGATAAAATCAAAGAGTAAACATCGAAGATGATAACTGAATTCAAGAAACGGATTATATGTGAATGGAAATGTTCATGAGCGATTCCTATCTATTGGGTAGACCAAATGATTCTTCATCCCTTCTATTTCACATTTCTAATTTGATAAAAGTAGTCGGTGCCATAATCAACAATGAATGTGATTGCAGGAAGGTACTCATGTCACTTTCGGTGTTAGATATAAGGCCTTACCAAATAGTGTTCAGTTCGAGTCAAAAGGTAAAATAGTCGATGGTATTGGTACTTTAATGAAGGTTGATGAAGCGAAGGGACAATATGGATTTATTACGGTATGTTTTTTCGGTGTTCTGTTAATTTTTCGAGAAAATAGAAATCTCTTTATATGAAAGAACAATCGTTTCTTCTCAGTTATCTTTCGAGAGGAAAGTTTCTTGAAAATATGATTTTAATTCACTCTTGATCGATGTAAAGCAGCCCTAATAGGGCATGTTTTCATTTGGACGTTTACAAATCAAACATTTTGGATGTAGTTGTTGTTTGGTGGAACGTTCATAATATGCGGTTTGACTGTGTATGAAGTAGAATTGGTTGAGAGGCGATGTTACATGAACATGAAGTTTGATGATGGAGGTGTGTACGTGTCATTGATGGCTCGTTCATCTTGATCGTTTCAGGCAAATAATGGATCCACAGTTTATTTTACGGCTAGTGTAGTTCGGCCTGACACTAAGGTTACTGCATTCATTCATTGCTTATGTTATTCTCAGTTTCATTTCATTTCTCTCATTCTATGAGGATGTTGGAGCTCAGAAACATTATTAGCGTTCATTATAAAGTTTGTTTGTGACATTTTCAAGTGCGAAAAGGTGCTTTTCATCAATAAATTTATGAGAACAGAGGCGGTTGAAGTGGCAAAAATAATTTGTTGAATGAAGTAAGTGATTGAATGATAGTTTTAGGATATTCGAACAGTGTTCAAACCTGGCATGCAAATTAGATATCGTGCCACTGAACAAAAACAGAATCAAGTTCAGTGGAGGGCTATTGCAGTGTGTCATAAAAATGCGAGTATTGATATTTTAACTGGTCGACAACCGAAATCTATTGATGCGGTTACAGGAAATAGGTAGTTTTTTATTTTTGAAATTCTTAACTGAAATATTATTATTACTTTGTTTTTCACTCGAAAAACTTCAGTGAACATATTCTCTTCTTTAGTGATTTCCTTTCGTTGTTTTTCGATTAAGTATGCTATTCATTCGATGAAAAACAAGTGTTGTTCATAAGAAAGCAGTCACTTTGAAGAGAAATGATAATGCGAAGGCGTTAGCTTGGTTCTCGGTAGGATTGTTGAACAGTTTCGATTATATTTGGCCGTTTCTTTTATTATAGATTTGTGTGCCTTGATGAATCGCCGAATTTAATAAGATTTCGTAATTCATAGACGTATGACGTTAGAATGTAAATGTCTAGTACTCGATACTTAACGTATAATCTCGATAGTAATTTCAGAACTGTTATTGGATTAACACCGAAAAAGCCATTGCAACCGACTGTAACCTCTAATAATAATATTTGTTTGAATAATAATAGTATTAATAGTAATAATGGTACTAAATCGCAACAGCAACAATTAATTTCCTCAAGAAAGCAACAACTATCTCAGGTGCCTTTAACTTCGTTTCGTTTTTTTCAGTTTCATTGTTTTGTTCTTATACTAATTCACTTTAACGTAATTCTTGATAGCTAAAAATGTTTAAATTCCGTAATGTGGTACTGAAGTTTTCAAGATCTTTTGCTTCATACTCGAGATTCACTGTTAGACTGAAACTATTTGCCTTTTATTCAATCAAATGACAGTACGTTGTATGTTGCGAACATACTGTCGCCTAGCAGTCATTTAGTGAATGTTTTCATCTATCCTCAGAATTCTTATGTCGTCCGTTCATTTGATGGTACATTTTTGCTCTTCACGTATTTCACGCTGAAAGTTTGTAAAGAGTGTTGTTGTACCATATGAACGCAGCAGTCAGTTAAATGAAGTTTTTTTAATATCAACATAGTGTGCATATGCACTGCAAAAGTATATGCAGTATCTATCATCTAGTTATTGAGTTGATTATTTGATTCTAAAGAAATTGGGTTGTTCATCAGAACGTCATTTAAATAGGTGCTAATGAGATATTTAAACGACAATTTGGTTGCAGGCGGCACCTCTACCAGCCCCAATCGCACCCCCTTCACCGGGTGGTGTGCACTCGTCGTTATCGTTATCTTTATCCGGTTCAGTCATATCGAATAGTGTTGGATCACGCTCTAGTTCTGGGTCGCGTTCCGGAACGCCCGGAGGAGGGTTCGGTGGATCGGCTTCACCTTTACCGTATTTGAACTCGAATGGTCACGATGCACCTGACCCGCCGTCACCTTCGTCACGTTTCGGTTCCTCAAACTCTTTGGATATGCCACAAGTTGTTTTTCCTACTTCTTTACCGCCCACTCAAGCGGCTATTCCTTTTCATGAGGTTCCAACAAGTGAGTTTGTTATTTGTTTGGTTATTATTTTTAAGCGATTCGACATCTTGCAATTAAAGATGTGTTGTCCAGTTGAATGAATTGTTCAGTGGTTTTGTTTTTTAATATTTAATGAATTATTGTACTTTTTTAGTGAATACTGGTGACATTAGAAGGAATGAGAAATGATAGACGTGATTATATTAGGATGTCTAGTCTTGAAAATGAATTGATGATTCTAGCAGTAGTGATAATGAGATAGTGATAATGATAGTGGTGATGGTGATAATAATTATGATTTGCAGCTGGAGATGCATACGAGGACGCAGTCCGTCGTCTAGCATATTTTGCACACTGTATTTCCGAGAGTTCATGCAATTACTGCCTGTTTCGTTGAGAATGTTATGTTATACCTCACCAGTTGTTATCCTTTCTATAAAATATAATATAATATCGAATATTATTGAAATTCATCTTTAGTGTTATTCAAAAACGACTATATTTCTGATATGATAAACTTTGTTGAATATTATATTATAATATTTTGCATATTATTAGTCTATTAGCAGTCTATTCACCACACTGCGCTCTACAACTTTGTCATAACGACTAGCTCTCCGTTTATCTTCATTTGTTTCATTTATTTATTCATTATCATTTTCTTCTTTTCTTTTCTATTCCTAAATAACAAATGTAATACATTCGTTGTGCCTAGTTTGTGGTCTTTTTCTTTTTAACACTCTGAAATGTGCGATTTGTTGAAATATTATTTTCTTTATATTTATTCAAATTATAATTACACTATAATCGGGGAACATTGTTGATCTACTCCTTAGAGTGCACTTTCGATAGAAATTACTCTATTTATTATTATTTGTTTCTTCACATTAACTATTTTGGTATCGGGCATTTTTACATTACAAATTCTACGCAGCGAATCGTTTTTGTGAATATTTTTGAAATAATATAGTTGATGAATGCAGTCTGATGGATGGCAATAATAACTCGAAAACTTTATTATGTTTATAAATTGAATGTAAGAATGCCGTTTAATCGTCATTGTGGTGTGGTGTATTGAAAGAGTAAATGAACGATTGAAACGGTAATCTAATTGCAATGCAGTCAAAAGTGAGGTATTGTTGATTTAATATTTCTGAATAGCAGTTCATTAGTTAACATTGCACATGTTATGATTATTCAATGCACATGCAAATATTTACTTTTATCTATTATCTTGAGTGATTATTATGATAAAATGATATGTTGGTTGTCTCGTTTGATGTGAATTTATATGAGGTTTGTTGTAGAGCATTTCATAACCGGATTAAAATTTTTATTATATGCTCGTAATATGCTCTCTTCATACTCATCATGTAGCAATATGTTTTTTGTTCATCCGTTACTTAAACCATCATACACCATATGATCAGACCACATTCGATATTATTACTATCATGACTATGCTTAATAATATAACTAATATTATTCGATTGTTACAAAGAGTTGGTTCGTTCGGTTTGGCTGGTCTCTTGTTTGTGTGCATTTACGTTCTTAATGTACGCAAAACGACATAACTGTTTATTATGATCGTACAATAAAGCAATTCATATATCACCTATATAATATAACAGTAAAATTTATCATCTATCCTCGTCAAACACTTCTTATTTGCATCTCGTCGGTTGTTGTTAACCTCTCCTATTGGTCATTTCATCATTTTGTAATTAGCTTCGTTCTAGCAGTCAAGTCGACATTATGAGGGACATTGAGATAGGGGGATTTGATAAAGTCTCGTTATTGCCAGCCTCCGTTTGGACTGTTCCCAGTAAAGTGAAGGAATCTAATGAACGTATATCGAGGTCGCTGAAAAAGTTTCGAGTACAGTGGCAATGCAAATTACTATTTGAGTGGAGTGTACGTCCTAGGAAAACAGATGGGCATTAAGTCAATAGATCAGTGGTTGATCAGTGTTTGATTCATCAAATGTTTCAGAAGTTTGTCTATTCTTTTCAGTTTTATTTCAGGGGAAGGAATTGGAAGAAAAAAACGATTGAATGACATTTATTTGCTCCTTTGTATAATCTTAAAAGCGCGTTTTACTAAGGCTGCTAAGTCAACAATATTTTTTCGTGATTCATTATCAAGTTAGATTCGTATTCTTCCGATTTCAGGAAGTGCAAAGAAGATGCCAATTCAAGTGACCGCACAATTGGATCGCGACTCAGCCGTGTATCTTGCCGGTGAGGCGATTAGTTGCAAGGTTCCATCCGTTGTTCATTTCAAAATTCATGCTTCTCTATTGGTTGAAGATCTTCTCGTTCAGTTCATACCCCGAAAGGATTCGCAGTTAGTAGAGTGCAGCAAGAAATCTGTAATTTGATGCGAGTTGATCGGTTTTTGCAAAATTCTCATGTTCGCCTAACAAACCGATGAGATGCTATTAGAAGTTAATTTTGAAGTTTACATTTGAGATCACTACTACTGTCTGATGAGAAGATATGCATAATTATGAATTTTTGAATAAATCATGAAATTGCTGAAAGGTATTCGTGAAAAACATCGGACGTACCGAAGAGGAGCCGCTGGCTTGGGGCAGTGTGCATGTGCAGTGCGAACGAATCATGAGTTGTGGAGATGAGACACTGAAAAAGAAGAATTCAGTCGGCGACACGAACCGCAACCAAACGACATCCATATCGCGTTCAGTGAACACCGTATTCTCGTGTCGACCGGTCGTTTTGTTTTGTGAATTGATTCTGAAGGCTGGTGAAAGACGCGAATTTGAGTGCGTACAACAACTCCCTTTTGATGGTATTCCGCCTTCCTTCAAGTTAGTTTTCGATTACGTATCTAATTAATCCGCAGTTTTTAATGTCATCGTTTTTTTTTTGCTTTTGTTCACCTACAATCAGATATTCTCTAAACATAATCGGTCAGTTTCTGCTTAAATACTGGTTTGGTGGAAAAATTAGCTGTGGATGAAAATCTTGTTGACGAATTTGGGCAAAACATTCTGAACTTTGAATATTCCATTCAAAATTTGACCGTAACCTGTTATTAATGAGATTGCATTTGGAGGGGTTACTTGGTGAGGTATGTTTATAAGTTAACGGTTGGTGTGCAGAACGTGAAGTCACCTATCAAACTCATTCATATACCACTGCGCGTGCTACAAGCTGAATTTTGTCTTCCTTTGCCAAGTCCATCAACTACGCTCACAAATCCGTTCCTTGCAAATCAAACTATAGGGCAAGTTTTCACCTCTGTTATCGTCAAATCTCAGTGAATTTAATTTTCCTTCTCATTAATAACTTTTCCCTGGAATCTAATCATCCCAAATATCTATGGTAGCGTTTTATATTGTGACAATGGGCTGGTTTATCTACCCACTGATATTGCTTCATTTGATTATAAAATGGAATAGAGATATTTCACTGGTGACGTCTTTATGACTATTCGTATCCTTCAGCTGTGGAAAAAGCAAAAGAATCAAATAAGAGGCGAGATTTTTCGAATGTAAATGTCATCGAATTCACTACTACTGCTGAGTTTTTTAAATAAGCTCCGAGCTGTGCATTAATGGTTCGAGTCCTTCGGTGCTGAAAAATTGTAATTAATGAATGAACATTCGAATAAATCGTTCAAATTGATGGATGTAGCGTACAACTATTACCGATGAACGTTATAAAATGAGTGTCCCAATTCAGTCCGTCCGTGATCGATATGGCCACCGAAGCAACTGATTGCTTAACAGCACCACAAAGGAGTTACAGTTATAGCATGACGAACACACGGGGCCGTCTTGCCAATTTTACTCTTTATAAGAAAGCATTTAAACTTGGTGAGGATATTGTTGGCAAATTTGTTTTTGATGGCTGCCCAGTTCCATGCTTCCAGGTCAGTGAAAATTCTATTGATATTTTGCACTCATCTCGCAAGTAGACTCTCAGTATCATCCAGTAATGCTATTTCGTTTGTTGAACATTTAAGTTCAAGCGAAGTCCTCTGTGTGATTAGTCGATTGCCATCAAAAAGTACCTCAGAAATAGACCTCAGCATCGTCCAATGTGATCATCCAATTTTAAGTATACAGTGAGTGTGCAGTCAGTGGAAACACTGGTCGACAATCCGGATGCGCGTACATTTGTAACAACGCATATGGTTGATCATGCGGTATGTGCGTTTTGGAAGGATGCTTTCGTCAAATTGCATATTCCATTATCAGCAACGCCAACGTTTTATACGGATACCGGTAGGTGCTTTCGATTGTTCAATCTATTTACTGTCATCTAGAAGATTTATATGTTTGGTTTTGTTTCTGGTTTGTTGAAGAAGTTCGTTTATGTTGAAGTTTATAAGTTTGAAGAAGTTGATTATTTATTGTCGTTTTTTATTTATGCAGTAAACAACATCGAAATATCCAAGAGTACATTTGATAATTTTAATCAGTCGGATTTAATTTCGTGACTTTTGCGCGAACTAATGTCATTATGTTAGTAGTGATTGAAGAAACTTTTCGTGAGTAATGCTCATGTTACGGATTGCATCGTTGCATTTGTAATACAGACGATAATTTTGTGATGAATGCAGATTTTGCGTTCTAACCGTCGTACGACTGAAATTCTTTCATGGCATTGAAGATAAAGCGGGCCCCTCATGCCCGGCTTTATTAATTTCATCATGTACTCATGATTCACTATGTACCGATGCTGTAAAATGCTCTAGGCCGTGCGCATAATCCGGAAAAAAAAAACCCGAATTTCTTAAGCCTTTTGTCGTGCGAAAGCCAAACTGAGGAGTCATTCAAAAGTCGTTTGATTAATTAGTTAAAATTTTACACTTCTTCGCATACTTCCATTAGCATTCAACTGGTTTTTGGACTGATTTGAAATTCGTTTCAGTACATGTGAAATGGCGTCTTCATTTTGAATTTGTAACAAGTGACGAGGTTGCTTTCGAATTGAAAGAAGGCTTCTCAGAAGCACCAACTGATCTGAACATTGAAACAATGGTTTGGAATTTGGATATCAAGGTCGTCGAATTTCAGCTGTTTTTTTTTTCTTCGGAATGCCATATTAACTTGAATCATTGTGTTATCATTTGCAGTATATTTTTGTCCGTGATTGAACTGTATCATCCAGAAGTTTCATGAAATGTTTGTTCAGTTAATGCAAATTCTGAATTGCATTCATCAACTCATCATTGACTTTTATTTCTGACTGAATTTGTGCGTTCATGTATTCCTGAAGATTGTGACTCATTTTCAAGGAAGACGACGATATTTCAATATTTCAGATGAGTTGAAGAATGCAATATTCAATATGTCTTCGGTGCATTTTCCAATTACTTCTTCTTTAAACGATTCAATACCATTTCATTTTCAGGTATTTCCTTGCAGTCCTCATAATGCAGCGTTAACCGCAACTAACTCTATATCATCTGCATCAATTATCGTCTGAAATCGAATTCTTCGCAACGACGATTCCGTTTTAGTATTGCTGAGGCGGTCAGTGTTCGAATTTCCATCCAGCATTTCTCGGAGAAGTTTAGGAGATAAGAAGCTTTTAATGATGATGTGAAATGCACGATGTGACATCCTTTGATGGGTCTTTATTATTACATTTCTCTGCTTTGGGATATCCATTGAATTTGAGAGTAATGGATATAATTGAGGCTTTTTACATATGAAGCTTGTTGTTCCCCACTTTTCTGGAAAAATATGTAAATTGTGAATGTTGAATGAATGCATATTTTTACCAATAATGAGACAAGCCTGCGAACTTTTATGATGTTAGTTGCACCTTATGAACGAACATCGCGTTATGCTAACTGTGAAAAGAATACTTTCGAGTCGAATTATTGATAATGAATACGTCTAGATTTGTCCATCTTTCCATATTTTCAATGAGATTTTTCTATTCGAGCAGCTGATAATTTCGTTCATTCGTGAAAGAGGTTACAATTGATCATCATCCTAACTGGTTCAACAGTATTATTTTTAATGGGAACAGTTGCATTTGAAGATGTTTGGTGAAGAGTACACCTTAAATACAAATTGTCAATTTAATTTAATTTTACAACGCCTTCATGATTTGTTTTCTTCTGTGATATTGTTTTCATTTGTTTTATTCTTCGTGTTTTTTGCTTTTGGTTCTCACGGGATGATTTTATTCTGTTTGTGATTAAAATGCTCAGAAACATGTTTTATTCGTTTGAGTTGTGTTGCGAGAAGAACATCACTGCTTAAGGCGACATGATAGAATGGCTGATATTGATAATATTAGCGTTAAATACGCAGATCACATAGTTCGGATTTTTATTGAAGCAGAATTAGTTGTGTATATAATACTGATAATAAATTACACCTGACAACGGTGGCTATATGAGCGGTGGGGTAAGGCCTATATGCAGAAAATGTTCAGTTTGTGTGTATCTCGTAGCAATGATGATCGGAACAGCGCATTCAAGTTCTTTCTTTCAAATTCTCTGAGCAGAACTGGGCTGGAAGTGGTCGGATTCAGAATAGCGAATTGAATACACGTCAATAAAATGTGACGGAATATAACGGGATGTAGCAATAAATGACAGCTTTGATTTTTTTTTGTGATATTAGTCTTCATTCTCCGACATTAGAACGGGTCGGTTTGCGATCCTTTTTTGTAACTCTTCATGGTCTTTCTCCAGGTTGTTTAAACGGTTTGCGAATCTGAAAAAAAAAGTCAACGAGATATGAATTCTGAACTGTCTCACGCACAAATTAGTCGATAAACCGTAATACTCTAATATTAAAATAATGCAAAGGAAGAGCATCGTCCAGTTATTACGGACTCCATGCAAACAGTTGAGTTCTTCACTTCATAATTTGTTTTCTTCCATCGTTTTCATTTCATTGCTCGATGATCATCGCATATAAATAACTTTATCTTGAGAAGCGAATTTGTACTAATTTTTTAAAATTGGTAAATCATGAGTTTATATTGTATAGAATTCCATGAAGAATATGTTCAAAGCAAAGTAAGATTGATCGGTCGTAGGTGCTGCAGATTAAGATATGATGCAAAGCTACTACACTGGTCTCAAAGAGAACAAAAAAGTCACAGTGATGACCACTGAGAAACCAGAAAATCTGCTGAACAAGAAAGTAGGAAAGAGGTGAAAAAAAAACAGCTCGATATAGAAGAATATAGAATTCGGTAATGCGGAATATCAGAGGCACATCGAATAAGAGGAAGGAAACGACTTCAATTAAAAAAGTGCCGTTCAAGTGAATGTTTCGAGAACCTTTCGAAAATTGCTTCGGTTTGATTGCATTCATCGATAACTTTTTCATAGAGTTCGTTGAATTTTGTTGTCACTCGATGTTGGTTGTGTTGTGGCGCGTTGTGCAGTTGTGGTGTTGTGTCTTGAGGTGAAGGGACTGGGCGGTGATCAGTTGGATGTTCGACCACAAAACTGAGTAACGCTTCACCGGGTGACACCAGCAAGGTTGTCCACGGTGACACGTTCTTATCAACCGATGATTGTGTTAGGAAGGAATTTGCTGGATTGCTATCGTCTTTACCGCCGCCGACGGGTATCATTGGTGTCGCTGGTGTCGAAAGCAGTGGTCGTTTATTTGTTTCGCGGAGTGCACTTTCCGGTTGCACTTGCTCGGCATCCTCATTTTCAGGCTCTTCAACAACGACTGATAAAGTTGGCGTCATATTTTGCGTTGGTAATCTTAAAATCCCTTTAATTTCACCAAAAAATGCACTTACGATTAATGTTCAACTTTTTGAATTGAAAGCGAAACAGCAGAAGACAAAAAGGATCGAACAACAGCCATTTTCCGCCGAATGCATTTCTCGGAGTACCTTCGAGAAGTGAAAATTCAAGATCAAGTCAGACAAAAGTTGCGTCTTCTTTCTATCAAAAACGGTTATGTAGTCCGTTCACTGGCCACACTTCCAAAACAATTATATACAGTATTTTTTGGTCAATCAAACAAACTATTGATGAACTAGAAAGATGATCAAATAGCTATATCTATATGCATATAGATGCACGTGATGAACAGTTGCTGAATCTTCAACAAGCTAGAATGTGTTCGTTGGGGAGAAGTAGTCGATGAGAAGGTTTTAGTATGAAACGATATCACTGAACCTGAATAGTGGTGATGCACTGAATTGAAGAGCAGCATTCGGTTGTTGAGATGCGATCTGTTGACTGAATTCTAAGGGTGTGTGTGGTTGTGCTGGTTGATTCGATTCCAGTCCAGTAGTGGGTGGATTGTTTGCCGTGGGGGGTGCGCTTTGCGACTGCAGAGCACTTTCAGGTACTTTATTGACCGTGAACCGAGAACGACGTTGTGCTGGCGGTCTCGCTGATTCGTTGGTTGATGGTGTTGACGATTGGTTTTGATTCGTTTGGGTTGCTGGTGGTGTGAACACTGGCGATTGTTGGGCTGTTGATGGGTTTATTGGTGGTTGCAGGGCATTCTGGATTCGTTGGACGGTAAATCTGGACACCTTTCGTATTTCTGGAGGGGCTGATTCGTCAGATGGAACGGTTGCAGTGAGAGGTGGTTGATGGGACGGTCCAGGAAGATCTTGCTGTGCCAAAGGGTCATTGTTGATTGTTGCTACTTGTTGTTGAGTTGACTTTGCTGCAGTTGAAATGATCGTTTCATTCAATTCTTGCTTCAGCATATCGCGTGTGATATGTCGAGAATGCGGCCTGCCTGAATCATCACAATAATTTTACAATAAGCATTTGTAATCTTCTTCAAATTGTCACGAGAACTTTTCATTGAAATCAAGAATTCTGTTACTGAAAATTATCTTCAAGCTCAAAACAATTTTTTTTTCAGCATCGATTTACACTGCAATTTTCAGAGTCTAAAGAAACTTTCTCTTGCTTCATACCATCTTAAACTTATGGTCAAGCCAACGGAATGCATCAAGCAATCATCCTCCTATACAATCGCTTCACTGCATTCAATCTTTCATGTTTCACAAATTTCCTTACTACTTTCAAATTTTCATTTTTTTGGTCGCATTGGATCACTGTCCTCTTAAATTACTCAAATTTCTGTTTGTTTCTTGATAAGTAATTTTAAAAGAGGTGAATATTTTAGCCAGTTTACGTTTTTTTGTTTTTGGTCTTTCAGGCCATATATAATAGTGTGGTCCAGGATCATATTCAACCCTTGCGAAATGGTAATCCTTTCGTTTACGAGGTGTTCTTGGTGTGCTGAATGAAATTCTTTTTGAAATCTCTTTGAAATCTTATGTTATGCCACTCATTTCTTTATTGCAATAAAAGTATTTGTTCGAAGTCAATGTCACATCCAAATATCCAAAATCACCGCAAGCGAGTATGTGAAGTGAATATCGCAAAGTCATTGCACCCATCAAAAGTCGTGACAAAAATCGTTTCAACCCTCAGCTTGCATTAGTCACCAGTTCAGTCAGCTGATTTGAACTAATTCAATTTTTGCCGTCCAAATGATTTCTCATAATTCGTCACTAAAAAACTCTTCAATGAATGTAAAATAATCCGCCCATTACATTCGTTCAGAACCGGACGGTTCTTGTGGTGTTCTGCTCGCATATGAGGCTTGTCGCTTTTGATCACCTATAAATAAATCCCGAAATCACATTTTATTTTGTTACAGACCTAACTTTTTTTGCGGTATGTTACCATTCACGTTCATAGATAGCAAGATTTCTGAATTCTTCGGAAAGAGATTCCGAGTCTTATTTGCTAAGAATACTCGATGAAAATGTGCACGAGCATAATGAATATGACGATGGGTCCAATAATAAATTGTTCTTCACAAATGAGACGTATTCCCTCCGTTCCAATATTGTGCAACGTTTTATGAATCACCATTAAAATACATCGTTCCGAATACGAATAACGTTAAACTGCTCATGTTCTCTCAAATCAAACTGAATGTATGAAATATAACCCAAACAAGTGATTGTTTATGACATAATTTCGACGACGCATTTCATTTGACAGTAATGAGCAAACACATGTCAGAAGCGTATGGATAACTAACGTTGAAGGTTTCGGATTGGAGGGCTCATCGTGTCAAATCCTCCGAATTCACTGCCCAACCACCCAATTCAAATAACCTTATGAAATAATGAGTTTGTTTCGGCAAAGTTTCATTTCAAAACACATCAAGTTTGAATAAACTAATTATTCATATATTTTCACATTGTTTATTACTTCATTTTGGCATACCGCTATCGATAATATGTGACAGTATTTATTCGCATGATAACTTTGTACGACAAGATTTAGAGCACACATTTTGAATTGGTTAATATACTGTACACTTGCTGTTGGAAAGAAGAGGAAAATCAGTTGAATATAAAAGATAAATTTTTAAAAAATTTTTTAAATTTAAATTTTAAATTTGTGCATCATGAGAAATAAGAAGAAAAAAGATAGAGTGCAGAAAAATAAAATGCATAAATTTCCAACACTGACTGTGAGAGTTATGAATGTGGTGATTTTTTTTTGTACTTATCCGAATTTCCTTGTTGAAAGGGATGTCGTGATTTTATGTGGGAGGAGAATCGAATTTGTTCTGATGAACGAGAAGCAAGTCTATTATATATCTTTGAATATTTGAAGAGATCAACAGGAAATAATTTATTGACGCACTTGGTGAAAGACCCTTACCATGGTGTTTTTGAACGAGACTTTAGTGATTTTTGATTAGCATCGTTTAGCAGCAACTTTGACGGATTCGTTAATTGCATACAAAGAAGTGAAAAATTCGTTCATTAGGAACATGTTGTTGAATAATGTTATAAACCATTGGTTCTCAGTGGAGGTAAATTACCTCCTGGGAGTGATTTGGGGCTGTCACGGGGTAATTGAGAGCATCGGCAAACTAATATTTCATGCAGTTGTTGTGTTATGCTGGAACGCCACTGTGATCTACACGCGGTTCGCTCATGGCAACAATCTTATTTATTCTATATTCTGAGTATCTTTAGCTCATCTAGACCTGAACAAAAGTCAGTTGGAAACAGCCACAAGTATTTTTTAAGTTCTATAATATGCTGGCTGATATCATCTTATCATTAGGAGTTCTTTGGTTGGTAAGAGAGATCATTGGTGTGGTGCGGTACGAGTGAATTCATCGACTACAATTCGATTACACTGGAAAGTTTTGGTAATTATCTTAATGACATTGTATAATGGGATTTTAAACGAAGTGTCGTAGGTGTGTGGAAGTGTCATAAGTAGATACTTAGGCATTTTGCAAGATTGTATTCCTGCAAATAGCAAGTTCTTGTAGTTGGGTCGGGGGTAAGGATGCCTTGCCAGACCATCAAAGGAAGTGATCGAGCTCTTGAACGTGAGAACTCCTGTTATGATCGATATAAAGATCAATGAGAATTCTTCGTAATTCAAATGTTTTCAATCGTAAAGTCGTTGGGTTTCCTTTAGTACTCAAATACATTCCTGAAACTTCCACCTTATTGTTTGACTGAACTGATATAATGTTTATCAACAGTTGATGCAGATGGGGATTAGAAGGAAAAGACACATTCAAGGGGAAGGCGTATATGATTATAGACAGATTTTTTTAGTTGGAATAGGCTATCGTAGGCGAATGATGTTAAAGATGAACTTACCAAGGGAATCATAGGAACTGTTCTCAATCCATCGAATTAATTTTGTTTTTTTTCCTTGCAGTTAGTGATAGTAGCCAATGAGATAACCACTGATTCATAGAATGAAATATGTTTTGTAAAAAAGGTGCGAACATTAAGTTTATCTACAAAAGGCAAGCATTCACAGCTAGTGAGAGGACAGTCCGGAAGCTTGTTGATGAAAAAACGAGGAAGCGAAAAGGATAGTGACATTGAAATCGTTAGAAATGAAAAAAGCAAGTTTGCGAGAATGGAAATGCGGTGCTGTGGATTACAATTGGCGAATAAGGAATAATGATCACAAGAATAGACGCTTCTCTAGCATTTTATCGTTGCTGTTCGTGGTTGACTGTTTGGAAGCAGATGATGAGAAGATAAATGCAGAACGAATGCCCGTTGAACGTCTTCGAAACGATCTCGATTACGCCTACACAAAATCTGAACAAAAGCAGAAATTTATGGAGCAATGCGACGATGTCAATGTGAATCAGTTTCTTAAACACTTTGACTGAGATGTGCATCTGATACCTTGAGTTCTCCTTGAGAAATAAGCAAATTATTCTCATTCGAAAATATTGGCGCGTTTGAAGCCCCAAATTCTCACGTTGTCATTTATATTTTCTTTGCATTGATTCTGTTGTTCAGTGAGAAAAACTGAAGTTGAAAAGTTAGATTCAGTCATTTGCGAAGATCTTTTGTTCATTGTACACTTTGTGAAGTCCCTTTCTGCAGTCGTGCAGTTTCAGAAAATTTCTCGAAACTTTTAGAAGTGAAGCAGTCAGTGTGAATTGGATGAATTATATTGAATTTAGCGTTCATTAAGTGATAATGCATTTTTTGAGTGATATTGCTTAGCAACTATGAAACAACTTTATATTGTCGAATAAGTAACAATGTTAATTCATTTCAAGAACGTTTAGTGAAAAGTCAAATTGAGTTTATTTCTCATTAACATTATCTCAGCTATCAATATCAATATTCTGATGGACATCACTAATGATAATCCCTTAATGAAAGACTAATCCTTTGGAGGCACCGCTTAAGCGTACATCACAGCAACTTGATGCCTACAAGTAATCTGTCTTGTTTTATAGTGCCCAACAGAACTCAAATGAATTAGTTGTAGGCAGTGAATTGCAGTGAAAATGAAATCAACATCTTCAAGATGTTTTCATATAAGTACAACGATAATGATATTCAAGTCATCAGTAATTTGCGTTGTCAGTACTCTCATAAATGCTATCAATTTCATTGGACAATCTCATTTTATCTTATCTTTTTTTTCACCTGATATTGGCATTTTTTTCATCTGAAATTATTTTAGTTGATGCAACATGAATGCTAATTTTCAACAAGTTGAATTGGATAAAGGTATCTTAATTGTTGTTCTATGCACATTTTTTATTCATATTCATATGAAAGAGTTCATGTTGTGTATTTCAAATCTTTGCTCTATTTGACGATGCACTAATTGTAAGTGGATTATTCAAGATGATATCGTTTACTTACACGCTAGTCCGATTATAATCACACTCTATCATTAGTATTATACCATAAAATATTTATGACTGCACTTATTGATCAACTCAAATCATGAATGCTGTGAACATTTTCACATCGTTTTAATGTAAGTGCTTTTCTTACACATTCTTAATTGAACTCGTAAAATAAGTGAACATCAAAAAATGGAGTTGGAGAATACTATCACTTCAAATTGATATTTTTCGTCTGAACTATCCGAATCTTCTCGACATATTTCGATTGCTGGCTCCGTTTCGAAATTCCGTCCCTTCCATTGCTGTCATACACTCGCAAACATTTGTTGTGCCCCTTAAGCCAGTCCTGATTTTGTGACGAAATTCATTAGCTGTATGTTGAAGTGTGCATGCTTGGAAACGTCATCTGTTTGATTCCTGCTAATGCTCTGTTCTGTGGGTTGGATCGGTTGACGACGGATTCCTCTTCATGCGTACCTTTTCAGGGAAATTCGCATAAAAAAACAGTGGTGATTAGTGAACGAAGGCAATTACCTAATTGAAAAGGATGATCTTGTGTTACTACGCAATATACTGATAATTGGTAATGAATCAGCTGTGTAAAACAATAATACGAATCGAAAATTGTGAGTGAATTTAGTGTGCAATAGTATTGGCAATGGTAATGATAATGAAGTAATATTGAAAGATGTTCGAGATATGTTAAAATAAGTTTTGAATTTTATTCGTTTGTCATTTAAGCCTCAAACATTACTATGACAACGAAGGACATCATAGAAAGACCATAAGTTTTACTTGCGTATTCCATTCACGATCATAATCTTCATGCACGCATCATTCATTTCACTTTCTCGGTATAAACACATTGTATTCTCAATGACAGATTCGTACGTTATGCACCAACACTTCATCATGCAACCCGCAGCACATTAACAAAACAATTTCATCCGTTCACAGGTTCCACATCCGTTGCACGTTTTCCTATATCATTTCAAATTCACTTCGTCTTGCAATAGTTGGATATAATCGACTCAAATTTGCCCTAAACATCTGCAGTTAAGCATCATTTTTCAACTGAATGAGTTTTTGCTGCCTTCTATTTTCTAACGGAAATTTTCCAAATTTTGCAAATATTCCACCCTGTAAGAGTCATGCCGTCTACAGTATGGCTTCTTATACTGTAGATTTTCATTGGTATCAATAGTCAAAGAAAAGGTGATGTGAATGAAAGTTTTTTTGAAACAAAACCTTATCCTTCCCTTTTATTCTTCTAACTTAACTTCATATACTTATTTCTATACTTATCCTGTTGAACTTGTTCGGTTTTCTAAACATTTCAATCAGGTAATTTTGACGTTTTATGCTGTTTATTTAACATAGATTTATGACATGATTACATACTTTGCTATACTTTTAATTTGAATGCGTTTGTCCCCCCTTTCCAACAACAATTGCCTTATTGATACTCCATCCATTGAATTTCACTGCACATAATTATCATGCATAGTTATTATTGTTATTGCCAACAAAATTGAATCGTTCAGTGAAAACAGTGAATATGAACGCAAAGAATCGTAATGCTCTCTCTTTGTTGTTATCAACTCAGATCATAGACGAACTCTGATAAAGTATCAACTGAATACGTTTGTATAGCACGTACCCTTTCAAACACGCTTAATTCACCTCACAACTAATCGTTTTTGTTACTTTTCGAACCTTTCTTGTTATTATTATTATTATTGTTCAATATTATTCCGCAGTCATTATTATCTCTGTTACCATTATTGTCGTCATTGTGGTTTTATTATCGTTGTTTTTCATTTTGAGTACATTCTTCATCACATCTTTACATGCTCGTCACCACAAGGATATTGTAGTCATGCTCATTATGAGTATTATGCAATAAAATGAAACTTGATTTCATTTCAACTAATCATTAGTTCATGTTCATATAATTTTTTTGAGGCCTCGAAAAGAAATTCTTATGTGACCGCGAAAAACAATTAAACATAATGCAAACAATATTGTAAGAGAGGGGGATGAATAGAATTACTTGCAAAGAGTTTCTGATCGTCAAAAAGAAACCACTTTTTCTTCTACGAAAGGTTCATATTGAAATGCGAGAAGAAGAACTGGCTTCCAATTAAAATTAATTAACAAACATACTAATGCTTATGTGCAGTTTATTGCATTCCCTAATTGATTATGAGTTCTTAGCAATAGTTTGCAGAGTATCGTTTAATGACAAAACATCAGTCTATATTATAATGATGACTGATAATTGTGTTCAGTTCAGGCAGTTGATTAATGTCGCTCTATTAATGATGTTCCGCAATTCTTAGCATTGCCCTTAGGCAATGCTCTATTTTTGAAAGCATGTTCACATTCAACACGACGAGAGTTATCAAATGCATTATTCATGTCACAGCCCAGAAGGCCATGGCAAGTTCTCGTAAATTGAATACAGCACATTCTGCGAGCAAAATAAAAGCTTTGGTGGAAAATAAAATAAATTGCGACACTACAGAATATAAAATGAGCACTGCAAAATGTTGACATGTAAGAATACAAATCTGAAAGCTTTGCATTAACATCAACTCTTGCAACAATACTCGAGCAAAAGTCGCTTAATAATCAGGTGCTTATGATAAATATTTTCACTTGAAAAGTTACGTTCCAACAATATTTATTTTCATAGTCATTTTCATTCCTCACCATTTTCTGCAATTAATTAATTCAATTCTAAGCTTATTAGTTGTTCTCATAACCTGTTCTTATTGTTTGACCATAGAGTTCTAAATGTTTGTATATTCCTTAAGAATGGGCACTGAATCATGCATATTTTTCACTACTCAAATTTCAACTCAATGAACAGAAACAATTTCATTAAGTCTGTCTCTTACCGTTTGTCGTGTGAAAGTTTGCCGTTGATAGTTTGTGTTGATATTATGGGTTTATGTCTCTTCTCACCTCAACAAAACATATGGAAAGAAAACAAGAACGGTTCCTAGCGTGTTCTCGTATCTTCTCTTTCAAACGAGGCCAACCTCCAGTTTTCTATCGGTTATTTCCAGATAAACCTATGCTTCTCTCTGAATCAAAAAATGCTGTCTCATATCGCTAGAATGGCTCTCATCTCGTTTCGAAATATTTCAAAATGTAGCAAACCGCTGGCTTACATATATTATATATCCGTTCATCGAGAACGGTGATTCTTCGAGATATAAAGAAGATGAAAGTATTATTCAATCTTGATTATCACATGCTTAAAAATAACAACATCTGTAATCGACCTTTGTAATTAAATTCTCACTGATCATTCTCACTATCTCAGTTATGAATTATAAATCAATAATGTTCAACTGCTACTATATTATCAAGCACTTCAACGAGGTATTGTGTTTACAATCGTCGATCGCGAAAGTGTTATTCTTTTACTTGCACAGCTGATACACTATTACTATTGCTCTTACTGCTAATCTTCTTCTACAGTCATTTCAAAACTTAAAAATGGCATCATCCATTATATTCGTTCCATGAATGACCAAGTACTAGCATGAAAATATTTTCTAAAGTGCATGCACATGCTCAGAAATACGTGCCAATGTCGAATTTCCTTATCACGTTGACTTTACCCGTCACATCGAAAGTGCATATTTCAAGTGATCATTTACTGTGATAAAATAATATTTTGTGTTACGAGGAAACAAAAAGTCGAGGACGAAATTCACGATCAGGGATCCGAAAATACAGTCGCTCTGGAAAAAGCCGGGGACAAAGAACTGCAGTGAAAAACCGAATCTCGTCAGCGATCCTCGAATTTCCTCCGAAAACGTAACGTTTGAACTGAAGTCAATAGAACCTTTGAAACAGGAATACATGTTAAAAATGCATGGAAATTAAGCAATCTGCATGACACAACGAAGATAACCGCGAAACCACAATACGGTCTTAATGATAGCGTTTCGTTGAACCACACGAAAAAATAAACGATACTTGATATTTGGCGATAAAGAATAAATAACATTCTTGAATGACATTTAATGAATTTGTTCTTCTCCATGTCGTAGAAATCCTCTGGGTTTATCACTGAAGGTTTAGGCTATATATAAGTTACAATTTACGGAAATAGCTCTGTTATGGTGATGAAAAGTGCCATTTTCATTTCATGATACTGAGATAACCAAAAACATTTCGTTCCTATGATAATAGAAGTCGTCAATTTTGGAACTGTCATCACACATTATTTCCATTTTCTTCTTCAACACATCTGCCTCGTTAGCATTGGCCATACGTAGATGGTCAAGAAGGCCCTTCGGCGATGACTGTTTCACAATGAAGTCTTTTCCACATATCGAGCAAACACACTTCACATCGTTTTCCCTCTGCGATTCCAAAACGAAATATTTCCACTGAGACCAAACCTTCTCGTTTTTTTTGGCCCTGCTGAGTCGTCACAGAATAGAAATCCTTCCAGCCGCATCATGCAACAACACTAACAAGCAAAGAGTAAACTTAAAAGTGTAAGACTCATTAACGAAGCTACAGTGGCATATAAAACAGTATCAGCACCATCGCCCCACATCAACTTGCCTTCACAATAGTCAACATCTCAAATAGTGATGGTAATCGACCAGAGTTCGGTGCGTAGAATCCGATGAATTTCAGTCGGAATCCTGAGATTAGAATCTCGGCTGAAGGATTTTGGAATTCGACCGAATAACGAAGTTTAGAATGTTTAAAAGTCGACTCGGTGAGATTCCAATCAAAGTGAAATTTCATTTGGATGCCATCACTATTAATTAACCTAAAAAGCTCTTTCAGTGATTACTATAATTTTTATTATTACCATTATTGTGATGTTACAATCTTATCACTGATATTCTTATCTTCAGGCTTAGGCTAAGACTGGAGTTAATGCTAAGGCATAGGCTGAGATTCATGTCAAGGCCGCGTCTGATCGTCAGATAACGTTGTGGCTAACTATGAAAAGCCTTCCTCAGCCGCTATTAATTTGGGGCAAGTTGTCGGTAGCAGTTATGCGGAAGCAATTCCCTCGGTGGCGTTTGTCCGAGGGCAGCTATCTTGGGGCATTTATCTCAGAGTGGATTGTCTTAGAACCACACAAAACATGCGAACGTTGCTGGTGACATCATTTAACATTCACATCCTGATATGATTCTACTAATTTTTGGGGAATGTTCGAGGAAGTTCCCGAAAATTTTCGTGCAGTGGGGATCCCAAGAATCCTGAAAGAGACGGAGACAAGGAAAGTCAGGGCGAAATTTACAGTAGTATGCTCCGGAAATGCGGCCGCGTTGAAAAATGTTGGAGTCGCAGAGGAAATCCACGAAATTCGCCGTTCTCCGCAATACTCTGTATAAATGCTGTACCACTATCAGCCTTTAATAACTGTAGAGGTTCACGTGCAAAAGATACAAGCCCTTCCGCACATTGATCATCCTCATTCATCAATCAATTTGTGGATAATACAACCGAATAAGGATTAATATTTTCATTCTATTCTTTTAGGATAGAATAATAACAGTAACGACAACAATAGTGATAGTACGATGTATCAGCCGGAAAGAGACTGTACAGTGGCGATAGCTGAACGTTGCACATGAATTCGACATTCAGTGAAAATGAATCGCAACATGTTTTATTTGATGTTTTAGAGCATTAAAGCATTAAATGTTAACGCAGAGCATTAAATGTTTTATTTGATGACAAAATGATGTTAATACATCCGATAACATTCAAATTGATAGTTGAACTGATCCGATTTGAAAATTCCCTTCTAGGAATAAGGCATTTAAGGATTTTATTTCCAAACTTCTAAACTTGAGATTCACATAAGTTGGTATCTACTCACAATCAGTAGCTATCATTAATCAACTGATCGAAAAGATGACGAGTATGAAAAATAAGGATGAATACACGATAGCTGGGGAGACGGGGGACTGGGAGTTTCAAAAGAAGAAATAATCCGAAATTAATGAATCGCTTCTGGTTTTACGCCACAAAACAAAGAGGAGAGACGCAATTTGGAAGTGGAGAAGTACACACTGACTGAATGGTAATTGTTTATGCCTGAAATAGAAATTCAGATCAACATTGAGGAGAATTTTTTATGAGGAAATTTTTGTGGAACCAACTGAAGGGATGCATAGGATTTTGTAATCAGTGTGGTATGTGTGTGCTGCGCTGTGTACCGCCATTGTGTTTTCATTGCTATCATTAGTGATTTGACCCATATTACTAGCATTGTTCTGATGATCTTTTTGATAATAATTGATAATATGATAAAAAGCATGATTAATGCCACCACCATTCGGTCAAAACTTATCGGAACATCCCTTCGTTCACAGCGAACGTTAAAATAAACCTGAGAGCGTGCACGTTCTATTCATGCACAAGTTATGCTGTTTGTGCGTATCTAGAATGAATGTAAACACGAGAACGCATACGAAAGACATCTCGAAAGGATAGTTGTTTGTGTGATGAGGTATGTCAACGATGCAAATGTAGACAATGCGAATCGGTTGCGATAAGCACAGCGAGAGTTACTGCTTGGAGACGATGCACGTTAGAAATACGATGGGAAAGTTCAGAAGGAGCAAAGAAAATAAACGAATGATAGAGACAGTGATTGATAGCTGCTAAGGCTTATGTGCTCGGTGGAGTGTGTTGCGTATGGATTTGTTTATTTGACTGCGTGTTATTTTCTTCTATTTCGCGAATATTTTTTGAGTCATGTTAAGTTTTTATTGAGGGTTTTATTTTAAGTTGTATTGATTAGCGAAGATTTAGTGATTAGCCGTCGTTATCGTACAATTCATTTATTTGCCATAATTCCAGTACGGTTGAGTTTGCCGAGCTTGGTGTCAGTTATTATGAGAGTGTTATTTGGATATTTCATTCGCATATTGTTTTGCAATCGTATTCGGGATAAGTCATTCGTAATCGCGTGTGTATCTATTGATTTCATGCCATTTACTTATTCATATCACTAGTTTGGCTGCTCTTTTCATAAATATTTATTGCCACTGTTGTTGGAACATGGACGTTTCGAAACGTGTTGTCAGCTGGAATGTTTAACGCAAAAACAACACACTCTTAAAGGTCGTGCCATTTTCAGTGTTGAATAAATTGATTATGGAACGACACTAACCGAATGAATTCGAAAAAAAAGTGCAATGAGAAATTGGAATCGTTGTATTGCTCACATCTGTGTTATTTTCAGACCGGGCTTGCGGTTTTCAACGTGTGCCCATTGTCAGTGGATAATCTCGATTGCTTTTAGATTTGGGACGCTAGGAAAGGACAGGCGTAGAAATGGGAATGTTTATTTTGTATTAGCTAACAGAAGTTTTCTGTTATCCGGGAGTATTTCGCAATATTCAACATAAGCTCACTGTTATTCGTATCAGTTCTTTACTTCTACGTAAACTGCGTAATTTCAACTTCTCTCCGAAAATTTTCATTGTTTTTATCATTCCTTTCATTGTGCTATTTCATGTCTTGTTGAGTTCACATCGACCTGTGTAAAAGTGAGTCTAATTCACTGTCAGTATGCGTGATTTTCGCGACAAAATATCCTTTCCACCCATAAAAATGGATTTTGAATTTGCAACACTTGTTGAATGGATTTAGGTGAATGTTTTGATTCGTGAATCATGCGACGATAGATGAATGGTGTATTATAATCATCGTTCACCATCATGCGTTAATGTGATAACGAGAAAATGTTTGATAATTTCAACAGGAGTCGATCGTCTGTTAAGATTGCAGGTCATCAAATATTCATTATCATTTCTACAAAGGTTTCACAATCGAACGCTTCATTATGGATGCTAAACGTGAGCCGTTTGCGATTGAGGAACTGATTGCGAAGAAAAAGGAACTGGAGGAAGCAGATGCGAAGGTATTAAGTTTATATCGCATCATTGAAATTAGTCACTACATGAGCAATATTTTTGCCATGTTTCCATAAAATATGATTGATTTTCATTTTCATTTCTTATGGAAGCTACTGATAAGATTATACGATGGTGGTAAGGGCGCTGCTAGTTATGTAATAACGTTTTGCGTTCACATTTATCGGATTTGCTTGTCATCACAAACGTCAGGCTCGTTCTTGTTGAAATAGACTATGAGGTATCACCAAGTTTACCTCACTTCTGCGTAATTTTCGGATACATAGTGCAGTATTTTTAATGGTAACGCGAACAGTGATGCAATAATGAAAGCAAATTTTCAGTGGAGTGTAATGAAGTGAATAGGAATGACAAAATTATAATCAGCACATTTCATTTCAGCCAAAATTCCTATCAAGGGCTGAACGTGAAGCGATAGCGATGAAAAAACGTGAAGAGCAAGTGGCAAAGCAACGTGAACTTCAGAAAGAACTACTCGAAAAACGAAAGAATTTTCTGCAGGATGGTAAACGATCAGGTTAGCAATTTTAATCTCTTTGTGTGAAATGGAAGATTTTGAGATTTAGAATACTATTTTCGGGGATATGAATAATTGCTATCGAGGGCTGAACATGAAGCGATAGCGCTGAAAAAACGTGAAGTATTTTTATGAATATTCTATGCTGATGTCGGATCAAATTTCTTTCGGCTCTTATCTGTGCTGTATTTTATGCAATTTTATCGCTTAAAAGGTTTTTATGTTGGCAGTTTTTAAAATTCATCAGAGATTGTGAATTGACAATTACAATTTCAATAAATTTGTTCTTCTGTAATTGGATTTACTTCTCATTAATTAACGAGTCTCTCCCTTTGCCATAATGAATCCACAATCTTTCTTCCATTCATCGCTTGAATTGTGCTGAAATCGATACGTTCCAAATAAATTAATGGTTGCATAAATTTTCATTCCGTTTTTTCTTCTATCACGCAAAATTTTACTGCAGTAAATGAGAAAATTTCGGCTGCAAGAAAATGGAAATTTTTTGCATGTAATCAAATTGAACTTCAGAAAGAGATCGTGACAAAGACAGACGAGATCGTGAAAGAGAACGGGAACGTGAGAGGGATAGAGAACGAGAACGCGATCGTGAAAGAGACCGAGAAAAAGAGAGAGACAAAGATAGAGATCGTGAAAGACGTCGAAGTCGCAGTCGTGATCGCAACGCAAATGAAAGTAAGCTCTGAGCTTTCTAATTATTTCGTAAAATACGATTCGAAGTATGTTTGAACGTAGCAAAGCAATTGACGAATTACATTCGATCGAGCCTTTCGAAATGATTCATTTCAATTTCTCGATTGGAAATTTCAGATTGCTTTTAGAAATAAGGAATGTATTTAAGCGCGCTCAGATACACGATTATTTCTCGAATAAATGTTTCTTATCTCGACGATGTTGAATAACTTCTTCGATGTTGTTGAGCTTTTGTCCCTAAAAAAGAACTCTGAAGCAATAATTTGTTCATTGAAAAGATTGAAATTGAGGTCGGCGAAGTCGGAGTCGTGAGAGGAGAAGCCGGAGTCGGGAGAGACGTTCGCGCAGTCGCGATCGTGAAAGGGGCAGAGACCGAGGCGCTGAAAAGGGAGACGAGAAAGACGAGACACGGGATGCTGACAAGATGAATGAAGCGATACGTCAACGATATCTTGGTTCTTTTTATTCGTTCTTTGATTGGATCTGTGCAGTTCATCATTGTTATGCATCGTGCGGCGTTTTATTGACCATTCATATGTCTATTTTCGTTGATTATTTGCCTAGTAAAACTACGATTTGATATTTCGAATGTAATTTCTTTTCCAGGTGGACAACGTGAAAAACGCAAACGTGGACGTCGATTACACGAGCGTAAATTTATTTTCGACTGGGATGCTGGCGAGGATACGTCCGTTGATTATAATAAACTCTATCAAGATGTTTGTTCCTTTTTATTTGCATCGTTCAACAAAATCAAGTAATGATGATCATTCATGAATACCGCACGAATGTCAGTGCGAAACAGTTCATGCTGTATCCACTTGACAAGGAAATGAATCGCTTTCAGTGAGCTAATAGAATGGTTGAACAATCACTGTTAATTTTACGCTGCTGTTCAGTGACAATTTGAAATTGTATATTTTTCATAAGACTATTGCAAATTATTATTGATGATGAGAATTTGATTTGTGTTAATGATAATAGTTACAGTGATAACGTTAGCGATAGTAATGATGATGACAACAGTCAAAGATGTAAAACGAAAATCGTGTTTTTAGCGGCACGAAGTGCAGTTTTTTGGTCGTGGCTCAATAGCCGGAATGGACGTGAATGCACAGAAAAAACAAAAATCAGAATTTTATGCCCAGCTGATGGCTAAAAGACGTACAAAGGAAGAAAAACAACAGGAAGCGTTGAGGTGAGCATGATCTCTTTGCCATATGATTAGCATTCAGTTCATGTTTACGAAATAATTACATATGAAAAAATAGTTTAGATTGGAAGGTGTCAAGAAGAAAGCGAAAAAAGAAGCATTCGATACTCGACATTGGACGCAAAAAACTCTTGAAGAAATGCAAGAACGTGATTGGCGCATATTCCGAGAAGATTTCAATATATCGATTAAGGGTGGACGGGTCCCGAAACCTTTCAGAAACTGGGAGGAAGCTGGTTTACCCAAGGAGGTGTTAGACGTCATCGTCAAAGTCGGATACACGGTACTCACTTTTATCAGTGATTCATTATTCATTCACTCGAGTCTGTTCATCACGCATTTTATCAGATAATTTTTATCAAATAGTCCATTCGGTAGATCGCTGACCCTCAACAGTGCAAAAGAATCCGAAAGTATTTCATTCCTCCCTTCGGTTGTTCTATGGCTGATTGTAAGCAAAATTTTATTATTTCACGGAATCGTTTTGATAGAATTATTGTTGATAATTGAGCTCAGTTTTTTCGTTACATTCAGTCTGAGTACTTGTCAATAGTCGATTCGTCTATATCGCTTCCTGTCACCTTAAAATGAATCATTCAAGATGAAATGCGAAAGATTCCAATCGACATCAACAATTTTTTGAATCTATTTCAGTTCTTTTCAAACAGAAACCTTTCATCCATGAAAAAATATCAGTAAAGGTGATGTTCACTTTCAGGAACCAACACCGATTCAACGTCAAGCTATTCCAATTGGCCTGCAAAATCGTGACATTATTGGTGTGGCAGAGACTGGTTCTGGTAAAACTGCTGCATTCCTTATACCTCTACTAGTTTGGATTACCTCGTTACCGAAAATACACGGAAATGAAGATCAAGATTCGGTCAGCTTTTGAAGTTTTGATTTTCGCTTTTAACGATCCCACTTTCAATTGCTTATTATGATTACCGTTTACGAATTCCTGATATATGTAGTGATAGCTTTTACATATTTTGATTTTATATGAGTATTATATGGGAGGCATGTTCACCAGCGATAAGAAACAATTGTGCATCAAACAAATTGAGCATTAAAAGTTAACGACGATAAAAAGTTTTTGAAAAATTCACAAACATATTCAACGTTTTTACCAGTACACCATAATAATAAATATAAGCAATAATTTTATATTTTAGTTGTGTTCAAATGTGAAATTTTGTTGATGATTCCAAATGAAATTCTGTTTTCTGTTGAAATTATGTGGAATCGCCTTTAGGGACCGTATGCAATTATAATGGCGCCAACACGTGAGTTGGCGCTGCAAATCGAAGAGGAAACTGTCAAATTTGGACAGTTGTTGGGCATTCGAACCGTATCAGTTATTGGAGGTGCTTCTCGTGAGGAACAAGGACTCAAATTGCGTCTCGGTGTTGAGGTTCTTGTTTATTGTACTGTTCACTTAATTTTCATTTTCATAATCAATCACTTGTCCAGTATACCAAAATTATCATGAGGTAGTGCTGGAATGGTATACAATAAATTATGCTAATTATTCAAGTACACAATATATATTGGTCAGTATTCTTGGTGTACAAGCTTTTTCATTCCTCATTCATGTATAGTTATTGTGCTTTTAACAAACAAGTATTGTATTTCAAAAAAATTAACTGCAATGTTGATTGAGGAAATGAATTAAGGTTGTAATAGCAACACCGGGTCGTTTATTGGATGTACTGGAGAATCGATATTTATCGCTGGATCAGTGCAGTTATGTGATTTTGGATGAGGCTGATCGTATGTTGGATATGGGTTTCGAACCTGAAGTTCAAAAGGTTTGAATTTGATGAACATTTCGATATTGCCGTAATCTTCCTTATTGTTCTAGCTACTTTCGTTTATATTGCAACGCTTTAAGTGTTTTGGTTTTGGTTGTTTACTTCGGATACAACACAAATAAGATGTTTTGAGTGGCGTGCGTCGAGTGATTCTTCGTGTTATTCATTCGAAGAAGTTAGGGTGTAGGCAGAGAAGAAGACTAGTGTTTTTCGTGTACCTATAAATCAGTCATCATTGTTTCTCTGTCTTGCCTCTTCACTCATTTTTTTCTTTAAAACCATTCAGCAATGATGCATTCAGTTGACGCGAATGTGTTTATTCCTTCATTTTTTGTTTTGCAGAACTCTCAGTTATATTTAGGTTAGATGAGAAATGATTATCTTTCCAGGTTTTGGAATATATTCCAGTAACAAATTTAAAACCAGATACAGAGGAGGCTGAAAAAGAAGAATCGATAATGGAGAATTTCTATTCAAAGAAAAAATATCGTCAGGTATTAATTAATGCTTTGAAGCCATCATGCCATTGCCTTTTTCGCTTGTCATTTTTCATATGCAAGAGAGCAATATTCATGACATTTTCTCATTATAATATAATCAGCTGTCTGTTTATTTATTCCTTCGTTTAATCAGCACATATAATTCATCCAGAGTTTATGCCTGTGTTTTATCTACAACATCGAAATCACCCATCCACAGCATTGAAAAAATCATCCTTCTCTCTATTCTATATGCTAGACTCAAAAGATAAATGATAAAAAAGCGAAAACATCTCGAAACAAAGCCTATAGAATAACGTCAATTCATCATCGTTGTCAAAATTCAGGCACTGATTAGTGTTTTGCTGACGAAATTGATAATCGACTTTTCATGCAGTCAGTTTTGGTAGCATTCATTCATTAGTTTGTGGGCAATCAGTGTTCAAAGTTGCAGCCTCTAGTATTCGTTTCAACTTCGCATTAAAACTTTTTGAAAGGTGTACGAAAAAAACCCTCATCACGGACGCATTTTCATCCGTATTGAAGGTTTTATTATGAGAAACAAAAATGATAGGTATCGTTCAGTTCGATTCTTTCATCATTTTGAATTTATTCGAAGCGATTCTGTATTGCTAATGACATGTTTAAGATAGAATTCGATAGGAGGTAGATGCAGATCGATAATGGGATGGGTCGTATTGGCCCACGAATGTGCATTTGTTGTATAGCAATATTTATTTTCTGAAAGAATGAAACTTTTAGACGGTAATGTTTACGGCAACAATGGGTCCAGCAATCGAACGCTTAGCACGTGCTTATCTGAGAAGACCAGCAGTGGTCTATATTGGTTCAGTGGGTAGACCCACGGAGCGGGTTGAACAGATTGTTTATATGGTCGGTGAGGAGAGGAAACGTAAGAAACTGGTTGAGTTGCTCTCGTCTGAAGCATTCGATCCACCAATCATTATTTTCGTCAATCAGAAAAAGGTTTCTGCTTCCGTTCAACTTTATCCTTTATTTCAAATTTTCTTGTATTCATTCTGTTTAATTCTTTCAGCTTTTCAATTTCGATTTTACTTCGCTTTTTACATTCGTTTTGTGTACACTTGCTCTTTTTTTTATTCTCAGTCACTCAGTATTATCTGTTGAGTGTACCATCGATACTTTCTCATTCATTCATGCATCTGATCAATCACATCCCTGTTTGACTTGTTTCAAGCAAACCAGTCGTTTCAACACATTCATGCTTATTTATGGAAATGATCTCATCAATGCGCATTATATTCCATACGATAAGCATCGAAAGACATAATTGTAATAATTCATTACATCACCTCATGAAATTATCATCATCTCATTAATCAGTCTTATTTGAGTTTCAGTTTATTGCGGCTTTAAAAATAGTTTCAGTTTTTCAATTTCATTCGAGAAGTACTTTTTTTAATTTTTTAAAATTTTTTTCGAGGAATTTAAATACTTTTTAATTAAAATTTTTCGCTTACAATCATTTTATTCATTAATATTATGCTTTGAATGTTCATGTTCAGCCATTCTTAAACGCGTTAGTTCGTCAATTTTTCGAAGTATGAAAGGTTTAAGTGAAGTTATTCGTCAGTACAATTCATCTTGATGAAAAGCAATTTTAACGATCATTTCAATCAGATAAACCATAATTTATAATGGTTTCTCATTTATTGCGCTTTTTTCCGAACTGAAGTCTATCGAATAGGTACTTAATGATCGACTATGTTGCATTTCTTATGGGCTGGGAAAAAAGCTTGAAGAATATTGATTGTTATTGGAGTGGACAGATGAGGGCTTTTTCAGTTTTATGGGAATGAGATAGTTGGAAGAAGACGAAGAGGAATGAGCAGATTGAAAAGTGCAGAAATTTTATGGGAAGAAAAGAAGAAAACCAAATGGAAAATTATGAAGTTGCTGAGTGAAGAATATAAAGAAGAGGAATGAAAAACGAGTTAGTGCGATTTGGAAGAGAGATAAGGAAATGAGTTGGAAACGATAAAGATTCGATTAGAGGGGTTAAGTGGGATGGAATTTAATTGATGAGTTATTGAGTTTATGAGAAATGAACACGTGAGCGAAGTGCTGTTGATTGGTTGGTGTTTGATGCGCTGACAAAGAGTCGTTGATTTGAGATGGAAGGGTTATATTGTTATGATGTTGCTTTTTTGTTGCTATATTCCTTTTCTTTTCTTGTTTACTTTCGAATTCACCTTGCAATAATTTCTCTGCTGATTTCAGTTTATTTTGTTCCTTTCGATTTCATTTTTGACATTCTCGTTTCATGACCGCAACACATCGACCAATAGTGATTATTGAATTTTCAGATTCCCCAATTGTAAGCTATCAGCAGCATTGCGCGGCTAAATTTCTGCTGTTGACGACATGTAGAATTTTCTTCTAGTACTTTGCAGTAGCTCTGTTTTTAGTGTAAACATAAGGGTGTTTTGCATGACGCGGCGGATGACTTCACTTAACGAACAGTTTTTATGGTGCAAACAAACCACGCTTTAGCACCCTCACCAACTAAAGTGCACTCCATCCGTGTTGTTTTTATAGTGGAAACCTTGATTTTTTCACTACTCTTCACAGTTATTAACTCTAAATAAAATGAATTTTATCTAACACCCATCGAAATCAACTCGGCACGTAAACTGCCATTAACTGCAACAATGCGTGAAGTTCTGTGTCTGAAGTATGTTTTCGCAATTCTAACATGTAAAGTGGCAAATAACGACATGAAAATAATCATTGTGTTTCTCATTAGGTATGAAGTGGCCATGTACAGATTTACATCACTTATTCAGTTGAATTGTGAAGAAAGTTATAATTGTACTGAGCAACTTTTATGTATTTGTGGTATATTTGATTGAATCAGGTTTGCTCCTTGCACTTCACTTTCACTTTCTATCATCATTATCGGGCAGCGTGGACGAAGGCACTTCCTTCAAGAACGCGCTAGAGAGAGTACATTTGCAAACTGTGAAAATCATTCTGATTGGATTAACCAACTTCTTGCCAGAGCGTGAGGTCAAGTACAGACATGAGCGTTAGCGTAAGTATCGGCATAAGTGTAAGCCAAAGTTTGAGCCTGATGAAGCCAAATTGCATCCGAGCGATTTCGACGTAGCCTCGAAACGTTGTAGGGTTATCAAGTGCTATTACGTTTTTAGATCCCCACCAAAGTTTCAATAGTGGATGTCCCTTCAATGTTCCTCATTTTGTAGTTGAATTTTTGTCGAATGTGGCATTTTAGTAACACGCATATAGCTCGATTCAGTATTACCACATTGGACAGGGAACCACTCAAAGCTAGAAAGTTGCGACACTGAACTGAGACTTTTCTGTGACAGTTTTCTGGAGGATATTCATCAGTACTTTCGTAATCCTAGTTTATGAATTGCAAAATTTGATGTGAAACATATATTGATGAGTGAATGCTAATTAATGAGTGTTCTTTCTCGCAGATTGCCCAGAAATCATTGCGAAGTATCTTTTTTCTATAAAGTATGTTTCAAGAAAATTGCAGTGGGAATATTCTTTCTAGCCGATGATAAAATGCGATTGGCTTATCGTCGTTAAGGAGATCGCAACAGCTATCGTAAGTTGAGATATTGCCAAATGTGATAGTTGAAATGCACTGTTGGTGAGCGAATTGTGAGCGAAGTGAGAAGCGTGTCCAGAGAACTATTATGGGAGACATTTGGAACAGAATAGAGCAGCTGAATACTGAGTTTGAGTGTGAATTGTCAGGACGGCAGTAAACGAACGAAATGCTATTGTTTATGAAACGAAATACTGTTGTGCGCTGAATGAACTCTAAAAAAGTGATGTGATGAAATAAAAACACACGAACTGTATTTACAGTTCACTCTCGCTTGGTTTTCTGTTTGAGTAGATGTCTCTTACCGAATGTACTCAATGAAATGAATTTGTTATTGGGTTGACGTTCTACCCGAAATTGCTCAAGCATGAGGTTGTGAATCTACTGAAAAATTCTACTCCTTATTTTCTGTCGCCTCTCTGTGGAAACAATATATGTTGTAAAAAATGTTTTAAAATTATGTATCGTAATTTCTGATATGGATTCGATGCTTTTTATGGTAATCAGGACTGCTATTACCTTGACAAGTCATCTTCTTTCGCTTCACTTCTTTAGAAATCCATTTCAAATCATCTGCAGAGGATGTACCGTTTTAAATCCCTAACGCTGTGCAACATCTACATCGTTGAAGAGTTAAGTGATGAACAAATTTCGTCCAATTCAGAAGTGAAAGTGGTATAGATTTTGAGCCGACCTTCTGAGCGAAAGAAATTTGAAGGTGTTTGATATGAAATCGATCGAAGTTACAATGAATGCATTTATAATATAGTACACATTGAATTAGGGTTTTCTGCATTCCTCCTGAATAGTGTTCGCTTCTGTTCCCACAACTCATCCTGTATTCATGAATCAGTAAATTTTGTTTTACTTTTAAGTAGACGTGTTTTTGCCATTTCTTTCCTCGCTTTTCTGGCCATACTTCTTTGATGGCGTCAGTTTTGGTTCACTTAATGATCACTCCAAATTGGTTGGATCTATTTTTGATGAAACGTAGTGGGGTTTGGCAAATGCTATGTTCATGGCATCGGAATCCACTGTTGTAAAGGTGCATATCTGCCTATCATAGAGTAGTTGAGGAATTATGATCACTGTTGTAAAATGACAAAAATGCTGCGCTCTATTTGATATCGTTCTATCACATCGGGGAAGCTAGTAAGTCACATAAATTGGAACTTAATGAATGAAGGTGTACGCAACAGTGAGGTGTTCATATATCTTTGCAGATTTGATGCGTAGACGATTCTCTGAACAGTTTTTTGCGATGATTTAGATGATATCATATTATGTATTCGAAAATGATTGATTGTCGGCTGCTCTGAGAAAATTCGAAATGTGTATAGTTGCATTCATTGACATATGAAAATTCATGAATTCACGTACCATAACATTTATCGTTGATCAAATAGAACCGTAGAGTTATACACCAAATGTCTATGCATTGGTCATCTTCTATTGTTTTTCACCTCATATCAGCTACAGTTGAGACTTTTCAGTTCTTTGCGAGTGTTTTATGCCATACTGACTTTAGAATGAAGTTTGAACTGAGTTTGCTTTCCATCTTTTAGACTCTTAATTTTCGCCGAAAACTCGAGAAGTTATTTCATGATATCGCAGTTTTTTAGCAGATCTCTCGTACATCAAATACGATAGAAAATCACTGTTGCGTTCTTCAGATTCTGTTTTGTCACTTCATCATTTTGATTCATATGTTCTTTGCATTAATAGCGAGCATCTATTTTTCATGATCTGACGATGTCGAAAAGCATTTTTCTCCTAAAACAATCAGAAATAAATTACACTTTATTAGCAATAAGTCGTTAAAAAAATCGAACCACCTAAATGCCAGTCTCATCATGTTTGAGCATCAATAATGAATATGTGCATGCCATCGCAAGATACCTGTCTTCGTTCCCTCCACTTCCATGAGAACTGTTATTTCGCTCTCCTCTTATTTTCAACAATATTTTAATTCAATTCAACAATAAGTCAAGAAGTTATTTTATTTTTTTAATGAGCGCTGCATAAAGGAGCCAAAATGCACTGTCGTCTTCGAGAGGTTTATGCGTTTGCGTGTGGTATAAAATTTCCGTTATGTTAACCCTGTTTTCGGAATTTGTTATTCTCTGTTTTTAAGCGTTTAGTTTTAATATTCTGTTGACTGCGCTGATGATCTCTTCCTTTTTTCCGCTATCACCCTTCCCAGCTTATCATGTTCATTCAAAGGCGACAACGCATGACTTTGAAATGATTATGAATTTGCATTGTTTGGGAAAATGAATTTTGGAAAGTTTGAAACAACTAGGTGGCGAATGTGGAAAATAGTTTGTAGCAATTGTTTTGGATTTTTTCTGCTCAGAAAGTTTTTCGGTCAGGAATATGTGAACGTTGTTGCATATAAACATTCAGTCACCATTTATTTTTAAATGAATGTTTCCACTGTACATTTTGCTTCGAAATTTATTCTATGTCGTCACTAATTCAAAATCAGTCTTAACACGACTAAACCTTATGAAATATGAAATTAAAAGAAAATTAAATGGAAAACAATTCAAACTGCGATATTGGACAGGTAAATGAATGACGTATCAAACTAATTAAAAAGTACAATAATAAAGAGTTAAATAAATTAGTGCTCTCCCATTTCGCAAGACTGTGTGCAACTCTCATTGGCTTTCAAATTAATTAACTCAATTAAACGAGAGTGAATTAATTGAATATTAATTCATAATAGTTAATTCAACTCGTAAACGGTTTATCGCGAAGTTGTTCAGCTAAATGTAAAATTACGATGGCTGTTTTTAACCAAGCACTAACTGCCATGGCAGGGGTCAGCACACTTTTTCGGCCACGAGCCAGATTGGCAGGTTCCGACTGCTCCATGGGTTCGATAGCCATCAAACGTGAATGATGCTGAATTTTTATGATTTTGACTGCATTCATAACGTCCCATAAGGATTTTGTGATTCTAAAAGCAGTCATTCTGCTTCTGTGTTAAATAGATATCATCAGTTTCTCACTGGTTTTCACAACCGCAATCCACAAGGCGAAGCTTTTGAATAAGGTGTTGAACGATTTGTCAAAAACAATCGATTATGATAAATAAATTGTCAAAATAAACTCTAAAATGAAAATTCTGTTTTGTGGGAGTATTGTTTTGGGCAAACGATTTGTAGGAAAAAATTGAAACCTACTTTGAATGAATCGAATTAAATAAAAGATATTTTTGAGAGAAGATTTTTAAACTTTCAGTCAACTGAGTGATTGCTTGTTGTTGGAGATCGTTTCTACCTTGAAAAACGAGCACAAATAACTTCATGAATTCTTTTGCAAATATCCTTCAACACAGGGACCAGTTCAATTTAATTATGTTTATTTGTCATTCTCATCGATCTCACAATCACATTTTGCATCTGTTTTAACGAAAAAGTTCTGCTTGCAGGAGTATTAGAAAAAAAGTTAGATGAAATTTATAGGGTAACCCACCATTAGATTGCTTACATCAATTTTCACTCCACTTCAGTCGTTTCCAACGCTTACGATTAGTAACATTACACAACGATGTGTAAAATTTTTTTGTGTTATTTGTGGGCCAATTTCTCGCACTGATTATAAATGTTTGATTTCATTCTTCGTGTCATTGTTCATCACGTTTTTGTAGTATCTAATGCGTTCATCATTGTGTTATTATCGCTTTAGGGATAACTATGGGACTCTTTTTATGAAATGAATTTCTTGTCGATTCTCTCTGAATGGAATCCCACTGGGTACTTCGTTAGCCTATATCGTCAATCGTTAATTCATTAGAAAGTCAGTAAGACTTATGAGTTCAGTTTGATCAGGTAGTTGTATAATGTTGTGGACGTTGAGGATATCTCAACAATGAACTGTGATACGAAATAAAGGAGTATCTGTTTAGAGTCTGAGCGACAAGACGATGCGGAGGGTTGAAAAAATAAGTTGAACTCGAAAAAGTTCGAAGACTATGCGGGGAACTGATAGCATTAAAATGATGAACACGTTTGAACCATAGTACAGTGATGAACAATGTTGTGGAAAGACAAAGTATTCATTTGGAATTGGTGCAAAAAAAAACTGATTGGTGAAAAACCGATAAAAGATCTAGCCAGCTCAAGTTTTCAGTGTTATATAACGTGCTTTAAAGCGCAGGAACTTTTCTCACAATGTTTCCAACTTATTCGAAACATTGCGCAGTGTCTCGAAATTGAGCACTCTGAAAACAGGTCTGTATGGATCTTGAGATAGGCTGTGCTTTGACTTGTATCTGATCACCTATCCGAGAAATGTGTGAAAGGTTAAATCTTATTCCGAATTATTCACGCGATGACGGAACTGAACCAATCTCTTTCACTGAACCTGGTGATGTATGAAAAATAGTTCATAGCATTGCGCAGCGGAAGATTGCGACGAGCAGCGCCAATCCATAGGCCAGTGCAAGTCACTCCGGGGCTATAGTTTGCCGATCCGTGTCTTAGGATGACAATATGTGAACTTAACTCCCAGCGGCGTACTTCCGTTTTCCATGTGCACTTCTCAGCGGTGTAAATCACCTCTATATCAATCATCAATACATTACTATAGGAATATCTTCAAATAGCCCGTATCCTCAATTTTGCCCAGCAACATGTCAATTTCTTGGTACCAATGTCGAAGGATTCCAGCCACCCACCCATCCATATATATCACCTCTATATTGACCATTAATGCATTACTCTAGGAATATTTTCCGTGCAGTATTCTGGTCTGCTAAGTATTTCACTACAGAAGGTTCAATAAGAATGTATATTGTATGGGTGATAGTAACCAGTGGAATCTGTTTGGTAAATCAACCGAAGTTCGGTCGATAAAATCTGATAAAATTCAGTCAGATTTCGGTCGACCCTAAATTTCTATCACCAGTATGTATCCGCATAGATCTAGTAGTAATGTAAGAAAGAAAGTTTTTGCGGTGGATGAGTGTAGAATCAATGGAACAAAGTGCATCATAAGTGCGAACATATATCATGACGTTTTGTTTATACGACTGAATTCTGAATATCTTCGAAAATTAATTACCGACTAAAAGTGCATCTCTAAATGTCTCCTAAAATTGAAGTACGCACAGTACAGTGTGCATTCACATCTTCTCGGTATTCGAAAAGCAACGCCGATCAAATTTACTTGCAACAGAAAACTCAAAAAAATGAATAGTTGAACGGCTACGAGAATCGATACTGAACATGTTATGCACAGTAAGGCAGTAATTTAGAACTGACATCCAATAGTGCAATAAAAAGTTGTGGATAACTCTAAATTTCGCCTCATTATTTCCTTCGTTTTGTGGTCATTACCACCTCAGTTACCTTAAATGGTTCATTACCATAAATCCTCAATTTCCGCTTAATAACTGACAAACCGCCAATGTTTCGAAAGTACAATATAATCGAATTCAATGTTTCATCATTCAGAAATTAGTCTAAATCTGAAGCTTTATTCTGCCGCTCTGTGATATTTTCTTCAGAACCTTCAGAACTGCAGTGAAATAAATAATAATTTTCCGATTATATACGATAAAATAATGATCAAATAGTGGTAATCAAACTTGTTGAAATGAAATGATACGTAAAAGAAATGAAAGTGGATTGTTATAAGGAGAGAATCCATGATCGGTTCCATTGAAAAATGTGTCAGTAAGTTTGGTGGATTTGAAAGAGTGACAAATATTGAGATCGATTCTGAACTTTTAAGCCGAATGTGAAACTAATAATTAATCTGAACTTTTAAACTGAATGTGAAACTAATAATTAAAGGAATAAACTGTTGGATGAGGTAATTGATATTTTAAGATTGAAGCCAAATAAATCGCTTAACTTCATGTCTACCTCTATCGGTTAGACCATTTTATCGTCACTGGTGTTTTGCGTTTACACATTGAATCTTTTTTGAACCTCCTTTCGACTGTTTTCCAGTCAGCTGTCTTTAGCTACTATCTAGGGATGTACATATTAGAAACTCATCGAATAGACTGTGTCATAGCCGACACCCTAATGCAATCGTGACCATACCCCACCCCATCCTCAAATAAAACCTTTTCTCATTAATCCTCTGTTTCTGCGATAAACTCTACTCCATCGATCTCTATTTCTACCTCTCTCGTCCCACTTCTCTGCCATCCAAGTGGTAGCTACATCCTATCTTGTATCACTGCAGCAGGTAAACACTGTTGGATGCTTTAATAGCTAAATGAATGCTGTTATCAATAAGTAAATATTCGTTCAGTTCGCAGTTCAATTGATGTTTTTCTTTTCGAAGTTATGACTCTAGGCATGCTGTTCGTGATGTAGAAGTAAGTTAGTGTATGTGTGATGATGATGAATATTTGCTACATGCATATATTGTTGTCATGTAATATGTTACATATATGCAGTGAATGAATAGAACGGGAATGCATTTTGTTTCATTCGTTCTTCTTCCCTTCTTTCATTTGTTTATTCATTTTGGTTTCATTTCATATCGTTTCATCCGTTCTATTTGCATTGATTTGATTCGATTTGACTTCTTTTCAACGCGTACATTTGTTTCATATTCTGTTATTTGTTATCGCTCATCGTTCCCAAATAACGATAAGAGAATTAATTCCGCTCTCTCATTAACTGCTCTCTGAGAACGATCCAGTTTTTTGTTTTCTTTACAAATCTTTTGTCAATGTCGCTTTCACGAGAAAGATGAAGTGAAGAGTTGGTTGTTTGGATGTTTCGCGGAATATGAATGGAAGTGAGTGCGATGCAAGATAACTCGGCCGAAGTTGATAATCAGTTGAGTAATGTCTTTGTTTTATCACAATGCTGTCTTCCATCATAACGCTCCTCACCATCGCTCTTCTTATTTCTCTCCTAAGGCGTAGTCATTTAGTCTTTATTCCGACTTGTTGCTTCCATTTTGTTGGCAAGTCTTTTCCAATTCATTTCCTCTCTTAAATCTTCAAGATTTTATCCCGTAAGCATCATTTTGTGAGAGTTTGATAACAACGCTGATTCGAGAGTAGTGCACTTATCAATGAGCTAATAGTTTATATAATCGCTTATTATTGTCTTTTCCCATTTGAAAAAAAGTAGTCTGCTATTATTTTTGATACTTGTACTCTTACTTTGTTTTTTACGCATACTGAAAATTGCCGTTTAGAGGTGAAAGACTACAGTGCGCTCAGGTGAATCATATCATGGCTCTCCTTTCTATCGTTTGTTTTGTTATGATTTGATTATGAACCAGAATTCTTGAATGCTCCTATATGAACACCAACTCATTCAGTTTTTGCTGTGATATCCAGCATGCAAGCATAATCCTGTGGAGTGGCGTTATAGATATCTATTTCATAGTTTAAATAGTAATGTGTGTTTGTTTCTGTTTTCTACATTTACCCATATTGAGAGTAGTAGTGTATGTATTTTGGATGTCATGGCACAGCTCATTCGTAAGCGGAGTATTTTTTGATCTGTGAAGAGTGACTGCATATTCTATTTTCAGGAATGCACTCTTGAATTAATATTGTATCAAAAAATGGTGCTGATGTATTGAATTTGCATTAAATTAATTCATAACTTCAGTGCGTATCTGTATGTGGCTTATTCTAACCGTTATAATGAAGTGGAAAATCTAAAATACTGAATGAAATTTGTTGATTAGAATCGTTAATAAATTTACATTTTGATACTGAATCCTTTTTAAAATAATGAAATCAGTTGGAGTAATTTGGAACTTTCTTTTGAATAAATCATTCCATTTGTTTCTAAAAAAGATGCATTGGGTGAGTATTGAAGACATGTGAATGCAATGGACGAATTGACTTCATCCAGGAAGTACAAACCCCCTCTCTGATTGCTATGAATTCATCTCATATCCAGCAAGCTGTTGTATGGCACAGTACGTTTTTGAATTCAATAATTGCTATATTTGCATACAAAATACTGCATTGCTTGAATAGATCGAATCATATGATGCAGACTTTAATAAATTTATGAAAATTCTTGATAATATCCGATTAAAGTCAGAGTTGGTGCACAACTCTGCATCGTTCGTTACACAGCCTTTCACACTTGAAATGGTGAAAAAAGATGTCGACACATTTTAGAAATCTTGTTCACTATTATTTGAACTTATCGTTACGTCATTGATCCAGTTCAAATAATTACCAGTTATTTTTATTGGTTTCGATGGCAGTGCTTTGACTAGCGATTGTCCACTTTCGAGTGTTTTTGGAAAAGTCGTAAACGAATAACCAAGAGAGGATGTTATAATTGAACATTGTAATTGCAAATCATGAACGAGTTGTTGAAGTTTACCATCTTGTTGAGGTGTCTATAAGGGTGTCATTATCCTTCGTCGTCTCCTAATTTCTAAGAGCAATTATATTCGTCCAGTTTCATCTTCGAGGAAACAAGCAATTCATTTCTCGCCATATGCAACTACTGTGATATCGATTTGAAACGAGAGGGAAGTGTTATGGAATTATCGATTCAAACGTTTCACACCGCAATGACGTAACGCACTTCTGTGCTAACTTGTGCATATCCATCAGCAAAGGGTACTGCGAATTGAAACGATCCAACACTGAACACTGACTAACCCGATCTGAGAATAATTAATTGAATACTGTTTGTCAATCTATCGATCAACATCGTTCATATTTCCTAATCAGCGATCATCATCCATATGAAACAATACAACAAATTCATTTTTATCTTTTTTCCGATATAAAATGCAAGGTAACCGGTTCATTCGGAACGGTTTTTAATTTAGTTCAACTTTAACTGTGTGTGGGCCTAATTGTTCAATGGTTCTTTGAGTGAACTAACAGTTTCACAGTTGATTAACTTTTGTCGCACAATAATTCATCTGAGGTTCATAGTTACTTAATAGCGATTATTTGATCATGTCATCAGCAATCGTTGTTCATTTATTTGCTCTTTTAATCGATAAGTTGTTATGATTGTAAACGACGGTTGTAATGTTCTGTCTACTTTCGACAATTTTGAGTTGTATTCAGAAACCATTCGGTCGCTGAATGCATGCATTGTTGCGTGAAAATGCGGTCTTTGGGACCAAGGACTGACGCCTCTCCTAATTTCATTCATTCAGAATTAACGACAAATTAACATTCTCAGCGATTTCAGAAGGCAGCTTTATTCATTACGCTCGTTGAGTATCGTTGGAATTTTCACTCCATGCAGTCCCTCCGAGCATGAAATAAAATTGGAAAATAATCGGTCATGCTGCTTTAATTCTACGAACAATATATTTTTATCATACAAGTCCATGTGCCAATAGCAGTTAGTTTGTATGTAGAGATACTTTGAATAACTTCAACCCAGATGAAGTGTTTCATTTCATTTGATTTTTGCCATTACAACGCAAACAGTGTTTCAAAAATCCTTTTTATTCTACTTGCCACTCCATGCTCCTATGAATTTTCCCGTTCCGTGACAAGCCAGTAATTGTTGGTCAATGTTAGATTAGCTTCGTGTAATACTTTCGTCAGTCATTCATATGTTTATGTATGTTAGCCGTGATACAAGTAAACGTCCCAGAGCTTTCGACCAGAACGGTTTTTGCATCCTGTTGGTTATTTTGTTGCAAAATTTTTTGCAGAATATCCAAAAAAAGTCTTCATCCATATTTTTGTGTACTTTCTTTAACATTTTTCTCACTTCATGTCATCACCAGGAAGCAACCATCAAAAAGAAATCATTTCATGCGACGGACAGTGACTAGTGATAATGGAAATGCGTTACTTTAGTTTCGAGTAAATCTCATGAGCGTATTCTCATTGTGTAACGCATTATTGCAAGTTTGCGCAGCTTTTAAGATTTACCGTTGACATTCTCTGTAGAATGTTTTCAGTTCTTCAAATGTTTCACGATACTTTCATTTTTGGTCGAGGAATGACAAGAAAATTCGTTTAAAATTATGTTCTTGCAGTAGAGTGTTGATGAATCGTGAATAACATTATTTTCTAGTCTATATAGCCTTGATATAGACTGCCTTCTTCAGATTCCATTTATTGTTCTGTTTTTTCGGCTTTATTTTTCAGGCTTTTCGGCTTTCTTTTCGGCTTTTCGGCTTAATGTAGTTTTTTGAAATCCTTTTACATATCCAGATTTTTGAAAGTACTATCTATAATCATCCCATATTCAATTATTTCTTTGAAATTCCTTCTCCTCTTCCCACCGAAATTGACCACGAATTAGTTAATGAATATCGTGTATGAATTTTGTGTGGTAATTTTGTCCGTAATTTATAATTGAGGAATATTATGAAACAATCAGCAACTCGTCATCGGTAATGTGCATTAACGCTCTGAAACGCGAATTTAATTTCATCAGTGAATTTGCTCGTTCGAAGAAGATAATAACGCTGATTATGGGGGCTGATGATGGAAGTTTTTGTTTGTTGGTGGGGGAGACTTGTGAAGGTATTCGAAGTGCCTTTTAGAAATTAACATTGTGGTTGGATGACAGGGGAGAAAGTGGACGTTGAAATGCCGTTTCTGTTATTCTTTGGTTGTTTTTGTGTTAAGGAAGATCGAGAGAATTATTGAAAGAAGTGATGCGCCTGTTTATATAAAATTAAATATTGTCCTGATTCATGTTACAATTTAGTCTTTTCTTAACATTCATTATTTTCATTATTTATGATCATCACCGATCATCGCCCTTTTCGCACTTCTTATTCAGTTTATCATTCTCATCACTGAGTAATTATTAAAGATGATATTATATTATCATCACTAATATATTTCTGATAGACTTGTGCGTTATTATCACAGGTAATGCTCATTGTGTATTCTGCATAATCGTTGCTTCATAAAACCAGTTTTTTGCATTTCTTCTGTTCAATTCATTAGATTTGGTGCTCTTTTATCATCTCTTTAGTGTTTTTCCTTAACACATACAAAGTATGTGTGCTTTTATGTAAGTCTCTCCTCCATCCTTCATCTGAATTGAATTATGATTTATTAAGATTTTGGTACTGCGCAATATTGAAACTTTTTCGAAATTTCATTTTCATTCATATTAACGGTATTCATCTTTTTATTCTTTATTTTATTTTATTCAGTGTTCGTCAGGGAATAGGTTTCGCGACTGCTTTACTCCTTGACTTTTTGGTCGGGCTCCCCGCCCCCTCCAGACTGATGCCTCTCTGTGGAGACCCCCTCCCGTCCAGGTATCTCCTCCCCGACTTTTTTTATCGCCCTTCCTCGTCCTTTTTGCTCGTGAAAGGGGTCCTCTCCCCCTCTCCGGCCAAAAAGTTACTCTGTGATGAACTATTTGAGTTTGTTAATATTATATTTCCATACCGATGCATCTTTGGAGTTTTTAGTTTTCAAAATTTTCTTCGTTTCAAAAACTCGACTGCAATATGTTTTTGTTTCTGTAGGGTTATCGTTTATGCTAACGCTGTTATTGCCATGCTGAGTAGGTGAATACGCGATTATATGGATGACTTTGTACGATTGCAGATTTCAGTTGTTTTGCATTCTTGCGCCTTTGATGTAATATACAGAATAGGAACTCTAAATATCGGTGTGGTGTTTGTTTAAGATTACGGAACAGTCAACTCGAAGATTGAGTTAATTGAATGCCATTATAAATTCAGAAGTTGTGTGAGTTGAAAATGTGGTAGTTGTTGAATATTATACGAATTATTCACACACATACACATATTTATTGCTATCTAATCAAATGCTTTCAAACATGCAATATTTACTCTAAATAGTGTTATAATATTCATATAACGCGACAGCGTTTGTGCACTCTGTTGAATGATAACTAGATTCATTGAGTTGATTGATTGAATTGCGTTGGCTGAAATGTTTTTGCTATCATAAAAATACCGAACGATTTTTGATTTTCATTTCCATTTTAGTTAAATGCACGATTTCAGCGCAATGTAACATCGGCTTAGACAGTAACGATTAAGGTAGTCATTCTGTGGCAAAATAACATTTGAGCGAGTGAATTAATAAGATAATTTATTATTCTATCATCCGCAGTGAATTTCATTGTTGACACCTCCATTCCATTCGTTGCGACTGTGCTGTTGGATTGAGTGACTGACTTGATCCATTAGTAGGACTGATGTTTCACCACAATACGTTAAATGTTGAAGAATTTGGGAATAGATTCGAATTATTATTGTAGAAGTTGTGGGAAATGTGATAAACTGAACCGTTTTCAACGATACAATTTGATGTATCGATGAAACTGTAGTGATTCCCGCCTGAAAGCTGCTTTCGCGCTTTTGTTAACGGATGAAAAGAGTACGCTATGAATGGCAATTTATGAATCAACGAAATACTACAATAGTAGTAAAAACGATAATAATGGTTTTACTATTATTATGATATGGCTGTTGTTGTTGCTATTGTCGATTCAGCTGAGTGGATGAATGAAAGTTTAACGAGCAAAATGGAATGAACAACAGTGAATTATGAATGTCGACTTTCAGGGTGCGGATATGCTTGCGAAGGGGCTAACGAAACTCGGGTTTGCACCGTGTGTACTGCACGGTGGCAAAGGTCAAGATGCCCGTGAATATTCGTTAGCCGCGTTGAAAGACGGCAGTAAGGATATTCTAGTGGCGACAGATGTGGCTGGACGAGGTATCGATGTTAAGGACGTTTCGTTGGTACTGAACTATGATATGGCTAAATCGATTGAAGATTATACGCATCGAATTGGAAGAACTGGTTGGTTTCTCGTACATCTTTTCATTTGCGTTCGCATCACTTTATTATTCACGTCTAATTCCTTCGTGCTGTCTTACTCTATATTAATTATTCTTATCTTTATGAAAGTTGCGATAACCGTTTCTTTTCGGGATTTATTAGCCAATTTTGCAAGGTTCATCAAAATTTATTATCAGTTTATTCTATTGGCTCTGAATGAACAGCGCAAATTCTGGTTCAAGTTTGTTCTCAGTTCGAAAATCGCTGAGATCAGAATCTTTTGCTAATCCAAAAATTTTTCTGCTCATATGCGTGTCTGTTCAGAAATTGATTCTGAAATTATCATCAATCACCATGTTTAAAGATAATTTTGAACTTCATTTCATCTACACAATCATATAATCAACAACTTCCCAGTTGTAAATTACCCTCACTCATTGTCAGTTATAGCTCATCGCGTTCAACTGCTCTAGTAAGGTCATGCAATCAATTTCGTTCAGCGGCTATTTCTTTGATTATCTCTAAAACGAATTGTAGTGAAAATGTGATTCCCAACTTTCACAGTGCATTTGTGAGGGATTAATGAGCTGTTGTCAATGCTTGGCATGCGACCAATGAGCGGTTAAATTCATTTAAACAATATGCATTCAAGAAATTTCACGCTGTTTATTCGTAGCAAATTTTGATTTTTTTGAAAGTATTTATTGTCGTTGTTAACACAATCATTATCGTTATACCACTGAGAACGTCCCAATTTGCGTTCAACTCATCTCAAAACGGCAACATTTTAATTGGTATCACTCCGATCTATTCATCTTTTTACACTGATTTCATTTGATTTCGCATTGATATTCTCTTCGTATCGATTTCTTTGAAGTTTTATTCTTCCGATTCCGTTTGACAGTTTGTTTCTCTTCCATTCTCCGTTCAACTTCCGCTCGTATATATTGAATGTAATATCTGCTTTCGAGTTTATCGGTTGCATATTGCGATTGCTAGCAATTAAGATAGCGCGTATGCGGGCATTGCACTTCGTGTAAGAGGAATATTGGCGCTATTTTATCTGTTCATTCGTCTCAAGGGGGGGGAGGGAAGGGTATTTGGAACACCGTAAATGACGCAGAATTAATAATATTACGGATATAAGTTGATATTGGAATGTTTGTATCATTTCTGGCTATTGTCTAGCATGGAGCTATCGAATAATGAGGCAACGCCTTATAGATGTGGTACTCGTCTGGTTTAGAATTGCATTAGACTACAATAGATTGAATATTTTACCTTTGTATTTAAAGCATCATTTATGCTTGTCTTGCCGCTGCTCAAATGCCCACACGTTCAAGCATCGTAAATTGTTTGCATTGAATTGAAAGAGATCCACCTAATCATATTTATTAGTGGTGTTTATGTTGCACTTATCCAACAAAACAGATGTTTTTTGAAGCTCAGAAAATTTTCGAATTTTTGAACAGTAGTTAATTTTTAAGTTGATTGAAATGAAATGAAAGAATTCATTTGTCGAGGATTAGAATAGCGTTCGCGAACGTCGATCGATGTTTGCGATCGGAAATCGTAGTTATTCGACAACACGTTTGATGATGTTACTGCATTCGTTTTCGTGTAACAAAATATCGTGTAATACGAGAATTTTATCGTTCTATTGCATTCTTTTACTGCTCTTGTGTCAAGTTCACTCATTCAGCACCTTTCATCAAATTCAGTTGACACGATGCCATTCACCGGATAATTTTGCCATTGCTGTTTCTCGCTCCTCCTCCCCCCCCCCCCCCAGTTCCTCGCTTTCATAATCGAAATTAATACTGAATTCAGAAGTGATTATTGCATTACCTCTGTTATTATTTATCCGTTTATTTGTTCAATCTTAATTCTATTCGTTTTATTCATCCTTGCAATAAGTAGATATTGAACGCGCATCAAATTGTGGTGTATGCTTGGCGTTTCATGATATATGAATGTACCTAATGAAAGTGACATTCACAGCGGACGTTTCATTCTGACATCTTCCTAAATGAATACGGTTTGATGAATATGTTTTTCTGCTAAGTTTATTTCAAAATCTGTAAAGTGCTGAGAAATTGGTAGTTTCGTGGAGCGTGTTGAGCTGTGATAGCCGAACAGTTGCTTTGGAAATGGATTCTTTTTCCGTTTTTTGAAATTTCGATAATTCAAAATGTTTGAAGTCGATTGATAAAATAAAAAGAGTAAATTACTTCTTGAATGCAATTCCACTCAGTGCAAAAGCATTGATTTGGTTGGATCTTTAAGGGATGAATTTTCCAATTGTTAATCTAAATGTATACTCTTTGATTACTTTTTCCGCATTCTCAAATAATTGAAATGCAGTTGAGGCGTCTTCTTGTTCAGTCATATAAAAGCGATTACATGCGATTTTAATTGTTGCTCGTACATTTGTTCAACAAAACTTTCGTCTCTCCTCGAATTGTCATCCTCAGCCATAAAGATATCTCGTCACCATATCTTCTCTATCAATAATTCTCGCAACTGATATTCATCTCATTCATATTTTACAATTATCTCGAATTTCATCATTGCCTTCATGTATACATCAGTTCTTAGGTGAACGTTCACTCCTGAAGCTCAGTTCATTGCTATACTAATTATCAGTTGTCACTGATTCGTTAATAATTTCAGGTCGTGCTGGTAAACATGGTAAGGCGATTACGTTCCTGACTCCCGAAGATAAGGATGTGTTTTATGATCTGAAACAATGCCTTCTCGAAAGCCCGGTCTCTTCGTGTCCACCGGAATTGGCCAATCACCCAGAAGCCCAACAAAGACCGGGTGTTTTTGTGCCGAAGAAACGACAAGATGAAACGTTGTATCGTAATTAATATTCTCTATGTATTCACCATACAAATAATATCCACACATCGCTGCATACCGCCGTTGAGCAGATATGATCTCACAAATGCGTTCGTCAATTCCGAGAGTCATTTCGTTCAGTACGCGTCGTATCCGTCGACGTTCCCAAATGTATTTCCCTACAACGATCGGTCGTCTCTCGTCTTCATTCTTCAAAAAGTTGAAGCATTCTATTTCATATCAATTAATGCCTCAGTCCATCCGTTCCTCACTATTCGTTTTTTCTTTTGTCTGTGCATCGCAGAACATTCTAGTGAAAGTTTACTTCCAACCCTGGAAACTGAACAAACTTCTGAATTTAAAAGTCGATGTTTCAGTTAAAGAAAATGAAGCGTCTGAAATTGAGGGAACCAATTTCATTGAATTGATCATCATGACGAAATGACTGAAAAATCAAAGATCCGTCCTAAGTTCAGTTAAGTTGTCGATCCTAAATCAATATATATTTCTAAATGGACAAACTGAAGCCACTGTTAGCATTAATTTATACCAATTGCTCTCGATATTTGGATACACAAGTTGTTTTTTTTATGAGAGAGAGATAGAAACAGATTGAAGGAAATTAACGATCTTGCTGATAGGGCATCAAAGTGGGGTGGATTTGAATGTAAGGCAATTGATCAGCGAAAGAATTGAATAACGAATTGATTGATGTTTATCACCGAAAGTTAGTGTTTCAGATCGTTCATAGATTAGTGTGGTTGTTGTTCATTTAATGAGTTTCAAATCAATCACCCGTCGAAACATCGCGTTCGGTCGCGTTTATTATAACATGAAATCAGCCAGTAGCAATAGCACATCTAAAATCACATTGCATTGATACGTACCAAGCACTTCGACACTTTTTATCGATTAATTCAACTGTTTACAATGAGCTTATTACTCCATTGCTCGTTGAAACACTCCGATCGCAATTTAGTCGTATGAAAATAATCAAGTTATTCGAATCGATTCAATCAGTGTTACACATATAATTCTCATATTTATGTTTATTTTCCTTAATGATCACGCACTGGATATTTCATTTGAATGCATCCATTCTTTCCTACTGACATCATAAAATGCCGTGTTATAAGCTTATGTTGAAGTTTTTTTTGCTACCTTCATTCTATCCTCTATGCATTATTTCTGTTTGCATTTTTTATCTGAATATGCTGGAGTCATTGGCAGAATCGAGCTGAATATCTGTCTCGTGTTCTAGGTGGTCATTGCAGTGAAATTTTTTTCCGTTCATTCTCTTAATGAATTCCAGAGTGTCTAGCTGGCAATTTTTAATGCGAACATATTAATGAAGTGAGCACAAAAGGTTTCAAATTTTCACACAATGCGTGTTGTTTATTGGAAAATGGAATTGCTACGGCGACAGTTTTCACACAGATCATATCATACACTTCATTTAGTTGCGTGTGAAATCATTTTCAGCAATTCATCGTTATTTTCAGTCTCTATCCAATTTACCGTGCTTATCTGTTGTTTTCTTTTTCAGATATATGTGTTTTGAGATATGCAGTTATGTTTGATGTGTGATTTATTCACTGGAAATGAGTTCCTTATTTGTTTTCATTATTGTTTTCTGTTTTTCAATCATATTTACTGACCAATTGTAGCATTATTTTTTTACTCGTGGTACTGATTGAGTGTTTAAGCGTGATTCGTTGTCCAATCATTCATGTCGCCTTATTTTTTGAGATTTTTGAAAATGCTAGATTGAAATTCAAGCATGTGAAGGGGGTTGGCATCTTCATGTTTTTGATGTTCTGCGAACGAAGACGTGATGCTCACTGAAAAGTGTGTAATCGATCATGCAATCTTATGTATTGTTACTTGTTTGTTTCATTTTTTGTTTTTAATTTGTTTCGTTGAATTTGTTTTGAGTGTTTTTTCATTGTTATGAAAAACAAAGAAATGCTTGTTGAATGTTATAAGAATGTGTGTTTCTGTGAAGCTCTTCCCCAATGCGTTTTTTGAAAGCGCAGTGCGTTCACGTGATTCAACGCACTTTTCTATCAGATGTTCGTTTGCAAACGACGACAAATATGTATGAAATTTATTCTTTTATTCATTCAATTCACATCTCTCAACAAATTGGATCTCACGAATTCTTTATTCTCTCTTTCACAAAAAATCGTTTCCCAATAATCCCCAGGTTAGTTAGTTTGTCTCTGCTATTTCATTTCATTTCGTTTTTATTCGCGTACCACCACCTTTTATTATTAACTGATTGTTCGTATCGATCGCTTTATCATTCTGTGAGTAACAAACGATCAGTTTTTTGACGTGCTCGATATGAGCATTGACGGTTTCCATTTTACTTTCAGATTATTCGTTAATCTTTCTCTTTTCACTGACCGAGCTAGGATCGAAATCTTCAATTTTCTTTTCACTGCACATAGCATGATTACTTTTCCGTATTACGTTTGAAAGCTCCCGGATAGAGCTTCAAATTATGGAATTGATTATATTGCCAAAGTTAGGTTAGGTTTTTGGATTGGTTTATTCAAGAGGAATAAGCTAGCAATTGTTATTGACAAATTTTGATATGCATTTGGCGAATGATTGCTTTGTGGAGTGTTTAGAATGGATTGAACTGAAGAGTGTTGTTTCAGTGTGTGATTGTCGACTGGCTAGCAGCCAGTACAGTTCAGATTATCTCTTCTCTCGTGAACGCTACTTACGGTCTTTATTCGCTCTAGTTGATTGTCGTTAATCACTTATGGTAATGATGGTGGGGCGCCGTTCGATTTATTAATCCATTGTAATATTTGCTGTTGTTCATTGATTCTGACAGAGGTAGCATTTTTGTGATGCATATGATTCAGTTAGTATTATATGATTGGCTATGACTTAATCACTACTGCGAAAGAATTCATCAATTAGTTGCAGTTTAATCAGTGCTATGCTAATGACTCTGAGTTGGGAGAAGGTAATAACCGGTTCAGTCAAGATTACATCCCTTTTGAATACGTTACACTTTTCTGGACGTTTACACGCTATTCAAAGTGGTATTTACTTATCCAACTCGTGTGGGAAATATTGTTACAACGTAGAAATTTTCACAGATATCCACAGGATTACCGGGTGTTGCGTTGCCGCGAAAAGATTCAATTACTTAATGCCGATCGTGCATTTGACAGTCGCAAAGAGCTGAATTCTGGTTCCGAGAATTTCAAATTGAAATCATTAAGGGTTTGTGAATGGTAGTAGTGATCACTGATGAATCCCGAGAGTTTCAGTCATTGTGGAAATTCGAAAATTACCTCCATCGGATTTCTACAGAAAAGTTTGACGCCAAGTTTCGGAATCTTTGAAGTTAATTCAATCGGATATCTAAAGGATCATATTTACATGTAATAGTGTACTAATAGTATTAGTCTTGTAATAATAGTCACCTACCGGAATTTTTTCCGGTTTCGTCGGTCGATTTTCGGTTTTTACGATTTTTTTGTTATCGGGCATTCGTTGAAATTCGTAATTGCAAAGGTTATTCCCATCAGATTCTGATCGAACCAATTTTTGGTTCATTTACCATTATCCATTTCACAATTGATGTCTGACAGCAGGTTTCCTCACTATCGTAATAAACAATGTAATGAATTTGATGTGAGGATATGGTTTGCATAGACTGGTGCAGGCAGCTAACGTCCATGAGCATCAGTCGATATACGTCCAGTTGCTTATCAGTTTTGATTATCGTTGTACGTGTTATGGTTGTGTTACAAACATCGTTGGAAGTTTTCAAAATTAAGTTTGCATTGAATTTAAGATTTCAAATAGAATCTGAATGTGCGCTTTGCATTGAAAGTTAATGGGTGACGACGATTGGCCGTCGCAACGTTTCCGGGACCACGTCATTAATCGGTTGGAACCTGAGTTGGCCCGGAATCGACAGAATGCTCCGAATTTACCAGTACCCGGTGATGCTCGTCAGGTTGTTTATTCTTTCGTTGTACTTTTTTTCTATTTCCGTTCAATTCATGTGCGTAACGTATCGAACAGATGGCGTCATTTTTATTACACTGACATCTTTAGAGGCATGTTTTATGCATTTCTCAATAAATCAGTTTCACCACATTTACAATTGGTGTTTTCATTGCGTATTTTGAGTAAAAATGTGCGCCTTTTGCGATCGATGTTATTGTTGTTATGAGTTTGTGTGTGTGTCGTTCTGATTGTAGTTGCGAGTGACGATTTCGTTGAGATTGTCCTTTCGTGCATAAAACATGTATCTAAATGTTCTTTTTATTCGCAGTCGTGAATGCATATTTTGTTGCGAATCACACTTTGAGACTACATGTAAGCCGTGTATATGTTACCATTTATATGCAAACTTTCTGATCTTTTTAAAAGTGTAATGAAAGAAACTAAAAGCTTTTCAGGTTGAAGAATATGTGTTTCATAAATGTAATAGCAAGGATGAATACATGCGGACGATTGCAAAAGTTATAAATGCGATCAACTGTAACTGTTAGTTATATGAGTTTTTTTTTCTGTCATAAATTTCCATTTATTCGCACGTATCTATCAAATATCTGATTGCAGTCTTTTTCATCAAATTTCGAAAACTTGCAGCTAAATCGACGGCTGTCCCTACGGTGTTGCAGTCGTCACAGTACCAATCGAATCAATCTGCCCAACATAGTTATCGAGCACCTGGTGTGCCACCCGATCCTCAACCCACCCACCAGCAACATCAACAGAACATCATGGTTAATTTTTGTGAACAGATATTCATTCCTATTCTGTTGTGATCGATGCAATCTGTTGATTTCGAATTTGAATTTTTCTGAAAAGTGCTTGAGTTCTATGTTATGCATCTTAGCTAATATATAATTATGAATAAGGTTTGCATCAAGTAAAAAAAACTGACGGTTTGAAATGTTTCATTCGATTCTTAATGATCAGTTTTCAACTGAAAAGTGGTGAGTATTTTTAATCGAAAAATTAATATTGGTATATGGCTGGAACATTTCCTACTGCATTAATTCACATGAAAGTTTGTTTCAAAACTACTTACTGTTAGTTTGTTCCTCATAGTTTTATTCTTTTATCCACCACAAATCGTCAGTGTTCCTCATTTTCCTCGAAAGTGTTTATCATCAGCAGAATGCTCTTTGTTGCGAATGCGATACTTGTAAATTTAGGATGGGAGTTTTATAATGTATGCCGTATTTCGTGATTCGATATGTACATATACAGAGCCATACCCTCTCATCCATAATCTTTTGACAGTGTCACGTATTTGCGTATCATTCATTCAGCGCGGAATGCGTGGCAATATTGCTGAATCTAATGCCCATAATAATGATTATATCAATGGTGATAGCAGTGGCTTCATTAACGATAGTAATAATAACAATAATGTGATAGTAATATTGATGATTGCAGCAAGATCGCTATCAAGCACCACCATTAGGCCAACCTCCTCCGATGATGCAGCCTCAACAAAACTCGTCATCTGCAGTCTCATCGGGTGGAATAAATGCGTCCGGAATATCCGTCTCGCCGCAACAACAAGCCCAACAACAGGCCATACAAGCATCACCTCTAGGCGCACATCATCCATCAGTGCCACATCAAACGAATACACCCCCGTACAGCATGATGCCATCGCCTGCACCTCCTGCTCAGCCGTCACCCACCCATCAACTATATGGTCAGCGAATGACGATCAATAAATCTGATCAACAGAAAATGATGATGAGTAATGCGGGTAATGCAGCTAACACTAACGGTACCAATGAATTAACTCAACGTGAAGCAATGATGCATCGAATGTGGAAGCAGCAACAACACCAAGACATTCCTTACGCACCTCCTTCCAGCATGTATTCTTTTCTTTTTTTCATGTTGCTTTATCTAGGTGAGATTCGACAGCCAGAATTTGTTTGGTACTCTAAAGGTTCCAAGTAGGACAAATTTTCATTCTGATAAAGATTCTCTGCCACGGGCGAAACACTTCACATTTGAAAAAATCATTTTCCGAATAACTTTCCATGGTTCATTCATTGTGTTGCGAGTTTCTAATATAGAGGAAGATGAATTTTAAAGAGAGAAGTTGCAAAACATGAAATGAATATTTCGTAATGTAATTGTCATAAAAATATCAGAAAATATTTCCTAATGTAAAATCAATGTTTATCAATTTGGTGAATAAAATATAAATTCCAGGGGTCCGAATACGTACATGGATCCGATGCATGCATCCACGTCGTATCTCTCTTCCGGAATACCCTGCTCTCAAGTACAACAATCCCCTAATCAACCTCCACCACCTCATTTATCTTCACAACCCCAACCCCAGCAACAGCCATCCCTTCTTGAAAACCTCATTAATTCACCTCAGTTCGGCTCGCAGCCAAACCAGCCGCCCTCGTCGAGTCGACCGTTAAATATGGCTAGTCAAACCGTTGTCGATATGCCTCGACCAAATTCCAACCTTACAACTGCACAACAAAGCGAACAGGTTCATTACTTTTCATTCTTTTATTATGAATTCGAATGTATTTTCACCAAAATGCGTTATGTGTTTCATCGATTTCGACAAATCACTCCACTTCATTTCCCTACACCCTTGCAACGCATCCTCAAATAAGTACTTCTGTTCGTTTACAGATAATTCCTTTTCGAAAAATGCATGCATCCACAAAAAAAAATTGTACAGGGCGTTTATTATGAGTGTTTCAGTGAAAAGAAGGGAATTCTGTCATGCATATTGATGCTAATGATAATGACGACGTTGTATATAAATAATTATTGCAGCGTTTATATATGGAAAAACTGCATGCGTTAAAGCCATATTGCGAGCCACTGCGAGCACGAGCTCAGCAGTGTCGTATGGACGGTAACGAAAGTGCTGCACAAAAATTTGAGACGATGTGCAATGTTATCGAAGGAAGATCGTATGTGCTTAATTTTTATCCATTAATCTTCAATCATGTTTGTGAGAAATTGAGACGCGGTTGCTATAGATTGCAGTGCTGAATTATTGAGTCTGTTCGAACATTTCTTACTGATTTTTGTCGACTTTTCCTTCATAATCAGAAATCAGTGAGTATGAACGTGGCGGTATCTGGATGTATATCCATGAATTCAAGTGATAATTTTAAAGTTTTCATCCCGAGACCTGTAGCATGAATTTAGCGCATAAGGAGTATAATATCACACAGCCGCCATCATGTAGGTGTTGATTTCGAGGAATCCTATCTTTCACTTAAACATGATTACTTGTCGCGTGATTGTATCATCCTGATCGATGTAAATGTGAATCTTTTCCAGGCGAGTATCTTTCGAATATTTGCAACAGGTGGAAACGTGGATCTATAAAAAACACGACTTTTTGGTGGGTTTTTATCTTAGTCGATTTTAATTTACCACTTTTACTCAATTATATAAGGAATGCCCCCTGTTTCCAGCTATTGAAGTGTTCTTGGGAAGTTTTCATCACTTTCACATTCACCGTTGAAGTATTGCGATTTTGTCACTAATTCATATATAAGTCCATTTTGGATTGCATTTAAAGAAAAGTATTGTTTGTTGAATGCCACTTCGATAGTCATCAATCATTTCGGGTGTAAATATGGAAATTTTTGATGCAGATGAAGAAAGACATTGAGAAACACTTGTAAAACAAAAGGGAGATGTTGCGTTCAAATAAAATATGAAATATTTCGGTAATTTTGATCGTTTTATTTGATGGATCGGTATGCATCAAATTGTTAAATTATTGCGTTTAATAAAAATTTCGGTTATGATGAATAATGCAAACTAATTAATTCGCGACAATGAAGAAATTCATCTGGACATGTTGACAAACGAGCGTAGTTGCACAACTGTTATCGTTTGTCATATCGATAGTAGTTGCATAACTATAATATTAATGATAGATGGCATGAATTTTTGTAAGTGAATTACTAAGGATTATGTAAAAAGGTTCAGCATGCCGCAATGGTGCAGTCGCCGGTGGTGTCAGGAGCGTCAGTGCAGTCAGTGGTCGCAGCGCAACAGCAACAAGCGATGCAACAGTCAGTGGCCCCATTGCAGCAGTCACAACCTCAGCCTTTAGTTGATGCCGTGAATGCGGTCCTTCTGAACGGTGACTCTCAAGGTGGCTGTTATTCAGATCGCATTCAGTCTCAACCACAAATCGGCACTTCCTCCTCGAATAGCAACTCAAATGGATTAGGTATAAATGCATCGAATTTAATCAGTGTGCAGGCAACTTCTGCTGTATCCTCATCAGTGTCATCCACGGTGACAGTATCCACCAATCAGTGGCAGTCACACAACGGTACGAATGCTCTTTCAGCTAGCACTTTGGTACCGTCCTCAACCCAACAGCTACAGTTGTTATCACCGAGTATGAGTAATGTTGTCAACACGTCCAGTATGAACGCCGCAATATCGAACAATGCTCAATTGCCTCATTTAGCACACTTATCACATTTCAATCAATTGAACTCCACTATGCCTAATAGCCCATCCGCTCCGCCGTCGCATCATCCCATTGATCACACACCAACATCATCATATCAACGCCATTCACCTTATCCTCATCCACCCACCCCGATCAGATCACAGCAACAACTACAACATATTTCACCTCGAATGGCTTCTTCAAATTACGCTCCTTTCTCAAAACGTCGAAAACAACCGGTTAGTCATTTTTACTCGTTTGCATTCGTCTAGATTTTTGAAAAGTTTTTTCTGGCACTAAGCTTAGAAGTGATTTTTTGCTTATCAATTTCGATAGCGCCAAAGTCGTTCTTCTTTCACAAACTTTTTTTCATCTGTGTTCCTCATTCTCTGCCGTTTCTGTATATCTTGAAATTCTTTCCATCCGATCATGTTTTCGCCCGGTCAAGTGGACGTGTTTTTCTCATTTTTCTTTTCTCGTTTGAATTTTATTCGTAAACTTGTTCAGTCAACTGCTAACAATATTTGGGTGATTTCGGTATTATTGCTGCTGAATTTCATTGCATTATCGCAATAAATGCTGTATACATTAAAAGTGTAATCGCTCTTCCGAAGGTGTTGAATTCCACTTGTGTCCTTGAAGTTTGCAGTCTTCGTTGTTGATTAGGCATGGATGCTGTCTAATCATAACAATAAATTCTGATGATTTAGGTGCCTCCGACAGCAATCTCTCAGCCACCGCCTTCAGTGGTTGAACCAAGTCGGGGAAATGCTCTTCCACCGGTGGACAATGGCAGCGGAGTTGAGGATTTATATGTGATGGATGATTTCCTGCCCACTCCTCTGGAAGCAATGCCTAATAATGGTCTATCGCAAGTAAGGCAATCATTTGCATTCACTATTCGTAATTCATTGAAACTTCAAAGAGTATCTGAGTATCCACCTATCTCTGAGAATCCGCATTTCAAACATCATTTGTCGACCATTTCGTAGATTCTTTTCTTCCCGTTTATAATAATGTTTATAATGTTTTTTGTAAGTATGGAAACTACGACATTGAATGGAAGTTTTTTCTATACCTCCATTTCTGCTTGATGAAACGCTTTGAAATTCCCAAGATCCGTTGTATCGTTCAAACTATGGAATAAATATATATTTGTCGTTTCCCATAAAGAGTTTTTCAGTTCGGCGCGCAATTACCTGAAGCAGCTAGACGTGAACTGTTGGCATTGAGCGAACGTTTCACAGTTGATCCCTCTATTGAACTAGCTCCTACCTCTACTGCTGTCATTGTGAAATGCAATCTGAGTTCGTTTTTGGCAACTTATTTATGGAACGCTGATATTTATTCATTTTAATATATAGCCGGCAACAACAACATCGAAGATGAGAATTAATCAAAAAATATATAATATTACTGAAATGCAATAATAATATAATATTAGTGTTACTCATTTAAGTATCACAGTCCAGTCAAACACGAAGATCACCTTTTTGTCTACATTTCATCAATATCAGTTTATGATAAATTCGCAAGTAGTCTTTTTCTTTCAAGTTCATTTCCACTGAAATATCATCGATCATTTTTGAGCATAATAAATTGTTGGAAGATTTCAGTGTTGAATATAAAACAACACCGATTGATAAAATGAAAAAAAGGAACTGCATTTTCAGATTCATACCCTGTCCCACCACTGCGACTGGTCATTCCAAGGACATATCCCAACGGACAGTTGTCTGTAGATCGTGCGGTACTCGACCTTGGTTTGTTTTATCTGTCTACACCGCGATTGATTTTTTCGATACTAACTCATCCACCCTCCAAACAAAAATACCCTACCCTGTTTACGAAATGGTTCCAGGTGGTCGTTCTAGCTGGCTAATCTAAAGTATCCGCTCTGTGCGCTTCTGGTATAGCAGAAGTGCGGCGGTGAAACGTCCCGTATCCATCTCATTATGGACCACAATTTAACAATTTGGTGCGAAGATGAGAATTAATCAAGCTAGAATTGTTTGGTAGTTTTATCATGAAGACTCATGCAGTAAAACAACATCGGAATATTCCGTTTGCTCGTTTTTGCTGTTTAGTCGTCATTATGAATGCCTTTGTATTATCGTTGCATCTGTTCGGGACAAAACTATTTGTATTCATGTCGGTTTTGTTAGGAAGTGTTGCTTGTGTTATTTCAGATTCATTTTTCTTCGACGACCTACAAAATGTTATTCATGAGCGGCTCGCAAGGCCAGGACTTAGCACGATTAGCGATTATCTAGAAAATTGGGTTAGTTTCGTTGTTATCCGAATCTTATTCGTCTCATTCAGTTTCTTTCATTTTGATGCTCATGGACTGCAGTATACTGGTGAACTTGTGTTTCATAATCAGGAAATGTTTATTGTTGTTGATCGTTTGTGTCAGTTTATTGTGAAAAGGTATGTATGTGTGTGATTGAGGGAGTATAGCGAATAATTAATGGACATGGAATTGATTGTTGCATGCAATCAATTTTTTCGTTACATTCATCATTCCGGTTACAGGAATCAATTGTACGTAGTTATTATATGGGTCAACAGCAACAAACGTCAGTGCCAGCATCTTTCGACGATATATTTCAAACGACTAACTTTGACGACATTTTATCATAAGCCTATGATCAATTACTAATGTTATGATTGTTATGAAATTTTTATTGTTGGTTAAGGAAGAAGCACTTCGATGCCATCATAACTTTTATGTTTTGAAAAAAAGAAATATATTTTACAATGTGGAGCCTGGTTTAGTTCAGAACAGTTTTGTTTGATATTGTTATTACTTTCGGTGTCATGTGAGTGGAGTATGGACTTAAGTTGCGTATTTGTTTGTTTGTTGTGTATTAATGGTCTTTTTTGTTGTCTCTTTATTTTACAGTTTAATGTGAGAATTTTATCGATTAGTTGTATAATGTTGAAGGTTCAGTTGTTGGCGACAGTGAGTGTCAGACAGAGAACTAGCACTTTGAATGCTTCTTGTTGTGAGAATCGAATTTTCATTAGATTGGTTAATTTTTAAGTTGCCATCATCATCATCATCATTGTTTCACGTTTTATTCTTTTCTTTTTGACTTTGACTTGTGCTGATTGATGGACTCATTTGTATTTTCGCACTTTTTTTGTTTGTGTTTCTCAAATCGTCATACGTTCTTGTTTCATTGTGAATGAAAAGTGATATCAAATGACAATAATAATAATATAAATTTGTTTATTTATAATTTCAATGATAGAAAAAGATTCAACGAGCCGATAATAATATTAATAGTAAGGAGAAATTGATTTTGTTGAATGTTTTCTTCGTATTCTTCTCATGGTCGCCATCAAAAACAACAACAAGTTTATCGTAACCTTTCAATTTGTATTGATGTGATAAGTTTAATATAAATTTGAACAACATAAAGCAATTGAATCGCATCCGTGCATCGTCTTCACTCTTGTTCACTTCTGCATCATCGACATTGAAAACACAACGCGAAAAATGCACCCAACGCAAATGCGCATGTTGCGATTGCACTTGGCCTTAAGAAGTGGAAGGATGAATGATGGAAATTGGATTTGGGATTAATTCAAGATTTGGGATTAAAATTGGATTAGTTCTGAGCGAATTAATTTAATCAACCCAATTCAGTCAGTGTCTAACTAAAAGCGTCATTTTGATTTTTTGCTAATCTTGTTCGCTGTTCCATTAAATCATGGAGCAGTTGCTCGTTTGAATTACGAGTGCAAAGAAGTCAACGAATGTATTTAGCAGCGTGTTATCATGCGGAATTCGAATGATACTAGCGAACAGCCTATGATTTAGGTATATGAAGTTAGTGATGGCGAGTAGATTGTTTCAAATTTTGCGTCATTATCTCATTGTCAGTACTTTTATCCATACACGGGGCACACTGAATTTGACTGATCAGCACATAAAATAATCAATATTCAGATGGTATTGTTTTCAGTCTATTGGTGCTCAGGGAAATATGTAAGCAAGACACGAAAAAATTTTCGAACAAGATTGAGAGAACGAAATGGCTTTAGTTGAACTTTCGAGTTGGATCGGATGGATTTCATCGATTCAGCGAAACATTCCCAGCCACTAAAACAGCTCGCTTACTGGTGACTAGTCATAAAAAGATTATTGCAAGTAGATTTTAAACGCACCCACCGTTAGTTTGAAGTAAAAATGATAGAGTGATGTTTGATTTGTTTTATGGCGGTGCAGTTTAAGGATTATTGAATGTACATCAATCGTGTAACTTACATGACCCAGAATCGTTGTTTACGGCAGCACTTATCATCTTCGCAGCATTCGAAGTATGCAAAAATCGTTTCAGATGGGCAACTGAAATCAGTCAGAATTGAAATTGTTTTGAACGAATGCGAGTGAAACACTCTTCATTGCATATCGCCGGGTATCAGTCATTATCACCGATCCGAAATGCATCGTTTCCGATTGATGATAATAAGTGTGCTAAAAGATGTTTCATTAAAGTGCCTAAGAATTCCAACTGGATTGATCATTTTGGTGTCTGATCGGAATACTGAGCAAAAATGGATGCAGTTTAAATGTCGTTCGCACCATACTAATTGATTCTTATCTGTCCACCAGTTCATAACAGCATTCATTACCAATTGAATGAAAGTGCTGCATGATGCACCATTATTGGCGGTTTTTAGTCAAACCGTGATTGAGTTTGTTTCATAACTATTATATGTTGACGATTGCTGCTTTGACGGTTACTTCGATACCTTCAGTTTGGAAACTGAATTCGAAAAGTTCACTTTGTTTTTGCGATTGTGTGCTTATTGCTTGCTTGGGAAATTAGAAACTGACTGTTGTATCCATGATTCGTGAGATTGTTTTTTTCATAACGAAATTTTTTTCAGTGAACATTCGCAACCGTTTTCATAGGCACTAATTTGATTCAAATCTTTCTAAAATTCAAAACGGAATTGATTCATCAGCATTCCACATGATAGAGTTTTTAATGGAATTGTTTATTTAGTTAAAAATTCTCACCTGCAATTCAAAGGAAGGAAAATTAAAGTAATCTCAACTGTTTCAAAATCTGTCGAAGCACTCACTCAGTAATGGATATAAGTGATTTTCTGAGAACAGTCTATGAAATGCAAACGTCTCTCGTGTTTTTGAATCTACTATAATAACTTGAACAAATAGTAAATTTATGGCATTAAATCGGTAAAATTCAACTTTTACACGGTTTTTTCTGTTTTTTTGCAGTAACCTCAAATGCCTGTCGATAACATTTATTGAATCAGTCAATAGAGAAATCTCTCCTTAGCATTATTGCTAAATGTTTTGGAAAAGTCATAGTGAAAGAACGGGACCTTTAGGAATGAAATATTCATCAACAATGCTAAATTGTCATCACTGAACGAACAAATACCCACTTCTTTTGTTTTTATTCATCATTTTGCAACGCATAAATTATTCGTGGTATGTTTTGTTGATTTCAAACAATGATCTACACAGCTGTTTGGCTACTTTATTAGCACACATAACACTTGTTGTTTAAAGCGATAACCTTCTCCGACATTTACCATCATATGGGTTTATCTTGGTTCTACTGAAATTGAATTTAAACTACTTTGTTTTCAGTATCAAAGGGGATACTTAATATTGAAATAACTGAAACAGCGAAGTATGAATCATTGAAGGGAAAAGTAACTAAGATCAATGAAATGGTTATATAATGAAGATGATTAATGTTTAAACTGTTGGATGGGTCGTTCCAGCGCCACATCTATACATCCCCTTAACAAGATAGCTATTTTTCAACGGGTTTTATGTACGATTCTATGTTCGAGTAATATTCTTTTTTTGTGTTGTTCAAAGCACTATATTGCTAGCAAGTAATAAAATTCAAGTAATAACAAATAATGAGTTTGCGAAGCAACATTGGTTTATGTTACAACATCTGCGGCACTTAATTTTTTTGAAAGCTTCCAGTTTATAGCTTTATTCGCAATCCCGTGCTTTGAGTCAATCTCTGTGGCGTTTTCGTCCCCCACTGGACCCCATGTAACTCATTGTTTTATGTACAACTTTAAGAAAAAAGAACGGTTGAATAAGGATAAATGAAATAATTTTACTGGGAGAAAAACATGTGTCCAAAGCGATCCAGATGATGTAGAGATATTATAAAATAATTTATATTTCGATTTTTTTGGCAATCTAATAAGAAGTTATTTTCATCGGATCAATATAATGTTCAGATGCATGCATAAGGCAAATGCTGGCTGTTCCATATGCAGTTGATGTTTAAGCTTTTTATTCGAATCGTTATCATTCTCTTGACACTCACAACAACTACGCTCACATCATTTCTCGTCATAGGGCACAAATTTATTCGATGATGCCATCGCTGATAGTAAATAATACACAATTTACTTTGATTTTTTGCTTCACACTTTGTGTGTTCAGCCGTGAAAGTTATTTTTGAATGACTTTGAAAACTTTTCAAATTCAAAATATTATGAAGGATTTTTGAACACGTGAAGTGAGAAAGTGCATTATTTCAGATTTCACTAAAGCCAAGCGAATCGCCTGAATCATCTACGGGTCAGATTCCAACGTGACAAATCAGTTTTATATTCTGATTGTAGCAAATCCTAACTGATTGCTTGTTGAGTTCTGTTCAAATATATATCAACTTATGCTCGAGACATTTTCATTAAATCAGACTTTTCGTGAATCACCTTCTCATTAAATTAGTTAATAGATTCTTTAAATTCAACATTACATCTAAACAGCAATGATTCGAACTTCGGTAATGTAAAATACATCTGATCATCTCGGGACGAAATCGACGGTAAGAAATGAAAAATGAGATCGAAAACGTTCGTGATAAAGTCGGATTGATTTCAACAAGGAGCAACTGAAATTGATTGGTTTTGTGGCATAAGAACACATGCCAGAAATCATCGATTGGATCTGTCAAATCTCAGTCTCCATAAATGGTATTGAAACTGTGATGTGAACTGAACATTTTCTATGAGGAACCACTTCCAGAAAAGTTTGATTTTAGAACAACACAACAACTTATCACCTCTTTAACATTGCTGTGTTTCAGCATGAATTTTTTAAACTACACCCAAAAACCACAGCAGACGTCGAGCACATTTAATTCACCATCCTCAAGAGGCAATCAACTGAAATTCCAAATTTGTTTCAATGCAAACATGCGTTAATCTAGAGCAAACGATCAACATCGTGCAGGAATATCAGTTCGAGCTGGGAAAAGTGCTCGCTAGTGGTTTCAAAAAGATGCAATCGCTATTCTCACTATTATCTGATTGCCTATCGCTTAGAATTTGGTTCTGCTGTTGATGATATTTATCTCCAGCGATTTGTCTTTTAGTTTCACGATTTTAATTTATTGCGAACGCTACCATTACGCTGAATCTTTGAGTCTTTTTCGTGTTACTGCTTCTTTTTTGGGGATCTGATTATCATTGCTGCGAATGATATGAGTAAGATAGAATTTTTCACGGAGTTTAATTACATCAAATTGATAAGAAGTGGACAGTAGGAAAAGTAAGAGAAGTTGACAGTTAACGAGAAGTGGCCGTTCAAAAATCATTTCGGTATCAATTTCACCAAGAAAGAGCGGAAATGAAAGTTTATTTTGGCAGAGTTTTACTTATTTTATTCCATTCAAATCTCACAACATCTTCGTCGAATGTTTACCCGGAAAACTTCCATCATTTCATCCACACATTCTCACATGTAACTAGTGTTCGTCGGGGCAGTTTTTCGGACGGGGGCCTCGCCAAACAAGTCGGGGAGCAAATTGCCTGGGAGGACCCCATCGGAGAATGACCCTTCTCCGTGTTCCCCGACGGGGATGACGAGGAGCGTTTCAATTCAATTTTTTAATAGAATCTCAATTTTTGAAAGATTTTTCTTATTCTCAAGTAGTTTTTTTTGAGAATCCCGTTTTACCTTTTTAAATAGAATTTTTTTTCCGTCTCGATCTGCACCTTTGAGAGTGAAATAAAATCGTTTTTCAGTGATAATGCACTCACGACTATAGCTTTAAAATAACATGTTGCTACCATTCAAAAACCTCACAATGTTACTTGTTCTAACTCACATTTATTGAAATAAAACAAGCGCGAATCAATGTCAATAAAATAAAAACAACAACGTTTATTTTATTTTATTTACATCTCTATCTTATCAGTTTTATCCTATCTTATTATCTCCATTATCGTATCATTTTTACAGTAACTCGCGCCCCCAATAATCCAATACCTCAACATTAATTATCGAAAACATCATCAGTATGGAACGAAGTGAGAATTTTTGGACTGTTTGATAAGGAGACAGATTCAGTAATTGTAATGATTTTTTAGATAATGAATTCGAACTTTTGATATCAAAATAACTCAAAATCAGTTGGTCGATAACTCAGTTGATATGAGTGCATAATTATGAATTTTCAAATAAATGACTGGTCGGAAACTTAAGAAATCATTGTTCTTAACAAGCTTTATCCATCTCTATGATTATATCTTTTAAAAATATCATTTGCCATCATCTATTTCCCCCTCAGCAATATTTGATTCTTCTTTAAATGATAGTTGAACCGAACCTTCCATATTGGGCATTCTAAATTCAGCTACTTCAAGATTTGCGAAGGTGCGATGCGCTTCCCGTCGGGGAGAAAACGATATTTGCGAAGGTGCGATGCGCTTCCCGTCGGGGAGAAAACTGGGCGGGAGGGGGTCCCCGCGAAAAAAGCCGAGGAGTAAATTGCGCGAGGGGAGAGAGCGTTCCTCGTTGGAGAATATCCTAAGTTCCATAGATGTCCTCTTTCAAATGACAATAATGTGTGCAGTATTGTAGGGTGGTAGCGTTTTTTATCAGATACGCTCGATGAGATAGATGAATGTCAATATATGATTTCAAAGCAAAAATGATGTATTCGGTTGCCAAGAATGTAAGCAAATAAAAACACGTTAACATATGATATAACCGCAAAACCTGATCGATGTGAAAAAATGTGAAATTGTCTCAATGTGAGTGTTGCTTACTGCCACCAGTCAACAGCATCATTTAATGCTGATCGCTCAATTTTAACTTCACCTGATCGGCATTTCTTTATCACCTCACTTTATCGATAAATTATTTACTCACAATGATCTCTGCATTCAAATTCTAATGATCCCCTTCATTTGATACCAGTCAGTAGAGGAAAAAATTATCTCATCATGACAGGTTTAGATATAACTTGAACAATACGATTTAGAAATCGCATAGTTGTAACGAACGTCGAAGTGTGTGCATTCACGCAATATTCAGTATTGACAACTACGAAATTTTAGGATGAATTGAACAGATTTTCGTGTACAATTACTTCTAACTGTTCCATTCTCACGCAACATGACCGACTACCGAGAGCTTAATTGTGCATAGGAGTTGAGTTTGAATGTAAAAGAAAATGTCAGTTTGAATGAAATGATATCAATAAAGTGTTATAAATAGATGGATTCATACGATACAATTCGCATGTCCTTTTATTCATTCATTGAAGTTACATTAAAGAGTGGTTGTTTGAAGTGCTAATCGAGAGCTCTTCGAATGAACAACCAATTGAAATTTATTCAATTTCTTTTGGGTTTTCCTTAATCTTATTACTTCATGACCAAAAGACACAGTCGATTTAATCACGAGATCAGTTCACGGACATAATCGTTTTTGTTCATAAGCTTCAATATGTCTGGTAAGTCCTTTATTGAAAAGGAATTGAATACCTCAACTCCATGTAATATAGTATAACGGAGAATCGTTACGTTCGGGAGAGGAGTAGAATATGTGAACTAATTCAACACTATTCGATATTGCAGAAGAAAAAAGGGATAGAACGAAGTTGAATTGCGTGTGAATGCATTCTAATCTTAGGTGAAGTATATGTGCATAAGGATTTTAGTGAGTTTTATTGAAGAGTAGAGTTTTTGTTAATAGCAGCATGTTTGACCTTACGGACTCGCATTCATTGTCTGAAAACGTTTTTTGTTTATGATGATTTCCTTGAGACATTTGAATCTACTTCTTGCTGCCAACGTTCAATTGAATTAATGATCGATTTCAAAAAAGTGCAAAATGAACGGATAAAGTAATCTCATTGTTCCTCAGTCTGAATGACTAAAATCATCAATAACGTTAATTGAACAACTGAAGCAGTTGCTCGTTAATTTTCAGATGATTGTTTCATTCGTCTCTTAAGTACTGATCCAATCACTTTCCCATTTTCCGATAATAATATCGTCCCTTGGGCGCAATACCATCCTGTACCATTATTTAGCAACTCACAATTCAAAGCATATTCAATTGAATGTTGTTATTCAAGTGAGTATTGTGTAAAATTAACGTAAATTGCACATATAATGCGAAGATAATTGTGCATAAATTGTCATCCATAAACGAACGAATTCACACAATCGCCTTTAAATTTTTTATACGTTTACAACTTCGAAGTTTTTTTTTGAATGATGGCATGTAATTAGAATGGAAGATTACTCTACTGGATCAACGAAGCCTTTCATAAGCGCCAACTATAAGTACTAAGATTTCGTCCTACCGTCAGTCATAAATCTTTCAACCATCCCGAGAAAAAAACAAACGTTTAAGTGAGAAGTTTCACGTTATTCAAAGAGTACTAGTAAATAAACAGTTCTTTGATCAGTTGATGCAAGTTTTTGAGAAATTTGATACATCGCAAATTGTTGCAATTCATTTGTGTTGCAGACATAAAAGCTTCTATGTTTCTAACGTTTCGGTGTTTTTCGCATAATCAGTAGCGTTTTGCTTTGAGGCACGTCTGAAAATCAAATGCTGTCTCTGTCAATGCAATCTCAGCAATCGACTTCTTCGTTAAATTTGGTTTTTTCAACGTATGATACATCTTTATTCAAGAGAATGCATTTAGAGGAAAAAGACTTGCTATCCAACTCATATTAAGGCTAAACGAGAAAGATTCGTGACGTGAAGATAATGAATGGGGAGTGGGGTAATAAATAGTTTTTTAATTCTTATGCACTTCTCTTTCTGTCAAAATTGAAAAATTTCGCTAGCCAGGGCAGTCAATCTCTCATAATCCCTCTGAGAAGAAGCTGCCGAGAACTGTGAAACTATTTGAAACCCTTTTTTCACCTCACTTCAAACTTCTCTGATGAAACAAGGTTCTGAACCAGCTTTACCGTTTGTTTGCTCAATATCAATGAAAGTCACGTTCAATAAATAAATTTCAAAATTGCATAACGGATGTCCAACGTTTCATGTGAGAAGTCTTTCGAACGAAAGACAGGGCTTTCTACCACCTCAACGCACATCTTTTTCATATTTGTTAGAAAGGCTGAAGATCTACATGAGAATTTGAGGCCATATTTCATGAGTTTGTTCTAAAGTATCCTACGTTCTTCCGCATAAAAATTTTCAAGCAATTAACTCTGCAACTCTTCAACTCAATTGCTTCGAATCGGCGTCTACTCGAACTGATTATGCACGAGTCTCTGGGCAGCTCACATGAATTATTATCAAAAAAGGCATATTTCTTAAAAAGAATGAGTAAATTTGGAAAAGCTCCTATTTGCAGGGCTGTGATAACAAAGCGCATGAGACAGGTGGTAAATGTAATTTTATTATGAATTATTTCGTAATATACGTCAAGAAAATATTTACGAAAGCCACAGAATGATATTATCAGCATCATATTTGCGGGTAAACACAACCAAATCGATCAAGTTTCATTAACAAATCTTCGGCATTCTTATGTTGAATCGTTTCGTTGAAATTCAAGGACCAAAGAGTCAAGAAGAAATTCATAATTGGAGTTTTTATGAAAAGTTAGAATTTATGAAAAACAACCTAAAAAAGAGTCAAATTCACTAACTTTTGTGGAACACAAGCTGTATCAGAGTTATCGGGAACAGCATTGATGAGCAGCACGAATATCGACGAACAATAGAGTAGAAGTGATAGCGAATAACGACTGATTACCATCTCAGGTTGCGTTTCATATGCAAAGATGCATTTTTCGAAATTAGCGTTCCAGTGAGCGATTATCAAGTTTATCGATAACACACTGGTAATAACAGTGATATGTTTCTATTTATGAGTATATTTGCTAAGGATGACGATCACAAGGAGGTGAAATATTCAAATTAAAGATAGTATTATATGAAATTTATTCATGAACAGTTCCATCGTCGTATCAAACGAAGTAGTGCTAGTTTGATGTGATTGTGAGCTGAGCCGAGTTGTTGGGCTATGTTACTCTTGGCTGCTACTCATTTCATCCGATTCATTCAGCCATCCAAAATGCACCGCCCTCAGTCACTAGGTTGCTGACTGGAACTGAAGAACGCAGATAAATAATATTAGATATTGAACACATATTTTCATGATTCTAACAACATAAACTAATTATATTTACACCTTAATAAACACACCTATAAACGAATTAGTATTAAACAACAACGAAGATGAATGAATTGGCGAACGTACGCTAATTAGATGATGATTGCTTCTGTAAGGTTCTAGAATTCGTTTGTTCAGATTGTAGATTCTACTTACAATTCAATCCAGACCTTTAGAGTCTCGAATTGCCTGTGCCTGAGGTTGCGACGCTTTTGTTAAAATTATCAAAAGTGAGAATATCGTTTCGTGTTAATATCGTTCCAATATTGTTCCACCTGTTCAGGTCATTCACGTCTTAATAGCGCTAGAAATGGAGCCTAATATAATCTTAAGTCGGTAGTTGAGTTCAAATTGAAATGAGCAGTTGATGAGATCTTCCAAGACCCTAATAATCTTTGCAATAAAGCCTTCTCCAAACTCGCTTACACTTAACAATGGAATGACAAAATAAGTTATTATGCAGTAGGTTGTGAGTTGAAACTATGGAACGTTAAGACCATACGGCTCATGTTGCTTATTTCTGGTAGAAGTGACTTAGTGGCTGCAATGAGATGAGAGGGATATCGTGAAAATAAAACTGAATCCTCAAACCCAACGATGCCCGCAGAACGACGTTGTCTCAAAGCGTCCTCGTACTGCCACAAGGGAAGTTGATCGAGAAGAAAACTGAGCATTCAGTAATAGTTTCGACTAATCAATATTTATTGCCACTCGTTACTCATTATTCAAATCAGTCTCCATTTGCGAGATTGGAGATCGTTCTTCTTAATGCCTAAACACATCCACAGTGATGAAATAAAATTGCTTTTTTTGACTCGACCACTTCGTTCTTCCAGAAGAAATTCATCTATTAGTTTAGTTCATTCTACTCTTCTGAGACGAAATAATTTTTCCATACTGAAAAATGATTCTTTTAAAATTTTCATGCATAGACATCGTATCATATGCATTACGTTTTTTTCTCTTTGTTCATCACTTGGCTTGTTCTGATGCAGAAGTTATATACCGTTCACTAAATCTTCTTCGAGAAAATCGCCCGGAATTTCCTTCTTCTATGGGTGTGGAAACAAGGATGTCGGAATACGAAAAAATATTTTAGTTAGTACACGTTCGAACGAAACCGTTCGTTTTTATCACATACTGTCACCAGAAGAACGTTATGAACCTTTGTGCAAGAGTGAGTCGCAAGAGAGTATTGAATGCCAATATACTGAAACAGTGGTAAACTAGACAGAATCAATGCATCTATCACTTTATCAGTTAGGACTGTTGCATTCAAGAGTAGTTATAATCTCTTGTAATCGTCCATTATTCGATGATTTTTATTCTCAGATTGCACTTTGTCGAATTTTTTCTTTTATATTATTACTCATTTTCATGATTGAGCACCATATCAATCTTTTGTGGTAACTCGCTCTTTGTCCTATGAATTGGTTTGTTATTTCATCAAACCGAATTTAATTCTTTCTTAAATTCAATACCAGCAAATGTCATTTGCAAAGAACATTATCAACAAGTGATGAATGGTGAATGTTATTAATAAGGTATAAAGTTCATTTGTGAGGTAAATTCTGGATGTACGATGAATGATTGACGTTAAATTAAACCACTAACTGAATCACTGACAATATTTCACAGGGTAGACTTATCATCACTGGAACCAACAAAGTCACATGCATGGCAATAACGACTTGTTTCATTAGGACTGACAGGTCTGCCAGGATTTTCAGCAATTCGCGAGTTGAATGAATTAGAAGACTCAAGATATTCGCAGATGACGCATAATTCTTTATGCGGATAATTCTTCGCAGCAACTTCTTTGCGACGTCTCAGACTTCATTCAATTAGTTATATCGTTCAACTGAAATATTCATTTGTTTATTCATTTATCCATCTCTTTATCACTACTTATGTATTTATCACTCGTTCACCGATTATTATACATTCACTTATTTATTCATTCATTTACTATTAATCGAGCATTTTAACAACAAATAGAGATGTTACATTGCACACTGATGCTTCTTATGAATAATCACTTTGTTGCTTATTTTCATCAAATTTGTTTCATCTCCCTTATCGTCTTCCGATCAAACATCACTTTCCAGTGTCATTCAGCTGGAGATTATTTGATAATGAAATGCGGTAGTCGAATTCGATTACAAGTCCGCGATATATACTGACAAATTTTCAGTTATTAAATATGAATCCACAGTCCTTTTGATCCATGTGTTGTGTACCTCAAGCATCATTTAATAATCGTCTACAGCAGAATAGCTAGTTTCGCTCATCCATTTTCAACAGTTCCTTGAATTCTATTTCATAGCTATGGAATTCAGAATTACATCAGCTCTTAAATGAGGACTGCGTTGCTATACGATTAGAAAAACTCTTTCACGTTCGAGTAATCATGATGTTTTTGACATAATTTTTTGTTAGTGTATCCTCGCTTATTATAAGAAATTATTTAACATTATCGAATCAAATTATTTTTAGTGGTGAGAAAATTCACAGAATTATTACATCACTGAAAATGGTTGGATGTCTCACAAAGTTGAATATTCAAAATATTACTCATACTTATATGCTGATAAATGGCGCGAGACTTTATCATGTGAGAGAGCTTATCGATCGTTGTTTGTTTGTGGTGTTCAGTCATGAGCAATCACAAGAACCGCGTAATCTTTTTGATAAATTACATGCTCAGGAAAGCTTATCTGACTCTGTTATGAATGGTGAGTATTATCGACTGAGAGGATGTTTATTATCGCCATTTAACAATGAAAGTTGCATTGCGATGTTGTTGAGAAGTCGTTATTTCGTTTTGAGTCAATGACGAATAAATGCATATTATAATGAAGATAAAATGAATGTGAATAATAGCAAATGCAGTTGATAATGATAAAGTGATGAGTACATTTCACTGTACAGTTCACATAAAATGCTATTCATAGTCAACAACCGCATAATAATTACAATCAATTTTCATTCGACATACTCGTAACTCAACGGAAATGAATGTTACAATGAGTCACAAAAGAACGCTGATTCCAAAAGTTTTTTAGTACGGTTTGAAATTCGTGAATATTGCATTATGTGAGGCTGAACATTATCTTTGAAATGGAATAAGTTTCGTTGAAGTTTGTAATGATCACTGCAATGGTCAGAAGACTAACGATGATGGCAAACAGACGAATAAATGAATGGATGAGTCCGGTGACAAAACAATAATGAATGTTTATCGAAGCGTTCCATTCACTCGTTCGCTCATATTAATTTAGTAATGATGCTTCCTTTCACTTTCCGAATCATGAATCCTATTACATGTAATATCGAATTTTTGCTTAATATAGAATTACAAATTTGCGGATTTTTTTCCCAAACTTTTCATTCATAGACACTGTACGCTTCTTTTTCGATTATCTTCCGTTGATGCCTCAATGAAAGTAGTTTCTCTGGACGGAAATGAAAGTGAATGCTGAATAGTTATGTGAGGAAATGCGTCATGAGTAATTGAGCCATATTTAGGGACATATATTTTCAAGAATCAAGAATTAGTTCCTTATGCAGGCTCCAACAGTTTTATCCGTGCTATCATAAAAGATTGATTATTGAATTTTGACCGCAGGGATAATCATAAAGGTGTGTTGAATTTGCATACATTATGTTAACAACAAAAGCCACTCCACTACGATCAACCTTAAGAATCTTTCCACCCTCACAATTCAATGTCATTCGTATGAGCGATGCTTCTTTCGATATTTTTGAAACTGCCTTCCAGCGAGTCCATTCTACCTAATGTTGTTGTTGAGTTGTCCAACTAAAAACTAAATTTGGAAGCTAATTGAACAAATAATAAATAGTACTTTTTACTCCCTTTATTACATGAATTCATCTGATTCTTGCCGCTGATCAGTGTTAGCCATAATTTCACGAGTCGTTTTCCGAAATAAGAATATCGTCGCTACAATGCCTTTACATTCAGTTCTGTGACGCAATCTAAACGAACCGTAAATCTATTTGAACAGAAATAATTATATACCTGAGAACTGCACTCTTCTGATAAGCTGTTATTATTATATACTTGCTGATGATTCTACTAATAATAATGATGTTCAAAAAAAGTTAGTATACAGTGTTTTTTTAATATTGGAATAAACTGTGAACAAACAAACTCATCGATAAAAGATTCGAGAAACCACAATCATATTCTTCAACTTTCGAAACTCTTCCAGGTATCTTATTTTTCTTTAGCAATACCCTCAGTCTTAAAGTCCTAGCCTGTCTACGGTGGTGTGTTGCTTAAATCTGATTGATACTGATTGTGAATGTGAGTGGTTTATTTATTGATGGTAATGTTATAAATGACAGAGGGTGAAGTTCAGATCTGTAATTTAATGTATGATTCCGTTCCTAGCAGTAACAACCTTTTCAAAATTTGAGACAGATTCATGAAGTATCAAAGTTCGCTCAAAGCTCCCGAATTTTATGAGTAGAGTTAGCACGCAAGAGTGATGACAACGGTTTTTCTACTACCACTCATTCAGTTTTGTCGACATGTTGAAAGAGAACCGCATGGCTCTGCAAAGTAGCTCATATAACCCTCTGCAACTTTTTCAATATGCCCCTTATCTTCTAATTCCCACTGAAATTTAGCGGTTATCAATGTAGCTTCCCTTTCCGTATGTTCGATAAGAACTTGAAGATTTTATAAAAAAATATATATATAGTGTTTTGTTTCAGTTATGGAAGGCCATTGTATAGTTTCATCAATATGATGCGGTCCGTCAAGGAGATAATAGCTGGACTTGTGATGGGAAGGACGTGACAATTGACACTTATGGAGTCATAGCGAAAAAAACTACTTTAGCGGGCAGGACGTGATGGAAAAGCAGAAAAACGTTTGTTTCCAAGTCATCGATACCTAATCTTGAAAGTATCTGATGTGTGGGAGAATCGCTACTTACCGATGTCCCCAGACAAGAAAAATAAACGGAATCAGGAATACGGTCGCTGTTTTGGAAGCTCTTGACGACTGATTAACTGTCAGTAATTCAGTTTTCCATGTGTCTTGACGGCAATAATGAAAGAAACTATTAAGGTCAACTGCAGTATATTTTTTACTGGAGCAGAAATTCGAAGAAGACTATCTGTCGTCATCAAATCATGAGAGAGAGTAGTTGCGTTGATTAAAGATATCAATGGGAAACACGCAAGAGACGATCGGCGAAACCATAAAAGGCGAAACCATATGAGGCTCTTGACACCCGAAAACACCTCGCATTTCAGCGGACTAAATTCACTACACTGAAAAAGGATTTTGTGTGTTGAACCCTGAAGCAAATTTCAGGAGCCTCAAGCGACATCTCAGACTTGTACAATCAAACTGAAATGTTCCAAGTAATTTCTTACCCCACAACGACGTTGAACTGCTAGCGAATATGCTAAATACTTTAAAATTACTATTTTCCACTGCATTTTCATACCAAGCTGACACACTATCCTTTACGGCGAACCTCAGAAAGCTCGGGTGAACCCTCAGACTTCTCCATCCAAACAAAATTCCAAGTATAAGTTCGCCTTGCATGACCCCACTAAAACATGGGTGGAACTTTGGATATCGCAAATTTTGTTTCTTCCAATACATTTGCGTATCACCTCAAAATGCATTCATCGTCTAGAAAGAGACATTTTGACTGAATCAACGTGAATATTTCCAGGAAAAAAGTAAAGAATATTTTTAAATACAAAGACGAGGTTAATCGCTGAAGCAATGTGATCCGTATGGGAGGAATCCTTAGATTTTTCGACAATAAAACAAATTGGAATTGCTTCACTTCATCACGTTAACAAGAACATTCGCGAATGAAGTTTGCCGACTCCGAATCTTTTTCCGTCGCCATTTGGCTTCTATGTGTAATTTTTAATGAGATGAATTCGCAAGAATGCTGAATGATGAATGTTAATACATCATAAAAAGAATTGATATGAGACAAATGAATGTGTCAAACAACAATGATATCGCACATGCTACTGATCAAACAGCAACAAATGAAAACTTTTTCAGAAACTGATGTTGAAACCATTAGGAGTTGTATCCCTCTGAATGTTTGATCCTCGAAAATCGTCGTTGTGTTCGATTTTAATCAAAAAGACGAGGAATTTGTCGCGAATAAAGAATGATGCATGAAAAAGAGATATCGTCAGCAGTGGTGAATGACGCGAGAAGGAATAAATTAAATACAATCGACCTTTCGCAATCAAATGTTCAGTGAATTCATCATTGTTGGCACGGCGTACACACCATAAGAATAAATACTTCTTCCTTTAAAACAGAGAACAAATGTCTCATCCACTCTAATTTACACAGAAAACTTTTATTAACAATTTTCAACGCATAACAAAATTCACTGAGATTCTCAACAAAGATTTTTTAAAATTCGTTTCAGTGAGTTGTCACGATTTTGTGTGAATAACAATGAAAATAATCTATCCAATAATAATCATAAATAATCACAATCAATGATCACATAAAATGAATCGTCGCCTGAATCTCCTCCATTCCGACGGCTTCAAACTTTTAGTGGTTCGAAACGATGAAAATGAAACGAATTTTCTCAGCACCAATGAATGAATTCTGATTCAGCGTTCATTGTTCAACCCGTATATCTGCACAAGCCTCACTCCACAGCCGTATAATAGCTGATAATTAAAATTATTTGAAAATTTGCAGCTCTTTAATCGTCACCGCATTTCGTACACTTCTCGTTGTTGCTTTTGACCCTACAAATATCACGGAATAGCTGTCGATTCACTATGTCTCATTGAAGTGGCCATCCAAAAACAACCATCATTCAATCTCATATGGATCAATGTTTGCGAAAATAAGTTTATAAACTGCTCACTTTGATGAGTGAACTTATAGAGAAGATTTTCAGAAGTTCATCGCGAAGCATGATTATATTGCAATTCATGGAACAGATCATTCAAGTTTCATTCAGAGGGAAGTTGCCATAAAAAATTTATCGAACTCTATTCTGCATGCAAAAAAACATCGCTCTATTCTCTTGCAGTTTCAAAAGGTAATTTCTAGGAGAGCATGTGGGAGAATAATCATCAAATGATACATTTTCATGCGCTGCTTCTGCAAGCGCTACACCTTCATCTCTTCTAAGACACTCGTTCAGTGTTGCACTCAAACGATCAGCAGACAAAGAAACCGATGAATCTGCCTTAAAATACAATGAAATATTCCAGTGATCATGCTGCGTCCAGTTGCTTGGTATATATCACGTTCCTGAGCTGAGCTTCGATTGCACACCACTGTATGTATCACTTAAACGATCTAATATGATCAAATTATTGATCATTCCATCGAAATTACTTTTCTCTATTGATTGTATAAAGCAGAAACTGTAATTTCATTGCGAACAAAATGGTTTTGCACGTATTTTAAAGGTGAATCGTTCCAAAGATGCTCGGAGTGAATTTGTGCAGTGCAAGTCCAGAAGACATTGAATAATTTAGTTCACGGAAACAGATCAACTTATTGCAATGTGAGAAAAAGAAACGAGAACGGCAAAAAATACTTGCGTGGTAGAAGTTAATACTGCATGATTATACAATGGTTCATGTAATCGATTTTTAGAGTCGATCTCTTTTGCACGCTCGAGCACTCGCAAGACATAAGGTAGTTTGGAATGATCGTTCGACTCAGACGGTACCCTCTGCAATTATCAACTAATCAACAAAGGATCCCGAAATTGATTTAAGATGAAAGTTAAAAATTACGATTCATTTAAATTTGTTTAGTTCAATGACTTACAAGAGTGGCACTACTTAAGGTAGTTGCACAACGTTGAGAAAGAGTTTGATTATCTGCTAGCTCATTCAGTTCAGGCGATCTCGACATTTCGTGAAGTGTGCTGAAATTTGATTGTATCGCTATTAATAACATTTGATGATGAATCCACATTTGATGCGTTTTTTTTCTATGGAATGGTTCATCACAGTGACCTGCCTTTTCGAACGTAAAGAAATATTTTTCAGTTTGTTCACGAATTTTCAACTTCCAATTTGGTGGATCAAGAACGGTGCATGCGAATTCCAGCATTGCAACTCCAGTCCAGTTTCATTGCTTCAGAAAGTCCAGTAGATTAGAGATTATTTATCAGAAGTTCAAGAGAGCGAAAGTTCAGTTTGAAGCTGATAACTCAAAAAAACCGATAGATTAGAAAGTATTGAAGAAATAGGCTAGATTTCCTTTACCTTCCACTTCGACTCACGCTACTGATTTTATTTCTGAGTCGAGTGATCAGACCTCTCGATATAATGATTGTTGGTTCTGGAGTGTCGTGACAATGTGGACCCAACTTGAAAATCAATTAATTACTTGCTTGAATGCCAAACAAATGATCTGTTCGCACAAATTGCTTTTTCAGATACTCGGAAAATATTTCAAGAATTTGAAATTCACCGAAAGACAGTGAAAATTCTATGCGGAAACAATTTTAGACGCAGTTGAAGAACTAAGGAATGCGCATTTAATATTTTTTGACTAAATGACTGTTTTTTAAATTCATATCCCTTGACAGAGTTGAAACACATTTGACGAGATTAACAATTGCACTGTTGATCTCACTGTTTTATTGACTGAGGATAAAAAAAGGTAAATAATTTAAATCAAGGAATAACGATAAAACAGAACGAATCGAAATTAACTAACAATTAAATAAATGACACCAATTGCGGTATGGAAAATACCACACAACGCTGATGCCGAGATGAAACGACTTCGCAAAAAAGTTGATCCTTTTACAATCGTACATCCAAATTCGCTAAAGTTACAAAACCAACGAATAATCACCATAATGAAGATATTCACCCATCATTTTCTATTTCAACTCTAATGACTTATCAAGTGATTACTGATGGAGTCTTGATGTACACGGCCATTTTATTATTAACTAAATTAGTTCACAAGTAACACATGCATATTAGATTTCAAAGCTACTCCTCAAATGGAACTGAATACATTAAAGAGAAGTGAAATCACATAAATTCTCTTCAGCACATCGAAAATCAGTCAACTTAAAATGCGATAGCAAAACGATCGATTTCTACAGTCAGCTGTTGAGCACACCATCAATGAAGTATCAATCTCGCACAGTCAAGCTGTTGAATATGATGGGTAAATCATCAAGCTATTGAATATCAAAATGGATAATCAACGCATACCGGCATCTCTCGAGACGTGTGTCCCGTAAAGCAACGAACGCACTCGTCGTCAGTTCGGCAATTCCCATAAAGAGGACAAGTTGAGCAAACACAAACGAAAACCCTGAAGGTGAAATGTTGAAGACACATACCTGAGATTGCACTTCATGCAATTTTGCGCTTGCGAGTATCTGTGTGAAGCATCAGAGGTGTTAGATAGTAGTATGAGATTAAGAATTAAGAGCAATTTGACATAAATTGTGCCGATCAACTGAGTTGAATGAACGTAATTTAATTTAATTTCTACATAACAATTCCAGGATTAGGCTTACAAGTCGCAAATTTGTGGAATGCAAATGAAATTCAATTCGAAGAAACTCACAAGCATCATGTCCAGTGGCGAGAAGAATAAGTGCAACTGCGAGAATGAATAATTGAAAGATGAAAAGAACAAGAAATGGTGACGATGAATTGCCCTCGTCGGCCCAAAATTGTGTTATCATACTCAAAATTATTATCGAAACGCATATCTAAACATTCAATACGGGTTTAAACAGGTTTTTTCGACTTGAACCTTTGTGGTTTCATGTTCTTTTTTTAAATTGAAATCAAATTTCTCGAGGAACCCAGTAACTATTTATGACTAACTGTGTGACATAATTCCATAATTTAGCATGTTCGAAAATCAAGAAAGAATCAATATCACGAGTATATTCGGCAGAAAATGATCGCTTATTGATTTATGGCGCAAAAAAATGATCAGTGCTTCATTTGTTTCGGACTGAAACTTAATGTTTGAAATTTATGACTGCTTTGGCCATAATCGGAAACGATGAAATGAATGGTCATCATTTTACAAATGAAAGCAGATAGTTTGAGAGGATGTTATGAACCTGCATTATCGCATATGTTTCTACAATGCCGAACTTTTGCCCACTCTGAGTTCTGCTGTTGGTCGTTTTGGGCATTGACTGCTTCTGATGACTTCAATTTAATATTTCGTTTGAAGTGTTCATTTAACAGAAGAAAATTATCATTTGTGGTTTGAAGTTAGGAGAAAATGAAACAATTTTCGGATACTTTATCGATGAATGAAGGAAATGAACTGATCGTGAGTAGCCAGTTGCATTCTCAAACTGCACTCAATTTTCCATCATTTATGATAAATTTCAATTGATTGAATAATTTTAACCATAACAAAACGAAACGCATTGGTAAACAGCTGTGATTACTAATTGTAAGTAAAAAGTAGATGAGTTTAATGAAGCCAAAATGACGATTCAAATGCAACTGACAAGTGTAAAAATAGTTGAAGGTGAGGTCAAAACAAATTCAGAGGAATGAATAAAATTTTAAGAAACTGAATGGCACATCATCATACCCTTTGTTGAACGCCTCTTCAACATCACACTGTATTTTCACCGACGACATAACTGCACCATTCGCTGAAATTATTACAAAATCTATTTCTGAGAAAAAAACCTATTTATTTCTGGCGCAATTCATACGAATGAAATAAGTTAATACACCACCTACTAATCATTTTATCAATGTCAGCTAAGCGACCAATAATGCACTTGTCACGATGGGGACATTCAACATCAATCAATATGAATAATAATCCTTTCAACGTCCCAAATAATCCTTGACTGATAATAATAACAACCAAACACAACCCGTTGATCACACTCACTCTGAGAAACTGGAGATGAAATGACTATGGAAGTATTTACGATGAGATTCAATGCAGAAGCGTTCAATGTCATATGTAGACGTTAACGCAAAATGAACTGAGAAATCTATTTATCACTGAACGATTCAGCAACTGATACAGACATATTCAATGAATGCCGTCAAGGGGAAGAGATTAGAAACTGCAATCGTCATAACAATACTGTGCGATGTCACAAGAACTGGAATTTAGTATTGTGAATGATATGGAAAGAATAAAGAAATTAATAGAAACGATTTCGCGCAATGTTGAGCCGCTCCCATTATCTGAATATAATAAAACAAACGCTTAAAAGGTTTTCAGTCAGCATAAACGTAAACGCGTGCATAAAGCAGGATGTCCAAAGAAAACTATCCATCTGATGTGTCAAGCTTATATCATATCAAATTCAATTGTTAGAGCACATTATTATCAACCTAAAAAATCTGACTGATCTGTCAAGAATAGTAATATTACAATGATAATGATAACAAAACGCCAGCAACTATCTGCATTAAGGCCATCATCAGGATACGACGAGTGTGTGCATATGATGTATTATAAACAAACGCACTGAAAAGAATATCTTTATTCGCGAACCATTCACCGTGAGCACACATCTAAGAACGATTTCATTTGATGAACCATATTGTGAATTGCGTATGCTCCAAATATAAGTGCACGTTGCTGGCGAAGCACTTGTCTTGCACTGAAAATGATCGCAAATGCACTTCGATAAGGTTATTAGGCGTAAGAAGAAATCCTCTCTCATATGTTTGTTACAATGCGAAGCAGATCGACGTCAAAGCTAAACACGAATCATAACCAAAAAGACCAGTGTTACAGATGAGTGAGTACACACTCGAGATTTTCACATTAACCACTGGCCAATAAAAATATGAATCTGTAATTCACAAATCCGAATACACACTTCATTTTAGGAGACTATAAATTGAATAATTTAGAGATGAATGAGTTGTACAATTATGTCACCACTTTCAAAAAACGACCTCAAATTGAAGCAATTGTATTATATTTCACTGGTTTATTCAGCAACAACAATTCTAGTTCTTCTATTCCATAGTTGGTTTCTGTTGAAAATAATACCAACAACGCGAATAACATGACTCATCTGCATGGCATAAATTTGGCAATCATTTCAAGAAAATTTTTTGCCTCACCATTTCGCAGTTGGAAAACGTTAAAAAAATAAATCATTTTCAAGTACGCTTAATATGGACAAAAAAGAAAACAGCATAGAATGTCTTTAAACAGATCAATGTTATTCACCAAACAATTTCATCAAGTTGCAATGCATCGTAGCAATACACAGTGAATATGCTGCATCAAGCACAGTCGAACAATTAATGTGGCTGTACAATAATGTTTATGTGGTTTTAGACATATTGCAATCAATTTGAACAAACCATTTTATTATTACCAACATCGCATGTATTTTACTACTATCAATCTAGAATCAACAGCACTTGATACAAATAATCATCGGCCCATATACAAACGAATTAAATAACACCAACAACAAAAGAACTCAAGTGAATATTCAAATATTATTTCCTCGTGTGTATTTTAGTGACAAATAACAATAAAAAATTCGTTCTGAAACCGTTATAATAGTAACATCAATGACATTGGTACACCACGCGGGTTACGACAGTAGTGGCAATTGTCTATTGATTACCGTGATCACGTTGCAATAGTTGTTGTATCTATTTTTAATTCATATTCTATCAGAAAATAGTCGATAAAAATTGAATAACGCAGAAAGCAAATGAATCGCACAGAATCTTTTTCGTAAATCGACTCTCGCTTTGACTTCTTATAGTTAATGGAGTCAAAGTCTTTGACTTAATGGAGTCTTTGACTTCTGTAACGATTTATCAATAAAGCGTGATGAAGTTGACTGACTTTCCGCTGAGTTTCAGCATATGCGCTTTACTAGCTCAATTCCAGTTGTAATTCAAGCTTTCGACAATCGATTATTTCAAACGGTCACATCGGCAGAGGACGATGGAAGAATGTTCGATTCTGGTCAGCGCTTTACAATTTTAAAAAACTGACACACTTCAATGAAATGAATCGAGGGTGGCTCAATAAAAACACAATTTGCTGAATTTGTCTTGTCTTCCGATTATGGAGACATAACGTTGTTCACGTCAGCATTCCATACTTTCAATCTTTGACTCGCTGAACTTTGCTTTTTAAGAAGCATTTCTACAAGCAATCGAATATTTTTCACTTAGAATTCGACGAGCTGAATTGCTCATCGTTACACTCAAGTTCACACAACATAAATCACTCATCATTACAACTGTTGTTATCAGTACAACTGCGACTCTTCTAAAAGTGCACTTAATCATTATAATTGAAAACACTCGCAGTATCATTACGTCACTAATCAAATCTTTTCTGCAATCGATAAAAATAATCTCTCGATCATCATCATTTGTTGTCCTTATCTTCATTTATCCAACTCACAAATAAAAGCATTCACTCTGATGAACCTAAAACACTTTGCCATAAACCTCTTCACAGCAGACTCAGTGAGTTCATTATGAATGTGTCAGTTCACTTCTATTCTATTCGAAGTCGTGCATTATTATAGAAAAATCTTCAATTTTTTCCAGACAAGAAGGCTCCAACAGCTGACCACATTCACCGCCATGTTGACTTCAAAAGTTATCTTCTCCTAATAAAAAACAAACCCAAAGGTGTGCAGCTGTTTTTGATGGAATGCACGACACAGACCGCTCTCAAAACTGATCGAAATACGTAACGGAATCGATGAGGAAATATAAATACATTCTCCCGTTGTCATAACTGAAAAAGGGGAAATGAACTGATTATGATAATGGGTGGATATTAGAAGAATAATCGAGATCAATGAATAATTGTGTTCGTTGGTTCATGCGAATAAATGGCAGCCTTTAGCGCTTTTAACATTATAGCTATTTGCAGCGAACGTTGTGCGGAAATTGTGAGAAAATAAAGTTGGAAACAAAATGAGAATTAGTTTATTGATTGCAATGCGATAGCAATCGACATGATTTGTTGAGTGCATAAATATGATGCAATTCTTAGACATCATCAGCAGACAACGCTATACTCGCTGTGCGAAGGTTTTTTCGTATTTCAACAACTTTTTCTTGGAACATCCCTGAAATCATCGTATAGAATCAACTCTACTCAAGCACTGAGAATCCGCATGAGTCAAAATTTTTGGTCAGCAGTGAAAAATTTATTTGCATAAAACTTCGAGAATCTGCTCATCAGCCACGTGAGTACAGGACAATGTTATTTGCATGAATTGTTCGTATTATCTGAAGCGTTCTGGTGATGGTATCAAACACCGTAACGTTGACGGTACTCGAACGAATAAATATTTGCGTGTTCGCTGATTGTTGTCAACAAGACCACATACCAAACATTCCATTCAATTAATCAACACGCACCTGATAATGGACTATGGATTCACTGATGAAAGTGTTTTGTAACAAATTTCAATTGAAATGATGGGTATTCGCTTTAGAACAGATCGAAAATGACATTAATGATCAATCATTCAAAATTGCATGCATTCACACTCCAACTGCAATGAAGATATTATAATTCGATCAATTGATTGGAATGAAATATTCGCAAAATTATGTCCACAAGAAGCCTCCGATTAAAACATCACGGTTATTTGCAATACAAATCCAATGGAATTTCATGCATGGTATCTGTTATTACGGTTCGAATCTGCAGTCGATATGTCTCCATTCCATGTTATTTCGATATCAATTTAAGCGTGACTTCAGAAAACACTTTTATGAACACTTGAATTCTGGAGGATTTCGATTACAATTGATGTTGAAGTTTAGCACTTGAGTGCACTATTTGAATGTTTTCAAACACAACGAATGAAAAATTTATTATCGACTAAACGTATCATTCAATGGGGTAAACTGGGTTAAGTCTCTTTGAAAATGGGAGGGAGTGTTAGAGGAAGGGAATGAAGATTAAGAACTTTATGAAATGTGCAAGGGAAAGAAAAATTCAATGGATATGCACAGAGTGGTAGCCTGGAATCAGAGAAAAAGGTTGGGCTGACCGAAAACGAAACGGCCAAGCCTCATGTTACAGTATCGCAGATCAATCGTGGAAAACTGCGACAATAACAATAACTGGAAATATTTTGATGAGACTTCGTGCGAAATGTGCATTAATTAGCTGAATAAATAAAAGAATGAGCGGGTAAATACCATCGAATATGGTTCAGTAAAGCGAAGTCGGAACATGATTCATTCAATTTTCCGCGAACGTAAATTGGATGAAGTTGAAACTGATGAGAAAATGAACTGCGACAAAACCATTTTGAATAAAGCATGTAAGCTGACATCCGCACTGTTGACACAAGTTATCAGGTGTATTAAAATGCTCGAACGATACTTGAAAGATCAGTTTACACATAAAAAATTCATCGCTCTATCGATATTTCAGTGCACAGCACACCACTATCGTGACAAACAGCAAGCGCCCATATGAAACCTTCACTGCATATATAATACGATAGCGAGACAAGTCTTTGTTCAGATCCAAGTTCACACCCGCAAAAGCTTCAGCCAATCCGAGCGCAAATCTGTTCCAGCCTTAACCAGAGAGTCATTCGAGCAAAACAATGAATTAGATGAGTTTCGGAAGAGGCGTTTTTGGTATTAGCATTTGTATGGCACCACGATGATATGGCTTCGAAAATGAGAGGAAAGTAAACAACGTTGCATTTATGCTTATTTTTGATACAGTACAATTGAAACGTTTCATGCAAATTTGACCACTTCCAGTGATAGGATTATAATGAATGACGATATGCAAAAATTTGACGAACTGAAAAAGGAAAGAAAAGAAGTGATGAGTAGTAACAGCGGTGGATGTTACTGTTAATGTGTGATGGATGCATATTGTTGGTGGACATCGTCACGGTTCGTTCACATTTTAATCGACTCTTTTTGAATCATTCCTTCACAGACAAAATCTTCACCGGCGGTAACAACCACTTTCAAACTTTTTTGTGAAATGTTGTGCTAATTGTAAGTTTTTATGCGGTAGGAGATCAGAACATTACTTTGCGAAAATTATGCTCATTGTCAGTAGTGTTTTAATTTCAATATTGCAATGAGCATTTAGTCTGAACATTACCTTTTCATTTCACGTGATTATTCACATCTTCCAAACCGAAATGTTTAATCTAAATGCTAATATCAATTTTCAAGCCTATGTAGAGCGCTATCTCTTAATGATCGTCAGAATTTGCCTAAAGGATAAAGACTCCCATTCAAATCCAACAAAAGCAGCCCTTAGACCACTATAAACTGAATATACATTATATTTCCTACGCTATTATGCTGACAAGTAACTGCATAAAAACCGCTCATTATACTTTATCCTTCTGAAAAAGAAAGAAATATGTGAGCAACCCGAATATTCAAAATATCTAATAGTAAGATAAGCCCATCAATGAGAACCGAAAATGCTTGAGAGGGTACTGAGTTAGTTCGATGCATAAAAACGATCCCCTAACACGATTGTAAATAAGGAACTCAGATGGGACCGAATGATTTTAATGAATAAGACCCACGAAGGCGGATAGGAAAAATTGCCAAGACGTTCACAATTTACTGTGGATTCTATTATCTGTAATAGAATCATTATTCATTATCTGCAATATACTATCTCATGTTTCAATCAGTTTGTATTCAATATCCGACAAACTCAATGAAAAAGAAGAAGAATTCACAACAGAACTGCATCTTTAGATTTCACAACACATTCACAAGAGAATTCACAGCAAAACAAAAGAAATTCAGATTTTCAAAATATTTCAGCTTTGGTTGTTCATAAACTTTATGATTGTTCGTTGAAAACTTTGATACAACTAAATGAATGAAAAAATAATTTACTGATTTAATCAGCGATTACAACTCGTTACGAGTTTATACCTCTCTATTATCACCAACATCACATAATTCCTTTCTTCATTCCACGCAGGTAACGATATTGGCACAGGGAATCATTCGAAAGTCTAATCTCGATAGTTGATTCGGCAAGCATGAAGGTGTAAGGTTACTCGAGCATTTTGCTTAATGATTTCTAGGAAGAGAAGTAAATGAAAGATAGTCGTAAAATTTGATAATACATATGAATCTTCATTAACACTTCACCGCATTAAATTCAATGAAACTTTTTCCACTCAAAACGTTCCCTCACATACCGAAACCCACTGCAGTGAAGTAGTGTTCGTAGATGAACGGTCCATATTTGCGAAATATGGCTGCAATATGAGAACGACCATAAATCATAAAAAGAGCATTCGTTGAATTGATGTCAGCAATTCTCTGATGATGAATGAATGGTGGTTATAAGCGACCGAATTTTCTGACATGAAAAGAATAGTTACCAAAAAAAGATTCGATGAGGCTACTCATGCATGGACTATCTTCTCGAATGAAAAACAACTGCCGTAACAATCGAAAGGAAATAAATCGTTGTGGTCATTAAAGTAATCCATTCGCGACATACAAATGCTTCGAAAATATTTCATTCTTGTTTTTTATGCCATCACGTTAAATAAATACTCAAAACTGACACAGAATTGTTGAGTGTTCTGTGTGGACCTTAGTTGAACAAATGAATCACACTGAATACTCACGATTCTTTCGACCAAATATTTACTGGTCTGCTTTTAAAAAGACAAGAAGAGAGGTATGATGGGTAACTAAATAATAATAACAATAATAACAAGGAAATTAAAAATTTCAAAAAATTGTTTGAATGAATCAGAAATAACGAAAAAAATGGCGAGAATGACAATAATGGATCAAATGCAATTGTTGCATCTCATAATTGTTGACAACCGCACAGATGGTCCATTGATAACAGTGAATGGAGAGGAAAGCAATAGCACCGAAACAATTTTTTCAGAAAGCATTAGCAACAATGTGATGAAACGAGAGTGCGAAGCAGAGTCATGCAATCGTGTGGTCGAAATAAGAAGTTATTCAAGAGCAATGAACTGCCTCTGTGAAAAACATCATGCGAACGCTCGAAGAACGTTTGCTGAACTCGTCATAGCAATCCAAAATTACTGCAGAATCAATCGCGAGAACACTGCGTAATAGCGCACTTACGTCGAAAGAGATGAAGCAGAATCGATAAAACTTGGCTCAAATCTACAATTCAAAGTTATAAAGTGCGATCATCTCACTGTTGCGGAAGAGCTTATATCGTCATTATGGTAGTGAAACAATCAATTTATAAGCATGATGATGAACACTACTTGAAGGAAGACTAACGGAGAAATGACGTCAAGAAATATGAAATAATTAGATGTATTAAAATCAATACAACAATGTCAATGCAAATGCAATATAAAATTGCAAAAATTTTCTGCGGAATAAGGCGATATGTGGTGGATGGATGAACGAATGAAATGTGTGCAATGCATTTATTCATTCAAATCGTGCGTTGTTCTCATGTGAATGAATACATAGCGATGAACGGATAAAGCAGCTGATTGCTAAACACGAACATATCGCACTCAATTCCAATGCTTATTGCTAATGCATTGATTGCTCTCTCCTTTCGTCTAAGCAACCCAACGGTTGATCTCAATCAACCGAAGAAAATTCTTTATGAACTATTAAAAAAACCGATGTGGGCAATAGCGCGCTATTCTGCTACTTTGCTAACTAGTGAAATAGTGGAACAAATACTCCGTTACTAGCAAAACGGCCATTCCGCTATTCTGCCGAAGGCAAGATGAAAGGCGTCAATTTGAACAAGAAATTCGATTATCTAAGAACAAGATCGGTTGAATAAAAATTCCTAGATGTGCCATTACATCGATTTCTCGTTGAGAAGCGCTACCTACCTGATAAACAAAAACACGTACATAATGAGACTAACGATAAAAAAATCAGAATCAACAATTTCTTTTTTCTTCAGTATTGATGACTTTTTTTAACGTTAATCAATTTCGTTTAAAGACGGATGGCGCATGTTTTTGAGCAGTTCACCGTACGTACGAATGCGTCTGAGCGAGATATAACAGCAATATGGATCTATTAGAAACATGTCTTATGACGATAATTATCACGATAATCACTCATATTACCAGCATTTTGATGTGCACCCATAAGTGATTCGCAAATGTGCCGAAGTAAAGTATAAACTTTTAAGATTGTTATAATAGCTGAATATGCATTCATTCTATCGGTCGTTTCACTTTGCAAGTGTACGAAATATAAATTTTGTCTAGAAAACTAAACTCATCGTTAGAACTTAGTTATGTTTCATAAAACAGAAATAATGCACAATGCTAAAAGTAATCGCATAACTAATGCACAGACGAATGTAAGAAGTGAAAGTCAATGAATATTAGATGAGAAGAAAGCTATTTACAAAAAATTCGAATAGAAACTGCAGCAAATAGATTCTGCTTCAGGAATGCACACCTCATGCTATCCTGTTTCATTACTTTACTTTGGCTGATCGCAATCGCACTCGCAATAACACGGGCTGAACGTTTATTCAACGAAGAGCGCATGTTGCTCGATAATATCCGAAAGGTTTGAACTTGATTCAATCAAAATAGTTGTCAGGAATAAAATAGATTTAGGAGCATTCGGTGGAAGGCATTCCTAAAAGTCAGTCGAATCAAGAGATAGATGCCTCTGTAAACGTCGAATCAAATTTACACTAATTCAATCGATTTCAGTATCGTCGCAAAACGTTCATTCCACAATTATCCTTCTTGGATGCTAATCAAGAAGTACCAAAGCAGTTTGTGTGATACTTTTGTGAAACGAAAGTGTGAATGATCGACACTCAGCTGTTATTTCGCGTTCATCATATTATATTCGCTTAATATGCATTGTATTTCCTTGAGTACCCGTTGAATCTGAGACGACTTATCCTCACCTAGATTCAGTTATTAAATAAAGTTATCCCATTGGAGATGCACGCAAAATCATGCAGCGATAATGTCTCTCGACAGAAATAAGCTTATATTTAGAAGAAAACGGCAACTAATAATAAATTGATGGTGGAGTTTAGGCTAAAAACATCGAACTAAACACATCAACATTCCAAAATTGCTTATAAAAAGACTCCGTTTTATCAAAATGGATAAAGCAGTGATATCACATTGCACTATACTAAGCAATCGAAATATTTGTTTTCCAAAAAATGAATCAACATTTTTCAATGATGAAGAAACGCTAGGGAGAATCGCATTTGAAAACATCGTCTTAGTCGACTGGAATTTCTTCTTGGAAAATTTTCAAAAAACTTTCAAACTAACAGAGACAATCAAAGAAAAATTCAAGTGTTTCGCTCAAAAAAGCGCAGTACATATGATTCATTCATCAGTGATCACTTGAAGGGAGTTTATGATGAAATATCATGTCAGAGGGATTACCTGAGTGAACGATCGAGATTGATGTTGCTGACGTGTTGATTACGTGAGCGAAACAATTGTACTTACTCGTAAGAACGATCATTATTTTAAGCTTTTCGGGTAAAATTTTTTCCTTTTATGAGGAGTGCCAGTTGAACTAGATCTTATTCCCACTCGATCAGAAACAACTCTTTCAACATTCTTTGAAAGTTTTCCTAAACATGTAGGATTTTTGAGTTGAAATTAGAAGAAAAACCACGACTTGATAATAAACTCAGACTGAAATTTGTTGAGATGAACGTAGAAAAACAAATCAACAAAGCATTGGTACTCACAGCGGACAGCTAATTGCTTAGAAAGAAGCATCATTCTCCCATGAAGAGATCAGTTTTTTTTGTCAAGCGTGCTGCATTCTTCATCACCTTATCATTCAGTCGTCGTGAGGTATAAAGGTTCATACAATTTCGATCACTATCAATGAATGATATCTCAAAATGTTTGGTATTTTGTTTCTATCCACTGACATTTCATAGAAAGCAGTATTCAGGAAACATATTAATAGTTTGTTATTTGCAGTAAGGAGAAACAAGTTAATCGATAATATAATTTTTATATGGAAGCCTTCTATGACATGCCGAATGAATCGATAGTTGCACTAATTATTGCATTTCGAAATTCTGATCCTCTTCCGCCCATATGTCGGCAGAATTTCTTCAGTAATCAATCGTTTGGGGTTTAACCATTATCCAGAAAGCGATCACGGATTTCTACTTTGGATCCAATCAATGTTCAAAAAATTCACACGCATGCAGAAATCAAGAAGGAATCAAATAACAAGAGGAGTAAAAGCAAAGAAACTGTTAAATTTGCGTTAAGACCAATTAATAAGAGAGAAGAAACGTTCGCTGAAACGTTCGTTTGCAATTTCGAACGTTCGCTATTAATAACCAGCAAACTGAGCGATAAACAATGACCGTGAGTATTACATCGCCTCTTTTTAAGAACTCCGATCGAACAGTGCACTCGAACGTAACAATATAAATTGGTATTACAATAAAATGCGCATTCAAATCCTCAAAGTCTTGTCTTCAATCAGCGGAACATTAATGCGGTATTGAATTCAGCTTCATTCCATCAACGCTGCCAATAGCATGAATTTCCATAAGTAACGATAGTGCGATGAGGCAATGTAACAAACAAACTCACTGCACCAGCCATCTGAATGCGTGATATGATACTCTGCCATCTTTCTGCATAAGTCTGCTCACAAATATCTGCTATATTACCACTCATGCACAAGAACACGTCAAATTCACATTCCGCAGCCTTTTGCGGATCTGATGTTGCGTTCTCAATGTTCTGAGAATGATTATTCAAGATTTGAGTGTATGCTTCGAATGACCACCAGCAGCCCAAGACGATTCAGATCTTTCAATCACGATAAAAATGAGCACGCGAAAACATTTCAAAAGTTATAAAGATGTTATTTATTTGGTCGAACGATCAGATCCACCTCATTTGAAATAGATCTGAAGTGCTCCCATTCCTTTTAAACTATCAGTTCCAGCATTCCACCCAAAAAATATACTCTTCAGCATAATGGCGAGTAACTCAAAAAACCATAAATTCATTTTCTGATGCAATAACCTGAACAAGGCGAAGAACTTTCAGCATTTGCTGCTTTATTGTTTCTCATTTGGATGGTGGGTTTGAAACGTAGAACTCAATGTGTTGTAACATTTCGAGGCCACACAATTTTAGATGCCATTCAACGAAATCGCCTGTCAATTTCGCCTCAAAAGTAGTATGTATTCTTACCGAAAGCCTTTCCAATTCTTATTCAATCTGGTTTCCTGACGTAAATTCTACAATTCACAATGATGTATTGAAATATTTCAAGCCTTCCTATTCCCATCCTTGAATCGTTTAAATACGAAAAAGTTTCGCCTCACGACTCTGATCATCAAAGGAGTGAGCGATTCTAAATTAGAAATATGAAGGTTGTTAATGACACATGCTATATTGATTTACCTTTTTGAGTAAGTTTTTCACTGTAACATTTGTGATTCGTTAGAGATAGAAGGACTTCTGATTCAACTGTCGTTTAAAACATTCTACTTCTTTCCAGATTTAAAACTGTTTGAGAAACCCTGATTTAAAATTTTCACAGTCAGTACTCTCAAAGTGTAAGTTCCGTTAGTGCATTTGCACACTTTCAAACAATGCAGTTACAGTCTTCGCATAAAACTGATTTCGTCGGATTCAAGTGAACTCGCATCAACATTCAATACGACTGCTGGTTGGTAGAATTGGTGGGCATATAGGTGCTGAAGAACATAAAGTGGTTAAGGGCATAGGAGTGCATCTGAGATAACACAGCTACAGCCAAACGATGTGAGTAACACAGCAACTTCTCAACCTTTACTTCACGTGCACCCCTTAAAAATTTTAAAACGTCCTCGCACCCGCCGTAACATTCACTCTGTATCTGTCATCCACTACAAAGAATGTCAGTAATTTAAATAAGTGTACGCCATCAAAATACTTTCTAACCTTTTCAAAAATATATAGGTTAAAGTCCATCGTTGTTTATTTTACAAACGTTTGCGTCAAAATTTGTCCTCGCCTACTCTAACGTATAAGGAATGACATGTTACCTCGTGCCCCCTGTATTACTATATCGCACCCCTGGAGTGCGAGCACCCTTGATTCAGAAACCCTGGTCTAGAGTGAAGAGTAGACTTGCCAACAGTAAATATGAAAATAACATCCTGAAATCACAACAGAATGAAACGTATCTCTTATTAATCAAATTCAATCGAGCTTGAAGCTTCCGTTATAATGTTGTCAGTAACAACGACCTCACAGAAGCTGAATATTTTTTAGCGGCTTGATGTCAGAAAATATTAAGGGTGGAAATAATGATACCTATAGGTTACTAGTTACAATGTTTTGACCTTCGAAAAGAGAAAATTCCCATACGTTTCAATAATCCTATCGAATCTTATTTTTCACTTTACATGCCATCGCATTTTCCATAGGAAATATTTAATTATTTGGAGAACACAGTACTATTGGCTCTTGTTTCGGCTTTAATTTCCCAAGAGTGTAAATATCTGATTGACCGTTCTCTGCAGTTTTTCTGTAGCCAATGGTTCTCAACCTATTTCCCCTTCGCACTTCCTAAAGAATTTTAAGTTGTCCACGCACTCAACTGACTCTTCGATTCAGTTTCATTCAAATTCCGCCGTATTGCAATAATAATGCTAATTTGATCTACTCAGTTTGTAGACAGATACAAACATTCTTCCGTATATTTGAGATATTCAAATAGATTAACGTAAATGAATCTTTGCATATGAGATCATCGTCATCGTCAATGAGCTTATTCATAGCATTTACAGTTGAATGTTTACAACATTTCAGGGTCCAATTATTCAGTCTTGAAACTTAATCAATGTAAGAAATCTTCTGAATACTGAACGTGACATTTCTTGTGAATCGATTACCCACAACGAGATAAGGACTGATCAAACAACAAATTGCTTTAAATGAATGAAATCAATCTGTTCAATGCTTAAATATATGCTGCAAACCTGCTCTTTGAAAGCATAACCGCCTGAGGTCAGTTGGTTGATTAAAAGGGTTTTATATCTTTCATTATTATACCTTTCTCAACAAAGCTACACACATAAAACCATGTGAACCAGTTCTTTCAGAAAGTGTGACACACTACCCGAAGAGCAATAACGTACCGCTTCAATGTGTGATGCACTAGCAGCATCGTTAAATTACTTTATTTGTCATTCAATATTCCATTCATATCAACTTCTGGACGCGATAAACAGAAGAAATTCAATGAATAATCGAATCGCATATTGAACATATGGACTACGGAAAAGATAAAATGAAGAAAAAAAGCAGAACAAAAAGGCTATGAAATAAGATAGAGAAAGAGTGTTAAATAGACTGATATAAAGGGATAACAACAAAATCGCTGCCAGTATCATCTCAAATCCTCAAGGAAACGAAATAAATTAAAACTTCAATAGTAAGACAGTTCAGATTGCATTGGGTGTTTGCTGAACATCGTCGTGAGGGTGAACGAGCCAACAATGCAAAGAAAATCATTTTGCAAATAAAATAATAGCGAAAACATCGACGAATTATTATTCACTGAAGTAATCTGCAACTTAAAATTCCGAGATAACTTAACCACCGATATAACAACACAAAGGAAATCACTCAAAATTTTCTATTGCACCGTTCCATTGGAATAGTCTTTACGAAACAACGAACAGAAATATTGATAATCTCGAAGAAGCGTATTGTTCGTTATATATGATATTCACACAAACAGTCACGAAAATAGTATTTTACATTAACATAAAATAGTATTTTAATAAAATCGAAATATCAACACTCCATCGTGTATGCTCAACAGAAATCACAACGAATTGAGAATGGCAACTAAAAATGCCAAACACCTTCACGACCGAGCTTCTTTGTTCGCGAAGCCGTTAAGTTAAACATGTACAATCCAAAATTGTGACGATTCAATTGATTTTGACAACGAAATTTGATGGTGGCTATTTACAATAAATACAAAAATAGGACTGATTAATATGTGGAACAAAATAAGCGACAAACGGAACAAATAATGAATAGCGTTTCACTTCAACTCGTAATAAGGAAATATGAACAAGCGATTGATACGAATGAGCAATAGAAATGAAAGTGAGAATTATTGGTATTGTATTAACATTCACTTAAGCAGCGGATCTTTTGACGAGTGAACACATTCCAACAACGCTTCAATAAATTTAAATGTTTCGCGTTTTTGAGCACTGCTATGGTTTCATATAGTTGGCTGAATCTTGCAAGGGACTATTTTAAGGAAATCTATTTGAAATACTGAAGCAATTCCATGAATTGACGAATCAGAAGTGAGTTTATGAGAGAAATGGAAGTAATCAGTGTGTTTGAGATGCGTTCGACAACACACAGCAAATATCAACAAGAATATCGCATTTCGAAGGCATCTAAAACGGTCACAAAAATATCGTCGTTTGCTATCGATCCAGTTCGATATGGCGATTGTTAACAACGTGATCACAACAAAGTGACTATTTCTGGAGCGAAACTTCGATCAGATGAATGCTTTTACAGAGTCTGTTGGGACATTCTCGATGATCCATTAAAGCCAATTTCTTTGGATGCTCAGGACAAACCTTCTGCAAACGTCCAACTAATTCATACCCGCATCGCATGCACACTATATGACTCGCTGGCCGATCGCATATACAGTTCTGAAATGAAAATACCAAACACGATTCGAAGTATGAGGTAAATGTTGATTAGAAACAAGCATAAGTCTCCGGTTTGCGCTACCCTTTACAGCTAACAGGAACCACATGTACTACAATTATAAGCAGAGTTATTGCTGAGAGGACATGGAATGACGTACGTCATTGTTGAGGGGATAGTTAGATTACTCTATAATCTGTGAAATTATGATAGGCTGAAGTTAGTGTCAAGAATCCGCAAAAGCTGAACGCCTGAAGGGTAACATCCGCGCTAATTTTAGTGTAATTGATAAATTTTGTAGTGCCAAGCACAGAAGGCCAATGCATGACTAGGCTTCTTCAACAGCATTTGGCTGCGAGTGAGTGTCTTGGTGGACATATTGAGGCTTACAGTATGATAAGCGGATTTGTTAAATTGAAGATTTGCCATTTTTAGTTTACAAGAAATCTGTTTGTTCATCAATACTGCTGAAGCTCAGTCGGAAACAGAAGGTATTTACCATTTGTTTCCGAAAAATACAAATTATAGCGTCAGCAATAATCGTCATTACCGCACACTTGAGATCACGGATATCATGATTTAGATTTGTAGAATGTTTAATGTTAATAAAATCACTAGTCCATGCATTTCTGATGGTATTCGTTTACAAATATTAGTTTCAGCTTATTCCGTAAACATTCCCATTCCAGTTAGATTTCGGAATATCTTTGTGTTCGATTAATTAGCACTTTAGCATTGGATTACTAATCGTAGCTGAATTTTGGCGATAATTACGCATTAATAGCGGGCAGGAACCGATGACTCGACGGCTTCACTCCTATGCGACAATTATAATACTCGTATGCTAAATGCGGCAGTTTTTTGGATGCGTTAAACTTCAACTAAACCATAGTCTAATGCTCGGTATAAGCAGGATGCTGGAATCAAGTCTCAACTCCTCCTCTTCAGGTTTTTGCACCACAATCGAGACAGTTTAATCCATATTTTTGCAATCCCAGTCCCAAGCTAATAACGTAATGATGAGATTCCATTCGATAATACTATCAAGAAATCTAATCCTTCAAAACCCTTAAGTTTGGTACACTAATAACAGAGCAAAGAAGCAATGAGCACAGCGAAAGCAAAAATAATGAATTTAAATGAAACGAAAGCAAATAAAAAGCAAATTTCCAGTTGATTCCATAATTAATAACCATCCTTACCAGACTATCCGGAATGAACATATAACAAGCACTCTTAAATGACATTCAAGCACATAAATGTTACTAATGAGAATTTGCGAGTTTGCAATTTGTTCTTTCTGGATTTACTTTGTAAAAAATTTCACATTCATTCCGAAATCACTGCATTCATTGATGAAATTCACTGGAACTCTTCAGGGAATATATTAACCATCAAGAAACAAGGACAAGTAAAAAGCATCAATATGTTGGACGTTTTCTGTTGCATTCATACAATTAGACTGCTTATACAATCCACATATTAAAGCAGCTTACGACAGTAGCACTGGCCCATGCGCCTAAGAGCTTATAATCATTTCAGATGTAAATAGAGACTGCGAAGGAAGAGAATCGCACAATTTTGAACGGAATCTTGAGATCGTGTTCCAAAAGCTTCATCTCCGAAATCTATCTAATACAGAGCTGTCTCAAGATTGGGTTTAGTGAACAGTGAATTATCAAGATTTCTTCGATCACAACTTTCAAATGAAACCTATTCAATGGCCTACAAGAGCTCGAAAGTACATTAGTCACATCAACATCGCTAAAATAATGTCTCAGTAAGCAAAATGCACAAAGAAACGTACCGTAGATGCTGGGGCCATCGTCTTTTTAAGTGCGTCACCACTAATCGAATCCGTATTTTTCATAATACCCGTCGCTACAGGTGGTATGAAACTTCGTCGATCGAGCGCCGAAGGAGAGATCGTTGATGAAGAATTGAGCAAATTACTTAAATTCACGATCGCTTTTCACTTGAGTTCATTCATTTGCCTTTCATTGCAACCGACAATAATACAATTCCAAAGCTCAGTAGCAGAGTTGGACACATCACAGGTTCCAGTGATGAGTGCGTGCAATGTTCTACGTGAGACCGAATGGTACATCAGTAGTGCTACAGTATAAAGGCAAGTGGCTGCTGCTTCAATTTTGGCATGAGGGAACAAGCTTAGTTAAAGTTGTCAACACATGAAAATGACTTACTCGTGTGGTTTGCACAAAGACGATGATGGCATGTGAGCGTTCATTCCCGCATTCATTCAGATCTGAAAACGAACAAACAAAACACTTATTGATATCTTCAAAAGTAATTCATTTTCACAACACGACATCCAACTCTGTATGCACACAATCGGTCACACAACAATTTCATCGTCACAAATTTAAACTTCCATAATTCGACTACATTCAACGATCCAACCACTTCATTCGTAAGCATTACACGTTATCTCCTCATAAGATACTTTCAAAAGGATTTATATACTGCAGATAAAAGTTCTGGAATGATAGCATTGTATCCATGTCGGCAATACAAATGGGATTTCTCTAATCCTCTGCACACATCGCATTCGCTGTCTACAAATTAACATTCAAAGCTTTCCAATTCGACTATTGCAGCATTTGTTTTCAAAAAAAAGCATTCTTATTCTCAGACATGACTGTATCACATCAATTATAATATAATATGACAGCAATGCACTGAATGCATAAATTATAAGAACGTTTATCTGGCTAAATTCTCAACGCTTCATTGAATGGAAGAGAATATTTGGAGACACGAACAACGCTCCTCATTATTCTCTTCGGTCTTTGAATAAATGCATATAAATTATCAAATTTATGGTCGACACCGAGTGATGTATTCATTCAGAAATAATGCCAGAAAATATAGAAGAAATGAAAAGTTAACGATAACATTCAACGAAACTACACTAATATACATACGGCCATATCGCAGCGCATATATACACGCAGTAACGTGAAGTAATAAATGAATGAATGAATTGCTGATAAACGTTTCAAACGTTGTCAACTACGAGTACAAGAAGATAAACTATTGCAATGAAGTGCACTGATGAAAGAGATGAAAAATCCTGATAATTTGACTCGTTGCAGAGAGATTGCAAAATAAAACAAATCAGATAACGAATTCAATAATTAAAAGCAAATGTATGAACAGCACAACACCAGTTCATCGTTAACGCATACGTGTAGATTTACAAGTACTCGTCACCATCCAGCAGTAGCACTGTCATCGAAACCACTGAATTAATCAAACATAATACCATTTAGTACAATACTTTTAAACAACTCATCTGTGAATTATTGCGTTATTCAGCCATTTGTATGCCGTTCGAATGAATACAATTTGCGAGAGCCTTAATGTCAAAAAAGTTCTGACTCATATGTTTTCAGTTAAGCTAAAAAATAGCATGAATAAATCAATGCTCCATTATGTCTTCATTAATGGCAAACTTTCCAGTGACGTGGAATGGTGACTTTTTTTTGGGGGATTTAGCGAACTAAGCGGTGAACCGAATATTTTCATGTGCGAATATCGTGCACTGGCAACGCTTTCAGTTTGCACTCATTATGTCACGGGATCGCTCAGCAATGCACGACACACAGCATTTCGAACGCATAAGAGAAAGGCCAACTGATTTGAAAAGAAGCTCGTGAATGAAAATCGTTATCTTGTTCTGTTGATTTCAAACTGATGAGGTATTTTTTTGCTGATAAAATCATGTGAACGTTCTTCATACGAACGGTGAACAAGAGACGTTCAAATGATAAACGATCACATATCAATCGTTACTTTGTTAAAATAAAGTGAAAAATATCTTGAAATAATCATTTGCTCACTTGCAAATTTGTTCAATGTACTAATAATAATGAAACGTATCAACAATTGCACACATCAAATATTTTTCATCGGTTCATTGCGCATTTATTCAGCTGACTCCAAACGAGCTATGGCTCTACCGCCTCAGTTCATCGTTTCAACTGTTTAGCAGCATTTCTTGTGTGAATTTATACAAGACGTGTGTCAGTATCTATTCTGACCACCTCACTTATGCGCTCAAAATCTAACAACACTCTCTGAAAATTTCCGCATTCATGGGAATATGAATAAAACAAAGCGTTCAAGTGACGATCGTGTCAAACTTACATACGAATGAAGCAATGAACCGAGTGGTTATTCCATAAATTGCCGAATGAAACTGTTCAATCAGTTAGTCTATTAGAATTGATTTTGGCGTGACGAAATCACTTAAAAAATCGAAGAACGTTCAAAATAAAAAGTCTCATGAAAGAAAATGTAACGAGAAAAGGTCAGCTGTTCGCATGGCACTGGATTATTGATTGTGAAGTGAGAAAGAAATGACGCATTCTATGGATCGATGAGAAGCATAATTCTTATCTTCGAACGAATATGTTTTCCTCTTCCTTTTTTCTTTTGCCGTTTTCTCTTCAATTCAACAATTTTCATTTACACAGAGCGTTCGCAGTCTGTTTTCAATTTGAGTATTACATCATCGTTATGATCATAAATTCAAACAGCTGCTGAGATATGCAGTGTGGGATTGGTCGCGATTCGTGATGTTGAATCAAGTCTGAATTCACCACCTGAACATTACTATTAATTGTAATATTCACTAACGAGAAATACTGAAGTTTTCAATGAAAGAAAGAGTAATTATATGCATTAACAACTTAATATGACAACTTTCAAGTGAACGAGCAGTGAATGGATTCAAGGAGAATTAAACTCTTGCAACGATGAATTAAGTTCATGATTCGTGTTCATGTCGAATATGAATACGAAATGAAGGCAATCGTCAAATCGCAATCCAACTGATCACATAACGATGAAAAAGAATTTCTCTCGAAAGATCGTTAAACAGCTCAAAAAAATTCTAAGAAATTCATTCAAGAAAAAAAAACAATGATTGAAGTGTGCATAAGTGTATAACGCCATAACGGGACAATTGACGACAGACGAGAACGCAACGTTGTCCCTAAAAGAATAAATTAATCAATCTTGAGTGGACTAAAAGTTGAAACTTCACATCGACAACCACTTCATACTGACATCACCACAAACTTGTTGCGAATACTCTATTGAAAAGAAGAATTTATCCATCTCTGCAAACTGTAAGCAAAATGAATAAAGGCGAAGAAGATTGATTAAAGCAAAACGCACCATCCACCATATCTCAATTCATAAATCAGAGCAAATTGAATCGCTGCACTGATTCTATGCATAATCCAACTCTATCTTATAATACGTTGAAATTGCATTCAGTAAATATATCCATCCATCTTCAGATAAAGCGATAAACCACTGCGATTCAAACACGACTGCCTTCTCGTTGATGCAATTTGAATGTCCATCATGTTTTTGTCCAGAACTATTTCCAATGCTGGAATAACGCTATTTCGATTCATATTCCACGGAATGGTGAATTCCCCTCAATTCCCACCAAAGCATCATCTAGTCTTCAGCTTACATGAACACAAATCGATCGTTCGAAATGACACGTAAAAGATCAATTAAATAGTTCCATATACAATTACGTGGAGATATTGCAACGATACGAACGACATGCGTAAAGCATCGAAACGATTTAAGAAGTGAAAAACAAATAACCCAAAAGAAATACGCTTCTCAACCATCAAAGTGACACGCCGCAGTCGCTTAGCGATGCTGAACACCGTCGGATGTTTTAATGATGCAACTGGCAATGTCGAAATACATTGCGAAGTGCATTATTGCGGACAGTTTTTGAGACGGTGAGGTGCCATCGGAAATTAGTGTTTAAGTGAATGAATGCATTCAACAATAAAATACAATGATGATACATATTACGTAGAAATAAGTGATTAAACAAATTTAGATGCGTTTTCTTGCCAATATTTTTGTCTCAATGATGTTGTATACGGATATTATAATGAGAAAAAACGCTCGAAACGCATCATCTCGCACATTAAACAGATTATTCATTCATATCGCCTTAGTGCTAAATGAAACTCTGTGGCTCGTTCGTTGTGCACATTAATGCTTTACCGCGACTCTCGAATCGCTTATCTGAATGCTAACCGTGTTCTAAATCGATACTCATTCGCAATTAACACAAGCAACCAATCAGCAATCACGAGTTCGTTATGCAACCGATGAATAATGCACGTATTTTTAGGTGTTTTCTTGGATGAGATATGTGAAGCAAATGTTTGTTCGTTTCTGGTGCAATAAGCAAACGAACAATCGCATCATCGCCCACCAAAAATAATCAACTGAAATGAGAACGACAAACAGAAATTGGTCGAGTCGTCAAAAAATAAGCAAACTTCACCATCTTCATTGTGAACAAAAAAGATTCTTCTCGGAAATGACATCTGTGCAAACAAATTTTCACGTAGATTTCATTTGTTAACGAATTATGACTCATCCAAGAGGCATTTGGTGAATTTAGAACACACCAAAGAATAACAACAAAATCAAGTGATCGCCGCATAAATGAGTTCAAATACTGGACAGTTCAAAAGACTAAATGAACTGTATTTCGGTGACTGTTATTGCTTGTCAGTTCCACGTTCGGGTGCATAGCTGAACTACTTTCTGATAAGAACACTTCAAATTCAATCGGAATTGTGTAAGACGTGCATGAGTGCACCAGAAGAATGGCAGTGTTTTCCGGACGAACGCTGTTGCACCTCGTGAAATAAATAACTGTCAAAATTGACGTTGCCTCGTTATTGATAGCCATCAACATTGCGAAACAGTTCAACAAACATAACGATTGGTACCGTTTTCACAGCTGCGCTTGCAAAATCAATGCAAAAACAAATCAACCTTGTGGATAGATGAGAGCGGCGAACACCATTTTCATGAGGGAGATTTGAAGTGAGTCGAAAAACTGACTGAGATTCATAAAATGCAAAGTGAATGACAAAAACAAAGCGCCGTATTCAGTTTTGATACGCTCCTTTCGAAAGTGCTTTTGATACAATCATTTAAAGGGAATGTAATACCACCAAAGCGGCTTTATCCAATTGTGATTGCGTAGACATTCTTAAAGAAGATCGTTTGAAGAGGAACGATATAAATCTCAAGTAAATTACTGAATAAATTTGAAATTATGGAATACTGAATTTGAACTGGAATGCTCATCTCAGCATATCGAACGGAAATTTTAATAAAATTGCGCTCTTTGCATAGATTCGGAATGCTTCGTACTATCCAACAAAATTCAACCGTTTTTCAGTAAATTTAGCGAACTGATATAAAAAGATTATCTGATAGCCATTTGGTTGCTGGAATATTCTGTTCTATACGTTTGCTATCATCTCTACAAGGCTGATGCCAGTAAGGTTGAGTGATTATTGAGTGCATGACTATACAAAATGAAAAGGAGAAGTCAAACATAACAAATCGAACAAGCGAGTTAGCGGTTTTTCGACTCTTATTGCTCGTCAGTTAAAGTCGCTCCGGCCAAAATCCTTGTCGCATTGAATGAAATTTCTCAAAGCAGTTGTTTCCCCCTCTACTTTGATCCCCGATCACTATACGATAAACAATGAAAAAAAAACATCAACTGGAACAAGCTTTGAGTATTCGCTATATGATCAAACAATGAATAAAATCAACTGGAACGATGAACCGAAGAGGTAAATCCTTTCAGTAATTAGAATGAAATGGTTAAATGATTAAACAATTTTTTTAAAAATGATTTTCATGATTATAAATGATTAGATGATTTTCATTTATGATTTTGATTATGATTTTCATTAAATGATTTTGATTAAAATGATTATTAATTAAATGATTAAAAATTGATTAATTTAATTAATTAAATAATTAAAAAAATGATTAAATGATTTTCATTTAACCGCAAACTTTTGCGGTTAAATGAAAAGCAACGTTTTTCGCTAGTTTCATCACAATCTCACCGACCCTAAAACGATTCACAATTTCATCTTAAAGTCATTTATCAACCCAATGAAGCGAATATTTTGCACGTTTATGGGTCACTACTTTGAGGAAATCACTCGCTTGTCAGTTTGCAGCAAATAAAATTTGTGCACAAAAAATAATGCGCAAACCAAATGTAGAATTTTATGAAATATATTTATATCGAAGAGGATAAATACATAGATTCAATAGTCAAGTAAACATTCCAAGTGTAATCCGATAGAGTGATGCAATTCTAATTGCGTTTCGTTTCACTCATTTAAATGCTCAATAAATATTTGAGCGAAAATTTTTCTCATGAAATTTAAATTTATCACATTAAATAACAATTTCGAAGGGCAATATTAATGATATTTTTGCATGAATAAAATATCACTTAAAAGTGGCAATAATACCACTTGCTGCTGGATGTTCACAATATTGAACTGAACGAAATTGGAGAGAAATGCAAAAAACAAGAAATGCGAATGCGAACGGAACGGTGTTCATCAGAAAAGAAACAATGACAGATGCGATGAAATCAGTGTGAAGTTTCGCTTGCTGCGCTGTCGACAAAATCTTATATTTCTGTTGTTCGTTCAATAAGCTCAAGAATAGCTCACTTAAAATTAGGTCAAAATCTTCATAAATAAATTTTAGCAAGTTTAGCAATGAATTTCAGCATTCTAGCATTATTATGGATTTTTAAGCAATTGTTCCCTCTGGAATCTGATCGCGGATCACAGCAAATAACTACTCTGAAATTCAAGCAAGAGTGAACGTGAATACTGAAATATCTAAAAAGCATTGCTGGATGAGTGAGACTTGATGAGACGAGCAATTTCTTGTCGATGCTCCATACAAACAATACACAGGTGATGCGCTACGCATCGAAATATTTATACCGTATCTAACAAAAAACACCGCTCATTTAGCTCATCTGATTCAGACGAAAAAAGATTGACATTTGCATTCAACTGCTCAGTGTAACATTCAGTTCAGCTTGATGCTCACACCAGTAAGATTTCGTGAAGTGCGTAGTGCAAAAGGTTTTGTGGAAGATCTTTCAGTGTGGAGGAAAATAATACAGAAAGCAAATGGAATATTTGAACGTTGCTGTACTGTTGGTATATCCACACAAAAGTTGGACAGTAAATTAGAAGAATTTTGAATTTTGATTATTGATCATAAGAATTTTATTCTCCCTTTCAGAATCTTTTGCAAAAAGTGAGAATTTGGAAACCTTTAAACAATTATAGATGACGTACTTTCAAACAGATAATACTGAAACTATTTTTCTACATATAGAGAGACGTAAACAATCCACTTATGAAAGATTATCTCATTCGGTGCTTCGGTTCAGTTTTTATGAAAATTTGAAATGATGTCTCATGCTCAAATATGTTATAAAATACTTCAGTGTATGAATTTTCATAAGGCAGAAAAAAGTAAATGTAATATGATCAATACAGAAATTTGACTGCAATTATTATTCATGGATATTCATCGAATAAAGAACAGAACGATTTGGCTCGGTGAATGCAATCAGATACACCATCAAAGGGCAACCGCATTAAAATTGATTAAAAATTAAATACGAAGCAATCAAATAATCCTTCCCCGGCCAATCTTCTTAATTAATATTAGCGACTCAAATTTTGCAACAAACACACAACAAGGATGCAACTGTATGTATTCAGTTTAAGTTAACCATAATGACTGAAGTTACCTGAATTGATCATGACCTTAAGAATAAACTAAGGGAACGTCAAATACAGCAAAGAAAATTGTTCATCCCTATTCTATAATCATTAGTTGAGTCAAATTGATTTAACCAAATAGTGAGATGGAAGAGCGCTATACGTTCCCAGACCTTTGTTATCGTAAAATCAAATCCCAAATGAAAAATGCGAAATCAAGTCTGAGCAGCCAACCTTCAATTGAACTTGCAAAATATGCGATCTGCAGTTGGCATCACACAGCGATTTATCAATTTCAACTAAACTACGGTGTGCCGAAAATAACAACACGTAGCAGTCATGCACGTTTATGCAGAACACGTACTTGAGTGATTGCAACTTTCGAATCAAAATTTCGTAATATCGATATAATCGTTCTTTATGGGTGTTTATGATGAAACAATCGACTGACAATAAACTACTTGATAACACAAACAGTGTGTTGATAGCATTCAGCGCAATTTATAGAATGTTGTGCTCGTCATTTGATAAGATTCATCATTCATTTATAGTTCTGATTACTTTTTTTTGTAAACGTTGACCTGTTCTGATTTTAAAGCACTTTAATTTCATTAACTGCATTGTGACACAAAGTTATCTCATTTATTACGAAATTTACACGCGAATGAATATTTCTTAATTACCTGCAGACTAAAAAGCATCCGACGACTTTGGTTCACACATACGCACAGACTTGGTGATTGTGGAACCTTTCATTGAGAACCTTTCGAAGATAGAACAACAAGAAATGTAATGTCAGAAGCAATGATCTGTTTTAGAGCAGGCATAGTCTATGAACTTCATACGGTAACATGGCATGATTTCATCTGTGCCGCTAACTTTGGAAATTTTATAATCCATAAAAATAATTCGCTGTGCTGATATGATTCATGGGCGAATCAATCATGCGGATAGTGAGACGAAACTAAAAATGAATGTGTTCAGTACTGTTGAAAAAAAAAACGATCGTGGTTGATAAAAGAGAACGAGCTCAGCAACAAATGAAGTGGAAGCGAACAAATTCCTCGTGAGCATAAGACTTTGACTGATACGCGAAGTGATTCCTGTTTTCTAAGGAGAAGTTGAACCATTTTGGATTTGAAATCACCTGGCTGAAATTATTTCAAACTGAAAGTATGAAATTGGGATCAAAAATTTGAACGCATCATTTGCATTCGTGGATTATGTAATACTGACGAATAATAAGCAGATGCTTGCATTAATTGTTAATTTGTACGAATTTATCGAAATTTGCAAAGAATACAACGAATACTACGAAAAAAAAATTTATTTTTCCGCTCAAAAACATAGCAATAAGAAAAGCGATTTCTTTTATTGAGGGTTCATAGCAATGAATTTGAAAATTTTTGTAATCAATCAAAATCGAAAACTTTTCCAAATCAAAACCATTCCAAAATTATTCGATTAAACTGAAATTCATCGAATAATTTTGGAATGGAAACAAACTAAATATTTCGAGTTAGTTTTAATATTTTTCGATGTAATTTTGTCGTCGTCATTCATTTACGCACTATACAAGTTATCTTTCAAAATTTCTTCGTTAGTCACCTTCCATCATTTATTCATATTGAAATTAACTGTTGCATTATTCGTGCAGAATTGGTATAAGATCGTGATTTTTTGGATGGGTACAAATTCGATGTAATTTTCTCATCTTTATTCATTAACATTGTTATGTACTGCATTTGTAGTATTACCACATAAAACTTTTTGGTCACTACGACTCATTTCTGCACAACATACGGAATAATAAAGTCAAACGAACAGTCGAGAAATGATTACGAATGGTTTGACAGGGCTTGTATCCGCATTGGTGGCGTTGAATGAAAGACATAAATAAGTAGAGGTACACTTTTACTTGAGGCGAAATACACAGCTGCAGTGAGATTAATAAGAGCACTGATGATAAGCGATGAACTGACAAATTCACATCGATGATGACAATTCACACCGACATCATTTTTGGTCGCTGACTGATCGAAACAACAGCAGGATGTCATGTCACGGCGGTTTGTTGCGTTCGTTGCTCGATATGTTTTCAATGAATCGAACAGAAAAAAGAAATTTCTTTGGTGAGAGATGAATCAACAAAAAACTGACTTTTTGTTGAAATCACTTTTCAGCAAGTATTGCAAGTGTTACTATTACTGGATATCGTATTCAAGAGATCATTTCCAGAAATCACTTCAATTAAATCAAAAATGACTATTAAACGTCTCATCTTCGATATCTCTAAACAACTCTTTTTGATGTGCATCTCTCATATTTTTGCTTTTATTCGCATGTTAAAACATTTAGATGAGCATCGAATTTCATTTGAAATTTTCAAATGTCTACCTCTCCATAACGTTTGTTGATAAGCATTGTTCCTGATGATGAAAACAAGACAGATAAAGGTTTCGTCGTTAAACTTTTGCAGACTTACAATTGGTATTCGAGGACCCATAATTCATAAATTTGCAGATAAAAGATTGCAGACGGCCAGCAATAATGTTTAAAGTGAATTGCAATTTAAAGTAAATGAATTCAATAAATGCACATTATTATGTTCAGTTAATGAACTTTTGATTTACTTTTATGAATATAAATGTGCAAACGAGAGAAATTTAATCAAATGGGAACGAATCGAAACTGTGGTGTATTAATCAAAGCACAAAAAAAGGCGTTGATGAATGGACACAATTTTCGATGCTGGCCATCAATATCATCTAAAAATGTTAATATAAATCTCGAAACGATCATAAAAATCTTCTTCAATCGTTACGGTGTAATTTTTTAGGTGCATTTCATCGCATCCATTCAACTAAACTTATTTTCTGCTGCCATTTTCTCGCTCCACTTCATTTTCCCCAGCAAATCTCATTCATTGGATTACATCTCAGCGCTCGATTGCTGTTTTCATGATGAACGAAGGCCACACAAAGAATGTCGAATTATCTGTGGAATATGATGATTTCGAACGTTTTGGATAGTGGAAGTGATATGATTGCTGTAGGTTAACAAAAGTGTGAGGATACGGAAATGTGAAAATGAAAACTGCGACAGCAAAGTTAGATATCGCAAGCCATTGAAATATTCACAGCAAAGGGAGCGAAAGCAGTGAGCCGATAGCACAAAACGATAGCAGTTCATGAGCGCCGAGGACACAATCGACCGTGTTTGAATGCAGTATCTGATTCAGTGAGAGCCAATCAATAAGAGTACATATGATTCTTGATAATGTCGAAAATCGTTCGTCATCCACTGATATCTGATCACGAATAATTGATAACAAAAATAACTGTTAGTAAATCATTTTCGTTATCAGCAAATTTTTGTTGATAACAAAAATAATTTTTTATCGACAAAAAGAAACGGCACAAATTTCCAATACCTTCGCAATCAACAGAGAATTCGTAGAGGTGCTGAAGTTCCAATAAAAGAAATTTATAAAATTATAAATTTCACGCAGTTGAACCAGTTTATTCTTACGAAATACTGTCAAGAAAATGTGACTCAAAGAGTTTCTTCATAAAGAGGGAGCAAATGAGAGAGATAAACTTTAGGATGTTTCTTACAACGGATGAACGATGGAAGTGAAATTTAGCAAGAAGGAAAAGGTATTTGACTGGAAAGAGCAATGAAGGCAAAAAGGAAATAAATAAATGAATAAATGAACATCACAAGTAAAGATTCGCGAACGATAAGAAATTAAGAAGAATTTCGTATCAAAAGTATTTCGAGAATGTTTACTGAAGTGATGTTGTTTGGAATGTTGTTACGTGTATTATATTCATTTGTATTTATTGCAAAGTGATTTATTTGTATAGATGATGATGATAGAAGCGCGGATATAACATACACAAACAGCATTCATCCATTTATTTGACTGAGCAAAACACACGGCTAAAATTGAGAATGAAACGTTTGCGGTAATTTGCGACGAGTGCATATTATGTATATGATTGCATTTCAACCATACGAGAGGTGATAATTTTGAAAACTCGTTACAACTCATCATCATTATTATCGTCGAAAAATTCATCAATTCTGATGAAATCTATTTGTTTATCAGGCAGGCTTCTTTTGCATACAACAAATTTTACAATCTCACAGAAAAATTCTGCATTTCCAAGAGTTTGCTGCAAATTTCGAATGAATTTCATAAATGAAAAAAGCTTGACTTGTGCAATATCATTCTGTGTCGATGCAACACTTCAGCCAATGAATCTTTCTTGACCATAACCGTCGGATATTTACAACATTTTGCATCCTTATTTGAGCATATATATTTGTTGAATTAATGCTTTCAACAAAAATCTATCAATCATGCACGTATAATCAGGTTGTTTGTACCATTCATGCACCATTAACGATCGAATAATCGTGACAAAGATACACTAAACCACCGAATATCATCAAATGAGTCCAAATACTAACTATGAACCTTTCTGTTTTGCTGTTGTTCAACGGTTCTCGTGCTCTCGTTCCATCGTTTTCAGCAATACAACACGAAAGTGGTTATCACTATGAGCAGCTGATAGAAATCGCGATTATGCCTGATTCAATGAGATTAGCATATGCTCAGCTATATTGATCAATAATGCGTTTTCAATATAGCACGTAACAGCAATTATGCAGTGAACATTTAAAGTATTCACTATTCACCGAAGTAAGATGAAACAAAGTTAAGATAATATTTTTTCAAGTGGCCCAAACAGAAATGATTCATAGTGTCAGGCTACGTGACGGCAGTACAAAAATCAATTACGAAATAATTTATGAGAATGAGAGAGACGCAGACATAAAATCAGTGGGAGAAAGAAGGAATGAAAGAGGGATAAAGATAAAATTGCGAAAGAATCGATATGAACTGGAATAGTTGCTGAAGGGGAGTAGAGGTAGATGTTAACGAAACTGTCGAATGAATTTCATCAGTGGAAAAAATTAAGCGGAATGATATTGGGCGTTCTCTAAAGTCTATTTGAAAGATGAACAAAGTCGCATCATATGACAGTTATGATAAAACCAACAATAATACTAGTAGTAATAATAATAACAGTAATAACAATAATACTAATAATAAAATTAATGGCAGTAGAAACAACAGTGCTTAATAATGAAGAGTAAGCGAACAAATATAGGTGAATATTACCAATTATTCAATCATTCAGTTTACTTAGCACAGTCTGGGGAAACTGTTTTTCGAACTGAAAATAACTGCATGATACACAACGATAGGTTTTTTCGTTGGATCGTTCGTTAAAGTGATAATTTGATCAGCTGCTTTGCAAACGACAAAATCAAAAGCACTTGGAGCAATCATTTTCGTTCTCTCCTATGAGCAAAACCGTTCTCATCGAAGCAGCAATTCAAATCAGTTTCGTTTTTCTATTTTCAAAATCGATTTCATGATTACTCGAATGAAATTATTCGCGAAAAGCAGATTTCCATTATAATTCAAAATGGAATCGCAAGAGAATGGCACTGTTTTGCTGATTGCTGCTTATTACTAATCAACATCTTCAATGTAAATTCCCAAAAAAATCGCTATTTCAAGAAATGATGAGTTTAGCGAATTGCATTGGCTACGAGATGCTAACTGCATCAATTCACTTCACTCACACAATGAAGAATGACATTTCATCGACACAAGACGAAGATTGATGTTGCAGTCAAGGCATACTTATAAGATTTCGTTATTCTATACGTGCTCATCTTTCAATTTCAGTTTCCATCATATAAGTTTCATAACTAAGGACATGCTCTAACTTGTGTGATGAAATGTACGATCAAACAATGTGGTCACTGATAAGTTTTTAAGTGAATGAATAATACTGATGTTACGTGAAGATAGATATTCATCCGTCATGTTATGACGGCATTTGCACGACGAATTTTGAACTGACTCAATGATTATTGAATAACGAAATAACAAAGCACTATAATTACCGAATTTCATATTTGAATAATCATGGAGGAAAATAAATACATTCTTCAGTGTGGAATTTTCATGCTGCCTTCTGATTAATTGTTCTAACTGCAACCATTCCATCTTCCATCCATAAAAGTGAGGTGGGCAAGAGAACGCTCGCGAAAATATTGGTGAGCAACACTGTCAGATTGAAAAAGTGTTTAGTGGAATTTTGGAATTGTCAATAATCAATAAAGTGCGAATTATTTCTACTCTAATATTCAGTGTTCGAAGAGAATAACATCAATTCGGAAACAAAGTAAAATATTTCAGCGAAAGACGAGCAAGCATTTGCCACATAGTGATAGTACATGAATTTTGAGGGAATGAAACGAATTTGAATTATCGATTCAATGATGCGCATTCGATGTTTAATTTCATTATCCAGACATTGTGAACTGTAATAATTGCGCACATCCATTTGCAAGGTGATGCACACTTCTCCAATCGTTGGATATTTGAAGTAAAGATATAAAACACCTTACCTCAACTTATTTGTGATGAATGTTTAACTATTCATTGAAATGTCCACGTAGTGCAAGACGTATCACGTTTAGCATTTACTGCTTTATATGCAACCAATGTGTTCACATAAGGAACGCTTCATCCGGTAATGGCGTTTATATTTCGAGTTTTCTGTTAGCATTTCGAACGAAAAAAACGAGAAATTGTTTTCTCACAGTCGAGAAACAATATGTGTTCTGTGCTGATTTCTCGTTTTTTTCGTTCGAAATGCTAACAGAAAACTCGAAATATAAACGCCATTACCGGATGAAGCGTTCCTTATGTGAACACATTGGTTGCATATAAAGCAGTAAATGCTAAACGTGATACGTCTTGCACTACGTGGACATTTCAATGAATAGTTAAACATTCATCACAAATAAGTTGAGGTAAGGTGTTTTATATCTTTACTTCAAATATCCAACGATTGGAGAAGTGTGCATCACCTTGCAAATGGATGTGCGCAATTATTACAGTTCACAATGTCTGGATAATGAAATTAAACATCGAATGCGCATCATTGAATCGATAATTCAAATTCGTTTCATTCCCTCAAAATTCATGTACTATCACTATGTGGCAAATGCTTGCTCGTCTTTCGCTGAAATATTTTACTTTGTTTCCGAATTGATGTTATTCTCTTCGAACACTGAATATTAGAGTAGAAATAATTCGCACTTTATTGATTATTGACAATTCCAAAATTCCACTAAACACTTTTTCAATCTGACAGTGTTGCTCACCAATATTTTCGCGAGCGTTCTCTTGCCCACCTCACTTTTATGGATGGAAGATGGAATGGTTGCAGTTAGAACAATTAATCAGAAGGCAGCATGAAAATTCCACACTGAAGAATGTATTTATTTTCCTCTATGATTATTCAAATATGAAATTCGGTAATTATAGTGCTTTGTTATTTCGTTATTCAATAATCATTGAGTCAGTTCAAAATTCGTCGTGCAAATGCCGTCATAACATGACGGATGAATATCTATCTTCACATAACATCAGTATTATTCATTCACTTAAAAACTTATCAGTGACCACATTGTTTGATCGTACATTTGATCACACAACTTAGAGCATGTCCTTAGTTATGAAACTTATATGATGGAAACTGAAATTGAAAGATGAGCACGTATAGAATAACGAAATCTTATAAGTATGCCTTGACTGCAACATCAATCTTCGTCTTGTGTCGATGAAATGTCATTCTTCATTGTGTGAGTGAAGTGAATTGATGCAGTTAGCATCTCGTAGCCAATGCAATTCGCTAAACTCATCATTTCTTGAAATAGCGATTTTTTTGGGAATTTACATTGAAGATGTTGATTAGTAATAAGCAGCAATCAGCAAAACAGTGCCATTCTCTTGCGATTCCATTTTGAATTATAATGGAAATCTGCTTTTCGCGAATAATTTCATTCGAGTAATCATGAAATCGATTTTGAAAATAGAAAAACGAAACTGATTTGAATTGCTGCTTCGATGAGAACGGTTTTGCTCATAGGAGAGAACGAAAATGATTGCTCCAAGTGCTTTTGATTTTGTCGTTTGCAAAGCAGCTGATCAAATTATCACTTTAACGAACGATCCAACGAAAAAACCTATCGTTGTGTATCATGCAGTTATTTTCAGTTCGAAAAACAGTTTCCCCAGACTGTGCTAAGTAAACTGAATGATTGAATAATTGGTAATATTCACCTATATTTGTTCGCTTACTCTTCATTATTAAGCACTGTTGTTTCTACTGCCATTAATTTTATTATTAGTATTATTGTTATTACTGTTATTATTATTACTACTAGTATTATTGTTGGTTTTATCATAACTGTCATATGATGCGACTTTGTTCATCTTTCAAATAGACTTTAGAGAACGCCCAATATCATTCCGCTTAATTTTTTCCACTGATGAAATTCATTCGACAGTTTCGTTAACATCTACCTCTACTCCCCTTCAGCAACTATTCCAGTTCATATCGATTCTTTCGCAATTTTATCTTTATCCCTCTTTCATTCCTTCTTTCTCCCACTGATTTTATGTCTGCGTCTCTCTCATTCTCATAAATTATTTCGTAATTGATTTTTGTACTGCCGTCACGTAGCCTGACACTATGAATCATTTCTGTTTGGGCCACTTGAAAAAATATTATCTTAACTTTGTTTCATCTTACTTCGGTGAATAGTGAATACTTTAAATGTTCACTGCATAATTGCTGTTACGTGCTATATTGAAAACGCATTATTGATCAATATAGCTGAGCATATGCTAATCTCATTGAATCAGGCATAATCGCGATTTCTATCAGCTGCTCATAGTGATAACCACTTTCGTGTTGTATTGCTGAAAACGATGGAACGAGAGCACGAGAACCGTTGAACAACAGCAAAACAGAAAGGTTCATAGTTAGTATTTGGACTCATTTGATGATATTCGGTGGTTTAGTGTATCTTTGTCACAATTATTCGATCGTTAATGGTGCATGAATGGTACAAACAACCTGATTATACGTGCATGATTGATAGATTTTTTGTTGAAAGCATTAATTCAACAAATATATATGCTCAAATAAGGATGCAAAATGTTGTAAATATCCGACGGTTATGGTCAAGAAAGATTCATTAGCTGAAGTGTTGCATCGACACAGAATGATATTGCACAAGTCAAGCTTTTTTCATTTATGAAATTCATTCGAAATTTGCAGCAAACTCTTGGAAATGCAGAATTTTTCTGTGAGATTGTAAAATTTGTTGTATGCAAAAGAAGCCTGCCTGATAAACAAATAGATTTCATCAGAATTGATGAATTTTTCGACGATAATAATGATGATGAGTTGTAACGAGTTTTCAAAATTATCACCTCTCGTATGGTTGAAATGCAATCATATACATAATATGCACTCGTCGCAAATTACCGCAAACGTTTCATTCTCAATTTTAGCCGTGTGTTTTGCTCAGTCAAATAAATGGATGAATGCTGTTTGTGTATGTTATATCCGCGCTTCTATCATCATCATCTATACAAATAAATCACTTTGCAATAAATACAAATGAATATAATACACGTAACAACATTCCAAACAACATCACTTCAGTAAACATTCTCGAAATACTTTTGATACGAAATTCTTCTTAATTTCTTATCGTTCGCGAATCTTTACTTGTGATGTTCATTTATTCATTTATTTATTTCCTTTTTGCCTTCATTGCTCTTTCCAGTCAAATACCTTTTCCTTCTTGCTAAATTTCACTTCCATCGTTCATCCGTTGTAAGAAACATCCTAAGGTTTATCTCTCTCATTTGCTCCCTCTTTATGAAGAAACTCTTTGAGTCACATTTTCTTGACAGTATTTCGTAAGAATAAACTGGTTCAACTGCGTGAAATTTATAATTTTATAAATTTCTTTTATTGGAACTTCAGCACCTCTACGAATTCTCTGTTGATTGCGAAGGTATTGGAAATTTGTGCCGTTTCTTTTTGTCGATAAAAAATTATTTTTGTTATCAACAAAAATTTGCTGATAACGAAAATGATTTACTAACAGTTATTTTTGTTATCAATTATTCGTGATCAGATATCAGTGGATGACGAACGATTTTCGACATTATCAAGAATCATATGTACTCTTATTGATTGGCTCTCACTGAATCAGATACTGCATTCAAACACGGTCGATTGTGTCCTCGGCGCTCATGAACTGCTATCGTTTTGTGCTATCGGCTCACTGCTTTCGCTCCCTTTGCTGTGAATATTTCAATGGCTTGCGATATCTAACTTTGCTGTCGCAGTTTTCATTTTCACATTTCCGTATCCTCACACTTTTGTTAACCTACAGCAATCATATCACTTCCACTATCCAAAACGTTCGAAATCATCATATTCCACAGATAATTCGACATTCTTTGTGTGGCCTTCGTTCATCATGAAAACAGCAATCGAGCGCTGAGATGTAATCCAATGAATGAGATTTGCTGGGGAAAATGAAGTGGAGCGAGAAAATGGCAGCAGAAAATAAGTTTAGTTGAATGGATGCGATGAAATGCACCTAAAAAATTACACCGTAACGATTGAAGAAGATTTTTATGATCGTTTCGAGATTTATATTAACATTTTTAGATGATATTGATGGCCAGCATCGAAAATTGTGTCCATTCATCAACGCCTTTTTTTGTGCTTTGATTAATACACCACAGTTTCGATTCGTTCCCATTTGATTAAATTTCTCTCGTTTGCACATTTATATTCATAAAAGTAAATCAAAAGTTCATTAACTGAACATAATAATGTGCATTTATTGAATTCATTTACTTTAAATTGCAATTCACTTTAAACATTATTGCTGGTTGTCTGCAATCTTTTATCTGCAAATTTATGAATTATGGGTCCTCGAATACTAATTGTAAGTCTGCAAAAGTTTAACGACGAAACCTTTATCTGTCTTGTTTTCATCATCAGGAACAATGCTTGTCAACAAACCTTATGGAGAGGTAGACATTTGAAAATTTCAAATGAAATTCGATGCTCATCTAAATGTTTTAACATGCGAATAAAAGCAAAAATATGAGAGATGCACATCAAAAAGAGTTGTTTAGAGATATCGAAGATGAGACGTTTAATAGTCACTTTTGATTTAATTGAAGTGATTTCTGGAAATGATCTCTTGAATACGATATCCAGTAATAGTAGCACTTGCAATACTTGCTGAAAAGTGATTTCAACAAAAAGTCAGTTTTTTGTTGATTCATTATCTCTCACCAAAGAAATTTCTTTTTTTGTTCGATTCGTTGAAAACATATCGAGCAACGAACGCAACAAACCGCCGTGACATGACATCCTGCTGTCGTTTCGATCAGTCGGCGACCAAAAATGAAGTCGGTGTGAATTGTCATCATCGTTGTGAATTTGTCAGTTCATCGCTTATCATCAGTGCTCTTATTAATCTCACTGCAGCTGTGTATTTCGCCTCAAGTACAAGTGTACCTCTACTTATTTATGTCTTTTATTCAACGCCATCAATGCGGATACAAGCCCTGTCAAACCATTCGTAATCATTTCTCGACTGTTCGTTTGACTTTATTATTCCGTATGTTGTGCAGAAATGAGTCGTAGTGACCAAAAAGTTTTATGTGGTAATACTACAAATGCAGTACATAACAATATTAATGAATAAAGATGAGAAAATTACATCGAATTTGTACCCATCCAAAAAATCACGATCTTATACCAATTCTGCACGAATAATGCAACAGTTAATTTCAATATGAATAAATGATGGAAGGTGACTAACGAAGAAATTTTGAAAGATAACTTGTATAGTGCGTAAATGAATGACGACGACAAAATTACATCGAAAAATATTAAAACTAACTCGAAATATTTAGTTTGTTTCCATTCCAAAATTATTCGATGAATTTCAGTTTAATCGAATAATTTTGGAATGGTTTTGATTTGGAAAAGTTTTCGATTTTGATTGATTTCAAAAATTTTCAAATTCATTGCTATGAACCCTCAATAAAAGAAATCGCTTTTCTTATTGCTATGTTTTTGAGCGGAAAAATAAATTTTTTTTTCGTAGTATTCGTTGTATTCTTTGCAAATTTCGATAAATTCGTACAAATTAACAATTAATGCAAGCATCTGCTTATTATTCGTCAGTATTACATAATCCACGAATGCAAATGATGCGTTCAAATTTTTGATCCCAATTTCATACTTTCAGTTTGAAATAATTTCAGCCAGGTGATTTCAAATCCAAAATGGTTCAACTTCTCCTTAGAAAACAGGAATCACTTCGCGTATCAGTCAAAGTCTTATGCTCACGAGGAATTTGTTCGCTTCCACTTCATTTGTTGCTGAGCTCGTTCTCTTTTATCAACCACGATCGTTTTTTTTCAACAGTACTGAACACATTCATTTTTAGTTTCGTCTCACTATCCGCATGATTGATTCGCCCATGAATCATATCAGCACAGCGAATTATTTTTATGGATTATAAAATTTCCAAAGTTAGCGGCACAGATGAAATCATGCCATGTTACCGTATGAAGTTCATAGACTATGCCTGCTCTAAAACAGATCATTGCTTCTGACATTACATTTCTTGTTGTTCTATCTTCGAAAGGTTCTCAATGAAAGGTTCCACAATCACCAAGTCTGTGCGTATGTGTGAACCAAAGTCGTCGGATGCTTTTTAGTCTGCAGGTAATTAAGAAATATTCATTCGCGTGTAAATTTCGTAATAAATGAGATAACTTTGTGTCACAATGCAGTTAATGAAATTAAAGTGCTTTAAAATCAGAACAGGTCAACGTTTACAAAAAAAAGTAATCAGAACTATAAATGAATGATGAATCTTATCAAATGACGAGCACAACATTCTATAAATTGCGCTGAATGCTATCAACACACTGTTTGTGTTATCAAGTAGTTTATTGTCAGTCGATTGTTTCATCATAAACACCCATAAAGAACGATTATATCGATATTACGAAATTTTGATTCGAAAGTTGCAATCACTCAAGTACGTGTTCTGCATAAACGTGCATGACTGCTACGTGTTGTTATTTTCGGCACACCGTAGTTTAGTTGAAATTGATAAATCGCTGTGTGATGCCAACTGCAGATCGCATATTTTGCAAGTTCAATTGAAGGTTGGCTGCTCAGACTTGATTTCGCATTTTTCATTTGGGATTTGATTTTACGATAACAAAGGTCTGGGAACGTATAGCGCTCTTCCATCTCACTATTTGGTTAAATCAATTTGACTCAACTAATGATTATAGAATAGGGATGAACAATTTTCTTTGCTGTATTTGACGTTCCCTTAGTTTATTCTTAAGGTCATGATCAATTCAGGTAACTTCAGTCATTATGGTTAACTTAAACTGAATACATACAGTTGCATCCTTGTTGTGTGTTTGTTGCAAAATTTGAGTCGCTAATATTAATTAAGAAGATTGGCCGGGGAAGGATTATTTGATTGCTTCGTATTTAATTTTTAATCAATTTTAATGCGGTTGCCCTTTGATGGTGTATCTGATTGCATTCACCGAGCCAAATCGTTCTGTTCTTTATTCGATGAATATCCATGAATAATAATTGCAGTCAAATTTCTGTATTGATCATATTACATTTACTTTTTTCTGCCTTATGAAAATTCATACACTGAAGTATTTTATAACATATTTGAGCATGAGACATCATTTCAAATTTTCATAAAAACTGAACCGAAGCACCGAATGAGATAATCTTTCATAAGTGGATTGTTTACGTCTCTCTATATGTAGAAAAATAGTTTCAGTATTATCTGTTTGAAAGTACGTCATCTATAATTGTTTAAAGGTTTCCAAATTCTCACTTTTTGCAAAAGATTCTGAAAGGGAGAATAAAATTCTTATGATCAATAATCAAAATTCAAAATTCTTCTAATTTACTGTCCAACTTTTGTGTGGATATACCAACAGTACAGCAACGTTCAAATATTCCATTTGCTTTCTGTATTATTTTCCTCCACACTGAAAGATCTTCCACAAAACCTTTTGCACTACGCACTTCACGAAATCTTACTGGTGTTAAACCAATTTTCACCGTGTGGCTGGAGCGTAAGGTCAGCATAGACTCCTCAGTTATCAACCTTCCCAAACGCTTGCATGCATGGACAAATGCGATGAGTCGGCCAAGAACCGTAATGAATATAGGAATTTCGATACATTTCAATAAGTTGCTGGGGAATTGAAGATGACCTCTATCATGCGCACAGGATCTATTTGATTCTGCTGAAACCCAGAAAATCTATAAAAGTGAAATAATGGGCTGATCTCGAGAGAATCAGGATTTAAATTTAATGTAATAGTTGAATTTGAATTGATTGCACGCAGATTTTTAAGGGAATGGTGAATAATGTTGTTGGTGGAATGTTTACTTACGGTGGACTGGACCACGACCACTGCCAAAGTAATGAGACATATCAACCACTCTCCTCGGCCAGTTATTGGCAATTCACTATGAAGTCGGTCTCGTTTGGTGCTTATCATAGTAACGGGGCAAGCTATCAGGTCATTTCCGATACTGGCACATCATTCATCCTAGGACCAACTCATCTGGTGAATTCAATAGCCGAAGAACTTGGTGCGCAGGTGAAGCCGAAATCATTTATATGGTATTTATTTCCGAGGTATATGTAGAGTTCTGTTAGCTTCGAGCGATTTGCAGATTGGTCATCATTCGGAGGTAGGTTATGAATGTTTGACGTTTCACCTATACTCAACGAAAAATTGAGTATTATTTAGGCTAAATAAGCCTTTGTAACGCTGTTTCATCAAGCGAAGGCAAGCGAGCACAGAGCATTTGATGCGGCTTTGCTCCCGTCTAATGGTGTGAAAAATCAGAGTCATGCTGTTGGTTACTTGTGCGCTTTCATTTTTCAGCTAGCCACCTGCTAGCAATACAATTTTGGTTCATTCCGCCAGGTGTTCACACAACAATGTATGTTTACCAGGCAACATCGAGCATTTGTGATAAAAGAAGCACATTTCTTTTCAGTATGATGAATCAAATGACATGTTCCTTTCGAATTGTTCCGGATACACCGAAAACATCAAATTAAGAATTGGTCATCATACCTATGAAATTGAACCGGACAATTACATCGTTCAGGTTTCCGCATTTTCACCTCATTGTGTAGATACGAAATCATATGTGCGCAGGCCAGTGCAATCCCTAATCGATACCGTTAAAATTTCTCAACATTCGGTGGAATATTCAATTTTGAGTGATGTTATCTAGACCCCAACATCCCCCTCATGCAAATGTGCAAAATGAACCTAAGAGGAAATCAGTTGTCAATGACAGCAATTTCACCTAATCACTTCCTCTGTTTGATAGAAACAGACAAGTATAGCACTTCAGTCACTTCAGTCAAGACACTTGTTGGACGGTCGTTTGGGGACTCATTTCTGAAAAGCTTATGCCATCCCGGATGAACTTTTTTTCGCTGGATTGAAATTCTCTTATTTGTAGAAGATCCTCTAAGCACTGGGCGGTCATTGATTTCATTGAAGAAAACGTAATATTTAGCTCATAACATGAAGAGAGTTCGAATTTAAGTAAGTAATTACGAGGTTTAGTAGGTTATGAGATGTTAGGGGAAGAATGATTATCTGTCAGATTGTAGGCGGTAATGTTATGCGAAATTTTATTCCAGATAAATGAATATGAGTGTGTGCTGGCGATGGGTACGTTCGCTGGCGTAGGATGGGGACCGCAGCTGATTCTGGGTCTTCCGTTCATACGGCAGTACTGTCACATCCACGATTTCGGCGGCAAGCGAATTGGTTTTGTGAAGCCAAAAACTCCTCAGAATTAACCGAGTGGTTTGTGAGCCAACTGCGGTCAGATAACAATAAACTTCACAACAATGCATTCAATTGAGATCAACGATTGGATCGCTTGATTTTGTTGAAGTTACTAGTATCTTGATCACTTATAATGATTGTTAGTCTGTTCAGTATAATCATCGTTACTATCATAATTATATCGTTATTCATCAGTAGTCTTTTGATTGTCGTCAGCAACGTCATCGTTACTTTGTCTATCATAACACAGTCTTGTTATTGCTATTTTCCTTGGTATCGGTGGGTTAGCCAATTCACTTGTATCCTCGTCACTATCGTTTGGAGTAAAGCATTCACAATAATTCTGATATGCCAGACGTAAATACATTAAGCATTCCATCGATCACATTACAGCGCATAACATTTGTCACCGATAAAGCACCGTAAGCATCCTTATTAGCTCAGAGGTTAACTTTTTTTTCACACCACCGACTTCACCGCATTCTCCAACTTGCGATAGCTTCCGGCCAACAACTAGGCCTGCGGTCCAGAAACCTCTCGTAAAAGACCCCATATAAGTTTATCCTTGAATATGTTTCAGACAAAACCAAAGTTTACTGTTTATCATGTTCTACGTTTGCGGCTAAATTGGTCGATAAATGTATATTCGTTCGGCAGATAAGATACCCCCCCCCCCAACCCCTTCCCCAGATGATCACTTCTCCGAACATCCGACTATTTCTTTCACTTGAATAATGACAGACATTTTTGATTCTATTTTTATTCTTCCAGTGCGCTGCTATTATAAGGCGCAGCAGAAATTTGTAAGCCATTACTGCCCCAAAGCCTCATGATTACAAGAATTTTCCTCGATAAGGGCAACCAAACAACGTTCGTTACGGACCGATTCGCGAAATCACTCAGCTCCTTACTGATCAGCAAAAAACTCCTCATCGTCCGCAGCGCCCGTGACGTTGATGGCAATCAGTACAACACAGCAAAAATATTCTTTAGTATTCGACTAGCAAGTGGATCAAACCACATCGCCGAAGCCTCCGCGATACCAAAAGTTACTACGAAGAACTGTAAACAAGACGTATTATTGTTATTGGTGCTCTCTTAATCATATCACTGCGAGCATTCCACTCGCACAACGAGCATGTGATGTACACATTCAAGTTAGAACTGAATCCATTGGCAAAAATGCATTCCAATTGATTCTCAAAACCTTATCAGTATGTGGGTATGCTTTAGGCTGCTTAAATAACTGGCATTACTAAGAATATTTGAAAATGATCACCACATCATGTTTGCACTTTCAAATTGCTGATAACAATACCACATTATAAGCTTATTTTGATGATTCTTCGATGATCGCTGTGATTGGTTCCGTAAATTGTGCTCGGTAACTTGTTATCTGACGATGTCATTTCAGTTTACGAGAAAGAGGTGTGTTGTGAGGCGATAAAGTCATCAAACACATCTTATTTTGTGTGCCATAGCGTGTGACAACTTCTTCCTTCTTTTCTGAATCGTCAGTTGATAAAGTCATCTTGTAAACACTAGATTGAACGATGTTTGATTCCCCAACAATGATTCGCGGCAGACTTTTATTGCTGGTTTTGGTGGCCTTGGGCTTCGCTTTCTGGTGTATAGATGCGGCAGTCCATCAGATCCCATTGACGAAACATACCAGCCAACGTATCCAGATGATGCGCGATGGGAAATGGGTAGAACACCGTCGACTGCAAGAAATGAAGAAATCGATTGGACGAGATCAACATCTCAGAGACATACATTTGGCTCTTCTACTTGTAAGAATTTTTCAGTAGGGGTATATTTTCGAGCATTCTGGATGATTCTGTGCGTTCTAGGTAATCTTTTGCATGTGAGAAGAGCAGATTTTCTGGATGTTCACTCACCTCCTACTTTATGTGATTTCGAATTGGACAAATTTTATGAATTCGGAAATGATTCAGAGTCGACTATGCCGGAGAAAATAATTATTTACTGACCTGGCTCATTTTTCTGTCTCCGGAATACTACCTTACTGATATCCAAATCATTCAAGCTGTCTAGCCATGGGGTCTCATGATTATATGCAAGCTGACTGCTCGTCACGCCACTCGTGTATCAGGTCTAACAATTTTAAAAATTTGCCTGATGTTGAAATATCGAAAGTTTTGGTAGGAGAAGGCCTCATGCACTGCATCCATCTATAACCTTTCATATAGTCAGCAATTTTCACTGTTCATTTAGAATTCTCTATTGCTTTATAGCTGGAAGACTACAGTGACGTCCAATATCTGGGCAACATCACGATCGGTACACCAGAGCAGCAGTTCACAGTGGTGCTTGACACTGGATCAGCAATTCTATGGATACCTGATTCGAAGTGTGGAGTTACCGAGGAGCATTGCGGACCGTATTGCAAGAATAGTAAGCCTCTTTCCCGTCAAATTTTGCCGCATTTAACCAGCAGCGGCATTCTGTACCCTTCACTTCTACAGTGGTTTCTCTCCATAGGTTGTCTCAATCACCATTGTGAAAATCGTTGAGGGGATTTAAAATTGAACTCGTAATACAATGCTGAATCAAGCTGAATTCTTTTGTGAGACGCAACGGCACATGAAATCAACCACTACGCCGCTCTTCGCATTGGCAAAATCGGAATTCATTTATCTAAATTCAGCATTTAATTTCACAACGATACACAGTAGCAGCGATGGTGTCCTTTACATGTGAATATGAAGACAGATGGAAGCAAACATAAAAACAAAAGCAAGTATACCGACATGCGTACAAAAGCAGACTTGCATTCAACGAACACACACCCAAATATGTTCAAAACGTTTAAACGCAATCCTTCAACGTGGAATTAGATTTACCTTATGGACGACTTATTTTCAAAAAAAAATAGAGACGATAATGATGGTTGAGTAGAGTGAAGATACACTGACGGTTGAGTGACGAAAGATGCCTTGGATGGCTCATACACAACAACAACACTGGATACACGAACAACACACTGACTGACTAATACAGAGGAACTGATATAACCACACTGAGCTACCTATATAGTGACTGAGAATAGCTGATCACAAAACAACGGTCACGAGTTGCCAACGATGGCCAGCGAACACACGACACGCAAAGCACTATAGAGAGACACACAAGAAACCGCAAACAATAAACAAGAGATCACCGGTTTATCCCAACATCATCCTTCAGTGAATATGAAGACAGATGGAAGTAAATACAAAAACAAAAGCAAGTATACCGACATGCGTACAAAAGCAGACTTGCATTCAACGAACACACACCCAAATATGTTCAAAACGTTTAAATGTCAATCCTTCAACGTGCAATTTAAAATTACTCAGAATTACGGCATGTGACTGACTTATTATCAAAATGAAAAGAACGTAACATCATGAGTTTGCCAAAAGTATCAGTTGTTGCTTGAATTTTTACTGGTCAATCTCGATCTCACTACTGCATTTATCATTGCAAAGGAGTTTTTGCAGTGAAATCTATCTCCTAAAAATGAATATATCATTCAGGATATCTGTGTGGAATTGTGTGCGCTGCGGAATGCTGTGACATAGCGTGAGAACTTCTTTTTTGTTCATTACAATCATTCATATTGCATTGATTCAACGTGGGTTAGCAATATTTTTGTTCACCAGACACGAAGTCTTGCTGTGACTTTCGATGTCACATTTACTTTTTCCTTCAGTTACGATCGTTGTGCAGGCCAGGAGTCGTCTCAAAATTGAAAGGCGATCCCGAAGATATACCGCAATTTTGGGAACAGAAAAAAACAGGGATTTTGCAAACGTCAGGTGCTGATAGCACACCGTCGCGGAGTTGAGTGAATCGATTTATTTTCAGGCCGTCTTTCGAAGTTTGCAATGAGAAGAATCGCTTTAATTCAACCATTTCAAGCACCTACAAAATAAAAAAGAATAAAAAATGGAGTATGTCATATTCAGACACTTTTTCATCAGGGTTCTTCGGTAAAGACGTTGTGCGGGTAAGTGCTTTCGCTATCATTTTGACACTGTGTGGATCGACTAGATCAGAGTCTTTTTGTCCGCTTACTTAAACAAGAATAAGTGAATAAAACTGCAGCGATCATGAAAAAATACCCACAAATCACAACTCTCATTTGTTAAAGCCATTCAACAAATCTGAACCATTACCCAACTATTACGAAGGGAGCAAATTCACTGAATCAATTTAATGCAATGGTTATATTTTGCTGGCATACGCAGCCTGGCACCTGTTTGTGTTCCTGATCGGCACTGTTTGTGATGTTGGCTGACCTGTTCACGATGTTACTTGTGCTGCTGGTGCGAAAGCGACAACTAATAGTATGATTTATCCACACAATAAATAAAGACGATAATAATAGTTGAGTAGAGTGAAGATACACTGACGGTTGAGTGACGAAAGATGCCTTGGATGGCTCGTACACAACAACAACACTGGATACACGAACCACACACTGACTGACTAATACAGAGGAACTGATATAACCAACTGAGCTACCTATATAGTGATTGAGATTAGCTGATCACAAAACAACGGTCACGAGTTGCCAACGGTGGCCAGAGAACACACGACATGCAAAGCACTATAGAGAGACACACAAGAAACCGCAAACAATAAACAAGAGATAACCGGTTTATCCCAACATCATCCTTCAGCACCGTTTTGACTTCCTACAGATTCTCTGATCGAAGTGTCATGAACAAAGAGATACCAAAGTTTTTATTCATGAATTTCTTAGGGCCGATTCATGACTGAAGGTTTGCAAGTTCTGAGAATGTTGCTTCAAAATGTGGGTGAGTATGGAGAAATTTGATGACTCCTGTATGAGCGCATGCGTGAAATATAACCGCATCCGGTCAGAAATAACAAGGAACATAGCGAAAAATATGAGTTTCGAAGATTCTCTTTGAAATTCAGAGGAGAGATAAAATCATTTGAGTGTTTCAGTTCGGTGGAATAGGATCGCATCAATTAGTGATACCGAATACGGTATTTGGTCAGGCGTTAGTACTCCATGATGAGTTCAAATGGAGCCCATTCGATGGATATCTTGGTCTCGCATTTAGGTCGATTGCCCCTGGAAGGATTGTGCCACCTTTTGAGAGAGCCTGGAATCAAGATCTCCTCGATAAACCAATTTTCACCGTGTGGCTGGAGCGTAAGGTCAGCATAGACTCCTCAGTTATCAACCTTCCCAAACGCTTGCATGCATAGACAAATGCGATGAGTCGGCCAAGAACCGTAATGAATATAGGAATTTCGATACATTTCAATAAGTTGCTGGTAAATTGAAGATGACCTCTATCATGCGCACAGGATCTATTTGATTCTGCTGAAACCCAGAAAATCTATAAAAGTGAAATAATGGGCTGATCTCGAGAGAATCAGGATTTAAATTTAATGTAATAATTGAATTTGAATTGATTACACGCAGATTTTTAAGGGAATGGTGAATAATGTTGTTGGTGGAATGTTTACTTACGGTGGACTGGACCACGACCACTGTCAAAGTAATGAGATATATCAACCACTCTCCTCGGCCAGTTATTGGCAATTCACTATGAAGTCGGTCTCGTTTGGTGCTTATCATAGTAACGGGGCAAGCTATCAGGTCATTTCCGATACTGGCACATCATTCATCCTAGGACCAACTCATCTGGTCAATTCAATAGCCGAAGAACTTGGTGCGCAGGTGAAGCCGAAATCATTTATATGGTATTTATTTCCGAGGTATATGTAGAGTTCTGTTAGCTTTGAGCGATTTGCAGATTGGTCATCATTCGGAGGTAGGTTATGAATTTTTGAGGTTTCACCTATACTCAACGAAAAATTGAGTATTATTTAGGCTAAATAAGCCTTTGTAACGCTGTTTCATCGAGCGAAGGCAAGCGAGCACAGAGCATTTGATGCGGCTTTGCTACTGGCTAATGGTGTGAAAAATCAGAGTCATGCTGTTGGTTACTTGTGCGCTTTCATTTTTCAGCTAGCCACCTGTTAGCAATACAATTTTGGTTCATTCCGCCAGGTGTTCACACAACGATGTATGTTTACCAGGCAACATCGAGCATTTGTGATAAAAGAAGCACATTTCTTTTCAGTATGATGAATCAAATGACATGTTCCTTTCGAATTGTTCCGGATACACCGAAAACATCAAATTAAGAATTGGTCATCATACCTATGAAATTGAACCGGACAATTACATCGTTCAGGTTTCCGCATTTTCACCTCATTGTGTAGATACGAAATCATATGTGCGCAGGCCAGTGCAATCCCTAATCGATACCGTTAGAATTTCTCAACATTCGGTGGAATATTCAATTTTGAGTGATGTTATCTAGACCCCAACATCCCCCTCATGCAAATGTGCAAAATGAACCTAAGAGGAAATCAGTTGTCAATGACAGCAATTTCACCTAATCACTTCCTCTGTTTGATAGAAACAGACAAGTATAGCACTTCAGTCACTTCAGTCAAGACACTTGTTGGACGGTCGTTTGGGGACTCATTTCTGAAAAGCTTATGCCATCCCGGATGAACTTTTTTTCGCTGGATTGAAATTCTCTTATTTGTAGAAGATCCTCTAAGCACTGGGCGGTCATTGATTTCATTGAAGAAAACGTAATATTTAGCTCATAACATGAAGAGAGTTGGAATTTAAGTAAGTAATTACAAGGTTTAGTAGGTTATGAGATGTTAGGGGAAGAATGATTATCTGTCAGATTGTAGGCGGTAATGTTATGCGAAATTTTATTCCAGATAAATGAATATGAGTGTGTGCTGGCGATGGGTACGTTCGCTGGCGTAGGATGGGGACCGCAGCTGATTCTGGGTCTTCCGTTCATACGGCAGTACTGTCACATCCACGATTTCGGCGGCAGGCGAATTGGTTTTGTGAAGCCAAAAACTCCTCAGAATTAACCGAGTGTTTTGTGAGCCAACTGCGGTCAGATAACAATAAACTTCACAACAATGCATTCAATTGAGATCAACGATTGGATCGCTTGATTTTGTTGAAGTTACTAGTATCTTGATCACTTATAATGATTGTTAGTCTGTTCAGTATAATCATCGTTACTATCATAATTATATCGTTATTCATCAGTAGTCTTTTGATTGTCGTCAGCAACGTCATCGTTACTTTGTCTATCATAACACAGTCTTGTTATTGCTATTTTCCTTGGTATCGGTGGGTTAGCCAATTCACTTGTATCCTCGTCACTATCGTTTGGAGTAAAGCATTCACAATAATTCTGATATGCCAGACGTAAATACATTAAGCATTCCATCGATCACATTACAGCGCATAACATTTGTCACCGATAAAGCACCGTAAGCATCCTTATTAGCTCAGAGGTTAACTTTTTTTTCACACCACCGACTTCACCGCATTCTCCAACTTGCGATAGCTTCCGGCCAACAACTAGGCCTGCGGTCCAGAAACCTCTCGTAAAAGACCCCATATAAGTTTATCCTTGAATATGTTTCAGACAAAACCAAAGTTTACTGTTTATCATGTTCTACGTTTGCGGCTAAATTGGTCGATAAATGTATATTCGTTCGGCAGATAAGATACCCCCCCCCCCAACCCCTTCCCCAGATGATCACTTCTCCGAACATCCGACTATTTCTTTCACTTGAATAATGACAGACATTTTTGATTCTATTTTTATTCTTCCAGTGCGCTGCTATTATAAGGCGCAGCAGAAATTTGTAAGCCATTACTGCCCCAAAGCCTCATGATTACAAGAATTTTCCTCGATAAGGGCAACCAAACAACGTTCGTTACGGACCGATTCGCGAAATCACTCAGCTCCTTACTGATCAGCAAAAAACTCCTCATCGTCCGCAGCGCCCGTGACGTTGATGGCAATCAGTACAACACAGCAAAAATATTCTTTAGTATTCGACTAGCAAGTGGATCAAACCACATCGCCGAAGCCTCCGCGATACCAAAAGTTACTACGAAGAACTGTAAACAAGACGTATTATTGTTATTGGTGCTCTCTTAATCATATCACTGCGAGCATTCCACTCGCACAACGAGCATGTGATGTACACATTCAAGTTAGAACTGAATCCATTGGCAAAAATGCATTCCAATTGATTCTCAAAACCTTATCAGTATGTGGGTATGCTTTAGGCTGCTTAAATAACTGGCATTACTAAGAATATTTGAAAATGATCACCACATCATGTTTGCACTTTCAAATTGCTGATAACAATACCACATTATAAGCTTATTTTGATGATTCTTCGATGATCGCTGTGATTGGTTCCGTAAATTGTGCTCGGTAACTTGTTATCTGACGATGTCATTTCAGTTTACGAGAAAGAGGTGTGTTGTGAGGCGATAAAGTCATCAAACACATCTTATTTTGTGTGCCATAGCGTGTGACAACTTCTTCCTTCTTTTCTGAATCGTCAGTTGATAAAGTCATCTTGTAAACACTAGATTGAACGATGTTTGATTCCCCAACAATGATTCGCGGCAGACTTTTATTGCTGGTTTTGGTGGCCTTGGGCTTCGCTTTCTGGTGTGTAGATGCGGCAGTCCATCAGATCCCATTGACGAAACATACCAGCCAACGTATCCAGATGATGCGCGATGGGAAATGGGTAGAACACCGCCGACTGCAGGAAATGAAGAAATCGATTGGACGAGATCAACATCTCAGAGACATACATTTGGCTCTTCTACTTGTAAGAATTTTTCAGTAGGGATATATTTTCGAGCATTCTGGATGATTCTGTGCGTTCCAGGTAACCTTTTGCATGTGAGAAGAGCAGATTTTTTGGAAGTTCACTCACCTCCTACTTTATGTGATTTCGAATTGGACAAATTTTATGAATTCGGAAATGATTCAGAGTCGACTATGCCGGAGAAAATAATTATTTACTGACCTGGCTTATTTTTCTCTGTCTCCGGAATACTACCTTACTGATATCCAAATCATTCAAGCTGTCTAGCCATGGGGTCTCATGATTATATGCAAGCTGACTGCTCGTCACGCCACTCGTGTATCAGGTCTAACAATTTTAAAAATTTGCCTGATGTTGAAATATCGAAAGTTTTGGTAGGAGAAGGCCTCATGCACTGCATCCATCTATAACCTTTCATATAGTCAGCAATTTTCACTGTTCATTTAGAATTCTCTATTGCTTTATAGCTGGAAGACTACAGTGACGTCCAATTTCTGGGCAACATCACGATCGGTACACCAGAGCAGCAGTTCACAGTGGTGGTTGACACCGGCTCAGCAACTTTATGGGTACCTGATTTGAACTGTGGAAATATCGACGTGGTATGCCAACCGAATTGCACGCAGCTAAGTAGTGAGCTCCTTTTCTTGTCAAATTTTACTCCAATTGACCATCAGCTCCCCTTCACTTCTATAGTGATTTCTCTCCATAACTTTTCTCAAATAACATTGCGCAAAATTGTTGAAAGGAAATTGAAATTGAGCTCGTAATAAAATGCTGAATTAAACTGAAGTCGTTTGTGAGACGCAACGGCAGATGAAATCAACCACTAAGCCGCTCATCGCATTGGCAAAATCGGAATTCATTTATCTAAATTCAGCATTTAATTTCACAACGATACACAGTAGCAGCGATGGTGTCCTTTACATGTGAATATGAAGACAGATGGAAGCAAACATAAAAACAAAAGCAAGTATACCGACATGCGTACAAAAGCAGACTTGCATTCAACGAACACACACCCAAATATGTTCAAAACGTTTAAACGCAATCCTTCAACGTGGAATTAGATTTACCTTATGGACGACTTATTTTCAAAAAAAATAGAGACGATAATGATGGTTGAGTAGAGTGAAGATACACTGACGGTTGAGTGACGAAAGATGCCTTGGATGGCTCATACACAACAACAACACTGGATACACGAACAACACACTGACTGACTAATACAGAGGAACTGATATAACCACACTGAGCTACCTATATAGTGACTGAGAATAGCTGATCACAAAACAACGGTCACGAGTTGCCAACGATGGCCAGAGAACACACGACACGCAAAGCACTATAGAGAGACACACAAGAAACCGCAAACAATAAACAAGAGATCACCGGTTTATCCCAACATCATCCTTCAGTGAATATGAAGACAGATGGAAGTAAATACAAAAACAAAAGCAAGTATACCGACATGCGTACAAAAGCAGACTTGCATTCAACGAACACACACCCAAATATGTTCAAAACGTTTAAACGGCAATCCTTCAACGTGCAATTAGATTTACCTTATGGACGACTTATTTTCAAAAAAAAAATAGAAAGTATCATCATGAGTTCGCGACGAGCAAAAGAGCCATACGGGTTATAGAAGAGTGTTTTTGCAGTAAAATCTATCTTCTATCAACAATTATAATTTTAGAACATCGGTGTCAAATATTCTGTCCGAGAGAATGCTGCCACATAGGGTAAGATCTTTTTTTGTTCACAGCGATAATTTCATATTGGATTGACTGACTGCAATTGAATGGGGGAAAATGCAATATATTTGTTCAACAGTCACTTTACCACAAAGTCTCGCTCCGACTTACGTTGTCACTTTTGCCATTTTGTTGATTTACGAGCGTTTTGCAATCCCGAAATCATCCCAAAATTAAGAAGCGATTCGGAGGATTTACCTTAATCCTGGAATCAAAAGAATGGTCGGGTCATTGCAGACATTAGGTGTTCATAGTGCAGTTCTCGTGATGTTCAACGAGTCGGTTCATTTTCAGGAGGTCTGAGCAAGTTTGCAGAGGGAAGAATCGCTTCAATTCAAACGCATCAGGTACATACAGTGCAAAAAATGGCCGAAAATGGAATGCTCGATATGTGGACGCTTTTTCGTCAGGATTCTTCGGTAGCGACGTTGTTCGCGTAAGTGCTTTCGCCACCATTCTGATACATTATGGAACGGTTAGGTCAGAGCCTTTTTGTTCGCATGGTTGACCAATAACAAGTGAGGTGATCAAGAGCAAATATACAACACGTCTTCTTTATTGAAACCATTCAACAGATCTGAAACGCTGAAACTCAACTATTGTGAAGGGTGCAGATTCATAGAATCAGCTCAGTGCAATGATTATACTTTGTTTGACCAAGTTATCATGAATAAACTGTTGCCAATGTTTCTAGTCAGGATCTTTTCAGTGCCGATTCATGCACAAAAGTTTGCAAATCCTGAAAACATTGCTTTCTCATGTGAGTGAGTGTGGATGAATTTGATCACTGCCATATACGCACTCACGGAAAATATAACCGCATCCAGTCAGGAAAAGTGACGAACATAACGGAAAATGGAAGAGTTTTCAGGATTCTTATTGAAGTTGAAAAGACGGATGAAATCTCTTGACTCTTTCAGTTAGGTGGAATAGGATCGCATCAACTAGTAGTAGCGAATACGGTATTCGGTCAGGCGTTAACAATCGTTAACGCGCTCGAATACAGTCCATTCGATGGAGTTCTTGGTCTCGCATTTAGGTCGATCGCTATCAACAACATTTTACCACCTTTGAACAGAGCCTGGAGGCAAGGTCTACTCGATGAACCAGTTTTTACCGTGTGGCTTGGGCATAAGGTCGGTATAGACTCCTCAGTTATCAATCTTCCAAAAGCTTGGATGCGTAGACAAATGCGATGAGCTGGCAGGGAACCGTAAGGAGTATAGGAATTTCGATACATTTCGATAGGTTGCTGGGGAATCGAAGATGACCTCCATTATGTGTGCAAGATCAATAAGATTCTGCTGAAGCCTGGGAACTCTACCAAATCAAATACTCCGCTGACCGTGAGAGAGCTGCTATCTGCTAGGCGAATCAGAAAGCGAATTTAATGCGATAGTTGAATTTGAATGGATAGTATGGAGATTTTTAAGGGCATGGTGGATAATGTATTTGATGGAATGATTACTTACGGCGGACTGGACCACGACCACTGCAACAGTGATGAGATATATGAATCACTTTCATCAGCCTCTTACTGGCACTTCACGATGAAATCGATCTCAGTGGGTACCTACCGTAGTAAGGCGGTGAGATATGATGTCATTTCCGATACCGGCACATCATTAATCATAGGACCAGCTCGACTGATCAATTCAATAGCCGTAGAACTTGGTGCGCAGGTGAGGTCGAAATCATTTGTATGGTATTTATTTCCCAGGTACATGTACAGTTCTGTTAACTTGGAGCGATTTGCAGATTGGTCATCATTCGGAGGTAGGTTATGAATGTTTGAGGTTTCACCTATACTCAACGAAAAATTGAGTATTATTTAGGCTAAATAAGCCTTTTTAACGCTGTTTCATCGAGCGAAGGCAAGCGAGCACAGAGCATTTGATGCGGCTTTGCTCCCGTCTAATGGTGTGAAAAATCAGAGTCATGCTCTTGGTTACTTGTGCGCTTTCATTTTTCAGCTAGCCACCTGCTAGCAATACAATTTTGGTTCATTCCGCCAGGTGTTCACACAACAATGTATGTTTACCAGGCAACATCGAGCATTTTTGATAAAAGAAGCACATTTCTTTTCAGTATGATGAATCAAATGGCGTGTTCTTTTCGAACTGTTCCGGATACACCGAAAACATCAAATTAGAAATTGGTTATCATACCTATGAAATTGAACCGGTCAACTACATTATTCAGGTTCCTTCATTTTCTGGCCTCGTTGTGTAGGCTCCAAATCATATTTACGCAAACAGTGCAATCCCTAATCAAAACCGTTAAAATTTCCCGGCATTCAGTGGAATATTCAATTCTGATAATGAATGAAGTTATCTAGACCCCAACATCCCTCCCAATGCTGTTAATTTTTTTTTGCATTACGGATTTAATTCACAGGTAATTGAAAATGAATGTTATCCACTTAGCCCTATATAGGATTTGCAAGTAATTACGAGGTTTAGTAGGTTATGAGATGTTAGGGGAAGAATGATTATCTGTCAGATTGTAGGCGGTAATGTTATGCGGAATCTAATTCCAGGTGAATGAAGATGAATGTTTGCTGGCGATGGCTCCGTTGACTGGCGTAGGATGGGGACCGCAGCTGATCCTGGGTCATCCGTTCATACGACAGTATTGTCACATCCACGATTTCGGTAAAAGGCAAATCGGTTTTGCGACACCAAAAACTCCCCAGACTCAACTGAGTGGTTTATGAGCCAACAGTGATCAAATAACAACAATCTTCATAATGACGCATTCAATTAAGTATTCAATCAACGATTGGAGGATCGCTTAGCGTCAAACATCGTTTGCTTGATTAATTGTAAATGAAACTGCCTAAGTTCGGAAGAATGAATTGGTTTTGCAGATGTTTCTATTATATTGCTCATTCATAGTGATTGATAGTCTAGTCAGCATTATCGCAGTAGCTGTTATCAATATCATTAAATCGTTATTCATCAGTGCTATCAGTAGTATTTTGAATAAATTTATTATAGCAGTATCCTCATTACTTGACTATCATAGCATACTCTCGTTACTACTTCTTCCGATGGTATCGGTGCGTTGGCTAATTCACTTGCAACGAATATGCAACAAATACGTTGCCTTTCCCACATGTTCATCTTTATGTTTTGATTTGAACCGTTTCATCGAAATGATGTTTTGGGAATTCGAAAAGTACAATGTTTACACAACAATTGTTCATGTTATCTATAATAGAATATTTATATTACTAGAGTTATGATTATTTATTGGATTGATTATTCATGGCTACTAGTTAATTACTCGGTTGTGTTCGGTTGGCCTGCTCGCCTAGCCAGCGGGGTGGCGTAAATTGAGGCTAAAACAATGTGCACGGAAACGTGAGCATTGTGGCCAGCAACTTTACAAACGTTCGATAGTCTGGACAATCCAGGTAATCCAGGTAATATTCAAAGAATGATTTTCACATAATATTCGAATATAATCAAATTTTGATCATATTCATTCATTTGATTGATCTATAAATAGCCGTTACAAATTGCTGCCAATCCATTGTGTTCCCATTATATACGGCGAGCAGTTGGTCAGGGGTGATTTTAAAAATCGTTGTGATGGACTTTACAGCGATATTGTTTTTAATCGTTTTAGCTATTGTCGCATATATCTACGTTGTTAAGGTGGTTATTATTATTGGCGCTATGATTACTGTTGTTGTAGTCGTTATTATTATTGTGCTTAGGCTCAGACTCTCTTTAAGCCTGATTGCTTTGTCGTCTTTGAAGAAATAGAATTTCATTTCTATATTTAATCAACAAATCCAACAGTTCATTACGAGTTTCTGCATCTCTGATATCACCAATATCACTTCATTGGTGTCATATTCTTCCTTCATTGGTATTTTTCTTTCCGCGCAGCTAACGATAATAGCGCTGGGAATCATCTATCTTCATGAAATTCTAGGCTGGATTGTTGATTTGGCAAGCACAGAGAACACCTCTGAATGTGCACCTGTTTTGTGTGCATGTACTGACTTTTTTCCTCGCGGTCAGTCAGTTTTCCATCAGACGGGCAGCATAGCCAGGCTCTAGACCAGTGGTCCCCACATTTGGGTACCCCATTGCCCCTTTGATGATCCGGCAGGTCGACATTACCTCGCCCCGCGCCTCTCACTGCTATAGTAATACTATTTCCACGCATAACGTCGGAACTAATTTCCCGTCCCTCCATGACCAACCTCCGCGACACCCCAACAAATTACCCACAAACGGGTAATTCACCCTTTATGAGGAACCCTGCTTTAGATGGTTTGAGCAATACGTGCGTTGTTTCGATGAGTTCATCTGTATCGTTCGCTATGCTACATGAATTGTATTCGCCATCGGTCAGCTTTTCATTGCAAACCAAAATTGACGGCAAAATTAGCGATGAACAGCAACTAACAATCGAAATGAATTCAAGCATCGCGTTCAATTGGAAGAAGGCGCGAATGAGCCATCGGTTGCACTCACAACAGCGCAATCGACACAGTCCGTTAAAACTGCGATTCCGTTAACGAATGAAACTGATAACAGTAATAATGAAAGCAATCAACGAGCTGAGGCAAAGGCTCAGACTGAAGAAGCTACAGCAATCCAAAGTACCAGTCCTCTGGCCACAGCTCAGGCGCCTACATCACCCGCGCTGGTGACACCTCAGGAAGCTAAGGTACTAAATGAGCCTACATCACCCTCGCTGGTGACACCTCAGGAAGCTAAGGTACTAAATTTTCTTGTTTCCATGTTGTTTGTTTTTGATGATATTTCCTTTCGGTATCGTTTTGATCAGCATTATTATTGATGGTGCTATTTGTATTGTTAATTAGTGCGTTCCAGGATGCTACACCGGCATCAGACGAAGCTGCTGCAGAGAGTGGTCCGGGCTTAGACGGCTCCACCACCGATAGTAAACCAGTTGCAAATTCACAATCGGCCACCACACCGGTCTTTATTATTTGATTTATTTTACGAAGATTTATCACCGTCATGACAATTTTTACGATGATTGCCAGAAACTTCGAATATGGTTTACTATCGTTACTATTTGTTGTTTTTAAGCAGCAGCCCAGCTCAACTCCTGTCTTGAAGACGGCTGAAGAAACCACAGTAACAAGTCCATCAGGTGTAGCCGTAGATTCCGTACCCACTGAACCATCGTAAGTTAACTCATGACATATTCGAGCGTAACAAGGTTTGCTCGGTTTCGAATGAGAGATTATGTCAAGGAACGCGGAGATGCAACCGAGTGCAGGGTTGATTTTTTGTGGGAGGAGGGGGGGTCGGTGGGTGGGATTCTTCATTGACGACGAGGAATTTAAAAGTGAAGAAAAGGAGCCTAATCCAGTTGAAGAGGAGACGGTTGCTATTTGAAGAATGAGAGCTCAGTCGAAAAAGAAGGGAACTGAAGATAAGGGGAGTCTATTTTGATTGGGAGATGATCGTTAATAAGACGAAAAAAGCTTATTCCCGGTGTTGTGTTGCCGAATGGTGACAATGGAAAAACAGTTGCTATTTATTAGGCTTAAAACACAACAATAACAATACGGGTGAAGTAACACTCAACACAGGGTGAGCACTGTAGATCGACACTTGGAGACAATACACGACTGATGCACACGAGACGAAACAGAACAATGATCACTCATCGTATAATTGGGAGGACCTTTAGTGACGATCAACCAATCAGAATTCGGCATGAGGATGATAGGCGCGAAAACGATCTAGCATATAATGACTGAGCATAGCATATAATTTTCGACGCAAGATCAATAATCAGTGGCTACCGCCACAGCACCGGGAATGGTGGTTTGCATTGATAGGGAGGGGATCTGATAGGTTCAGAAGCGGAGTTTGTGTCGACGAGTTGGAATCTAATGCTTAACTCTGACAGACCAGTCGAGACACCTGGAAAACCCGGTGAGGACGGCGAATCAAAGAAGAAAAAACGAAAGAAAGGACGCAAGAAAAGTGCGTTCATTTTTTTGAACTATTTTTCTTTTTGTTATTTCTGTTCGTTTCCATTTATGATGATTATATATATTATTGCTATTAATATCATTATTATTACTTTTATTGTTATTATTATTTGTATCATTGTTATTATTGTTATTGTTTTGTTAACATTAAAATTAATTATGATTTATTATAGGCAAAAGCGGAAAGAAAGGCAAGAAGCGTTCTAAAAAGAGTGTGTTTTGAAAAAATGACTACGAATTTTTATTATATTCCTTTCTTGATATTTACCATTGATTTATTATTATTATTATTGTTATATTTATTATTATTGATTATTTATTATTGTTGCCATTATCTATTATTATATTCCTTGTTATTATTGTTATTATAATTTGTTGTTATTCTATTATTATCATTTTAAAAATCATTATAATTCTTTTTGACAATATTATTATTATTATTATTATTATTATTATTATTATTATTATCATTATTATTATTATCACTAATATTTTTTAGTTACTGACGTTTTAATTCTTTATTCCGCACGGGTACCATGTTATCAGTTAAATTTTAGGCAAGAAAAAGTCGGAAGCAGCCTAGGATGAGATTGTGAAGAGTGTGATAAAATGATACAGTGATGAGAACCAATATTTATTATTATTACTATTTGTATAATATTATTCTATTATTTTCTAACACGGCTTAAAAATTTTAAATATTCATGATGCATGAATAATTTTTGATTTTGTATTCGCATAATAAATATAATATCATGAAAGCAGCAAATACCTTCTGTTACGGTGATCTCTGGACGAGCGGCTTATATAGATGAGATACTGTAATTGCATGAATCCCAGCGAATCTTGCGTAAAGACCACCGCTGCGTGACTGCCTCATCCAAACGGTGCAATCTCTCACATCCCAAATCCCCTTGAACGGTTATCACAGTCAAATATGTGCAAAACAAGAAGCTCTCCTCAAATATAACATCGTCCTTGTCTAACATAATGATATATTGTACCTTCGCGGAATGCACGACACAAATTACAGCTGAACATAAGCGCTAACATCTCAGTGGCCAACTGGATGGAAACACACATAAACGAAACGTGATCGCTGACTGATTAAGATGATTGATTAACTTTGTTAACGAAGGAAGCAACAATCTCTATTAGCTTCAACTCAGGCTTAGGCTTGAAGGATGATGTTGGGATAAACCGGTGATCTCTTGTTTATTGTTTACGGTTTCTTGTGTGTCTCTCTACAGTGCTTTGCATGTCCTGTGTTCTGTGGCCGCCGTTGGCAACTCGTGACCGTTGTTTTGTGATCAGCTAATCTCAATCACTATATAGGTAGCTCAGTGCGGTTATATCAGTTCCTCTGTATTAGTCAGTCAGTGTGTTGTTCGTGTATCCAGTGTTGTTGTTGTGTATGAGCCATCCAAGGCATCTTTATGGATTCGGGATTTTCGCGATCCCGTGAAAACACTATTCTCTATTGAACACTAATCTGCACATTATTTTAGCAGCGTCAGCAACGCCATCCTCAAACTATCGCTATTCTCTTGCCTGATTTTGACGATGTTTTGCACATTCATGAGGAGGTGCTATTGATGCGAACAACATTTATCATTTGCATTAACTTTATTCGAAGTTTCTTCACGGATCATTTTGCAAAATCACAATGAAGATTCATTTTGCAATGCGAAGAGTACTGATTAAGTGGGCATATGTTCGATTAATCGTATTTATGATAGATTTCCACACGAAAAGAATCGTACATTGATTTAAGGAATAAAAATAACCATGTGAACATATTCGTATGTTGTTTGTTCAACGTGAGAAACGAACCTTTCAAAGTTCGGTGTGCTCCCGGGGACTCTTGGAAGCAAAAGCACGTTTGATTAGCCAATCAAACGTGCTTTTGATCTGCGTTTCAGCTCACTGATGAGAAGACAATTGAAGTATTGGGTCATAACTGCAGCTTTATTGTTGGCACTAATGGCCGTCGCGACAAAACGGTGGTGGATTAGGGAACGGCATTTCTGGAATTGGCACAGTCTCTTCAGCAGGAAGAAGTGGCTTCATTGTAGGTGCCGGTCTGTTCTTAATACCCTTCATGGCTCGTTCAAATGTTCCACCCGGTCCAAAAACAGCGTTCATTGATTCACGCAGCTTATTTTCGTTTGCATTGTTTTGCTGAAAGTAAGGAAACACGATTAACGAACGCCAAAAATGGATGATATGTCGTGTGTGAATAGCAACTCGATTCGTCGGTTTTGTCTGTCCTATTTTTTTGGTGAGAATTTAACTGATTGGTGAAACACTGCTGAATTTTGTTTCCGTTGCTGTCGAAATGTTGAAATTCTGTAAAAATTGTGTAACATCGAATTTCATCGCTTCGAGAAATTCATTTGATTCAAAACATTTTTACGTATATTGGCCATTGTTTTCTACGGAATCCAGGCAAATGTTTTTGTTCACTGAATGAAAAACGTACCGTATTAAGATTTCTGGCCACTTGGATAATGCAAAACTGAGTGAACATAAGGAAGCAAGAGATCTATGTGATGCTTTGGGATAAGTTTCATTCTTTGTTCGTTGAGATAACTTACTTATAACTGTTATCAGTTGCAAAGGTAAAAGTCAATAGAAGAAATGAAAGCTACAAATGTCGCTTATTCATTCCACTTACATGCTGAATTCTCAGCTGGAGGTTAGCGTCCCATTTCTCCACTTCAGCGTTATAAGCAGCCAATTGTTTTTGATCTTCTGGAGTTAGATTTCGTACGAAATGATCGTCTCGGTACAATTGGTTATCCTGGAATGTTGGATGCATAACCTCAAACTTCAAAACGAATTGTTGGAGTGCTTTCGTTTGTTGTTTATACTGTTTGTGATTGCTTTTTGTTTAATGTGTCTCTTCTTCGCGATTATCTGGAAATCGCAACATTCATTCTGGCTATTTACTTGAATGAAGCGGATGCACAAACCTGTATTCGACACGAAGTGCCCGGTCCTCTTTCAATGGTCAAATCATCATCAGAAAATTGCCACCAAGCTGGTTCAACCAAACTCACAAATGTGAACAGTGAACTGAAAATTCAAGCAGACATTCAACAACAGCAACAGTACAACAGTACTTACAAGATGAGTTTCAATGTTTCATAGAGAAATTCAACATGATCGAAAATAATAAGCGATTAAAAGTGTTATTCTAATCACTCGTCTCTTCTAGTTCCATTGTTTCTGTTCAGGAATTCGTGAGCATGGAAAATTCTCACAACGATGGTTTTGTACGCCTATTCAGTGAAAGATTTATCCATTGCTATGCGTTCACTCAATCTTATGCTGGATCTCGTTACATTGCGTCTTTGCGATGATGAAACGAGAAATATCATTCAGTTCATTACTTTTTAAATGTGTACTTCATATACGCATAATTTATGCGAATGTTCAAAGCTGTTTCGAGGATGTGTTCATGCTTAATTTGAATCAACAGCAGCACAAGTGAAACGAAAAACAGTACCCAGGCAACTTACATAAACGCTTTTCGCAGCATCTTTCACTGATCGTTGATCAATGAATTTCTTTTATAAGCCACCAACTAATCGTAAGTGAGAACAACCAATAGAATTTCTCAGCTGAATTAAATTGCAATTACAGCAATGAAAACAATGGGTTTGACTAGGACTTGAACTTAAACGCAACCGTTCAAGTCAACCATTCATTATAATCGAATTGATAAATTCTATCTTGCGTATTTGTTATGCTAAGCAAATCAGGTATACTTGAGTGGAATAGGTGGACTTGCTATGGATTGAACCGACTAAGATCTAAAGAAACAACTTCTGGTTAAGAGTAGTAAGAACTTCCGAGTGGCTGGAAAGTATCGGAAAATATTCTCGCAACTCCTGAATGTTGTTAGGAGATATCGATATGAGATGGAATGTTGAAATTGTCAAAAAGAATAATGATTCGTCAGGTGACGACGGATGGATAGAAGCGCAGAATTTTCGATAGTAAAGAAAATTCGAGTGAACTACATAGGCAATGCTGTCGACAATTTATAATCGTGGAAGTGACAATTGAACATGAATCATCGATGTTAATTGTATCGCTCTAATGACAGTCTGACGAACGAGTAATCCGAAAACAATGAGCATTTTGCAGTTTTGTATGTTTGTCTTATTTGCGATCAACTTTTGTATGCGATGCTATCAAGTAAGCACATCAAAATCGATGGCTGATGTCTATCAAATCTCCAGTATGAAAAACTAGTCAACACTATAACTCGTTAAAAATAATCCAGATACTCCAATGCGATGGTTTGATCATGCATCCATGTTTATACATTCTTTTACTATTATTGCCTGCCTGTAATGATGGTGTGCATTTGAAATTTTACTGTATTATATTGTTTGCAGAATTCCTCAGTTTAAAATTTCACAACGTATTTGTGTGCAAAACTAGACACCGTAAACGTCAGTAGTACGCTCATCGACGTGAAGAATATCTTATAACGTGAGGTTACCAACCGTGCGAGGGTTTTGCATATCTTTTGATGAGCTTCGTCAGATGATCAATGCGTTGAAGTGCTAAAACTCTGAAAGCTAAAAAACTCAAAGTGCATTGGGCGGGCGATGTTCAAGATAATTTATAGCAGCAAGTGATCGGCGTGATTCATCGATGTTGAGTCTATTGATTTAATGACAAACAAGTGAACCAATAAACCAAAAATACTGATCATTTTGCATTTCTGTATGCTTGTTTTACTCGCGAAAAAACATTCTATGCGATATCATCAGTTATCTACTTCAAAATGGTTGAATTGTTGGCTGATGAAGCAGGAATAACAATGATAAAGCATGATGTGAAACTGTTCACTGAGCCTGCTGGCCTGGCCAGCAGGGTGGCGTCAATCAAGGCTAAAACAATGCGAACGGAAACATTGCGTGCATTATGGCCAACAACGTTATAAACGTTTGATGACAGCCTGACCAATCCAGGTAGTCCAGATAGAACTGTCCGTAATGCAGATAGATCATCGTCTCAATGCAGTCTATCAAATTTGCAGTGTGAAGAAAATTATGCTGAAGTATTATATTTTTCGCGATTCGTTTTGCCTCTGTGAACAGTGCCGCATTTGCCGGGCAATTCGCTCAACGTTTTGAGTGTAACGGTGATAATTTTGTGTATTATTGCCATTAATAATTATACACAATTAATTGCCATTAATAATTATAAATGTATTCATAATTGCCATTAATAATTATACACAATATGAATATGAACAACGATTTAACTGAAAAAAAAATAATGCTAAATGATAAATGTGACTGATAATAATTATTGAGTATATTAACAAGTAATGCGGTTTACATGCATAGTGGAAAGTAACATCACTGACATGCGCCATCATCATTCGAAGCTGTTTGATGAGTCTGAGAAAAGCGCCTGAAAGCATTCAAACTGGCATTTGATAATGATGATAATGCTATTTGTTACGTGAACACTGAATGTTTGTTTTGGTGATCGCCGAAAGCGATCGATCGGCAAAATGCTTATTTTTTTAGAGTTCTGATTGTGTCCTGGACTGCTGCTACTCGGCTACGTTTGATTTCGCAAAGTATCTACAGCAACCAATTAATATTTCAGTTGGTGGGTGCTTGTGTCCGTTTGGCTTGTATGCCTAGCCAATGGGGTGGCATCAATTAAGGCTGAAACAGTGCGAACGGAAACGCGTTGTGCTCAACAACGTTACAAACGTTCTAAATTCTGCTCAATCCATTTAGCATTTAAATAATCATAACAGTAACACCGTCATCAATGACATTGTTTCATAACAAATTAACAAATTAAACAATAGCAATAAGAGCATGCACAATAATCACAACTACAGATTGCTATGAATTTCTCTGAACTTACATTGTGTCGTCTTGTTCTCCTAACCTAAAATTACAATCCTTATGATAATGATATCATAGCAAAAACATCAATGACCACAATAATGAGATTGAACGATGAATGTAAACAATTGTAAAAGTGTTTGCGTAGATCATATCCATATCAACCATATCAGCGATGATAACTTGTTTTGAATTATGAAAGTAAACGCACACAGTGAACGCATAAATGATAAATAGTAAGTAATGAAGATACCCTACCGGACTTCTTTTCTTGGCGTGTGCCACAACTCCATCGACTTCCGACTGTAAAATTGATGATAATTATAGGAATAACACTAATTAGAATGAGAATAATAACAACATTTATACTCATAACAATAACATTGTATTAATATAAGCAAAAACAATGATAATAATAATAATATTAATAACAATAATATCAATTCGTAAAGAACTATGTTATTTCAAAACATACACTTGGGATTTCTGCTTGTGCTGAGTTTTCCGTCTGAAAATAGAATTTCAATCGAATCTTCATTATTTATGATAATGATAACAATAATATTGATAGTAATATTAACAATGAGAATAACAAGTTCAATGATAGTAAAGGTTGTATTTATTTCATTTATCCTTTATCAATCACAAAAAACGCAATGAGATATAATTGCAATCACGAACCAGGCCATCGTCCATCAAGAATGCATTGCACTCTGCTGAAATATAATTGATCTGTTATTCAAACACTCATAATCGCTATTTGAATACTACTTAAGTTTACAATAAGATTTCGAAAAATAGTGTGTTTAACGGAAAAGTCTAAGCGAAACTGAGTTTGCATCATTTTCCTTGAGAGTTTTGTGTCATCACCTCAATGCATCAAGAAGCTGTGGACAAAAAAGCAATTCGACACGCACACATCGTTCATCTTGCACGATAAGGAAACGGCAAATTTTCAAGCTAACGCCAAATGAAATTCAGTTTTTTGTTAAAATTCAGTCTTTTTTTCAAGCTAACGCCAAATTTTGAATTTAAATTTTTTAAACAAGTTTTTTAAAATTTCTCCGGATTTCCGATGATCATTTGCAAGCAATCGCTACATAGCGGCGGCCGGCAAAAAAAGTTCACGAGGTTTTTGAGGCCACAGAAAGTGACTCAACCTTTGCCTGATCGCTTCTGCTATGCGGTCTAATTTTCTGTTGAATTTAGTATCATTTTACATCTATGCGGCATAATATTTAAGTGTTACGTTAACAGACAATTATTAATGTTGGCAATAATAATGATCATAACATTAAAAATAAACTCGAATAGCAAAATACAACTTCACGAACCAGACAGATGAAGTAATACGAGAGTAGCCAGAAGAATAACAGCTTGCGATCGCATGGTTCTATTCTCTATAATAACATTTGTTACTGCTATCATTACTGTAAATTATTTTTCAATCCAATATGGATACCGTAATTTTCTATGAATACTAATACTATTATTATTATCATTATTATCATTATCATTATTATTATTATTATTATTATTATTACTATTATTATTATCATTATTATTATTATCATTATTACTATTACTATTACTATTACTTCCGTTGGCGATGTCTCGACACATTATTATCATTAACTACAGCTTAAAAACATTGCTAAATTGGGAAATACTATCAAAAATATAGCAGTAATGGCCATCTCTACGTATCGAAGCATAGCGAAATGATTATTTCGATAGCAGTGGAGTAGCTATTCCGCTATTGCGTTATATAGCGCTTACTAGCACGTTATTCCGCATCTCTGAACATTATTTGACTAACAAATCATTCCAATTAATAATATTTTCATGATGGTTTTATTAAGTTGAAAATTATTATTATTGATAATATTGAGTATAATAAGAAAGAAATCTTTTGAAGTGTTGGACATTATGTTGAGGGAACAGCTTCAGATTAAATAGTTTCCTGAATTATGCGACCTTTATAGTAAAATAGTGTTTGTTCGCTCAGAATTTGCCTTTGGAGTTATCATAATATAATAATGGTGGCCTTATATCAACAATAGAAATAATAGCAACTGCAATAATAAACATATTAAAAGTAATAATAATAGTATTAATGTTGATAATAATAATAATAATAATAATAATAATAATAATAATAATAATAATAATAATAATCAATAATAGTGATTGTCACATTAAACTGAAACTGCAGCAGCCCTCGCCAATAACACTGATAAAACTGGTACCGTTGCCCATTTCATAGCTACAATAACATCAGTAGTATTATAATAGCGATCTACATAATATTTACTGCGACCAAAAGTTACACATGCCACTCATAATAAATACTTCCGATTAACCAAATTGAGTGTGATACCAGTCGTGAGTTGTGACAATAACAACAGCTCGAAGAGTAAATAGTGCTGTGAAATGGCCATATCACTGATCATAATAGAAGTAGTGAGGGCAGCATTGATAGCGATGGTTTATGTGATGAAAATGTCCGTCTTGACCGCAATTCACCATCCTCTGAAAATTTCGTAGCTACAATAACATCAGCAGTATCATAATAGCGATCTACATAGTATTTACTGCGACCAAAAATTACATATGCCTTGAAAATTTGTTCGAAGGAAATTAAGGAAATCGGTTAGCTGATTGAAAAGAGTTAATCAGACGATTGGATTCAATGAGATTCGGTTCTATCAAAAGATTCGGATCCGCGCGATCAAACAAGCACTCCGAAAACACATTCAATGACTATGAAAAAATTATGACTAACAAACAGATCATTCAAAAACGATTTGTCAAACCCCTCAAATTCCTCGTCCAGCGCACTTGAATCCCAGGACAAGGTCTTTTTCCCACCCTGTTTTGCTCTTTCCTATGAGAACAACTGATTCAGTGCCATTCATAATGCTTATACTTACAAATAATTTATCTAAAGCTGTGGTCCCCACACTCGGATGCTCTATTACCCCGTCAGGCAAGCCATTATCACCAGCCGCCCGTCCCTCCCGTTACAATAATTCACTGTTCCCACGCGCAACCTCAGAACTAATTTCCCGATCACTCCACACTACCCACGACACCCAAAAATTACCCAAAGATGGGTAATTTCCTCCTATGTGGATTACTGATCTAGTGTTTTTGTAGTGTTCTACACTATTCAAATGAGTGCTCCTGCTGCTAATAAGCTTAGGCATTGAACTGTTATAAATAAAAGTGTTATTCGCTTCACTACAAAAAGGTTCATTTGAACTCTACTTGAATAAACACAATCGAAGCGATACAGATTTATCCATCTCGATTGAATCATACGGCTCAACGGCTAAACCCATCAACTGTCATATGGAACGTGTTCTGTTTGTGGAGCAATTAAGTGATAGCGAATGAATTGCGCACACAATCAGCAAACACCATTACGAACGCATTGTTAATTCGTAAATTATTATTATTATTATTATTATTATTATTATTGTTATCGTATCATTTAAGTGAATGTAAAAATGCATAATACTGCAGTTGATTGCTAAAGTAACCTGTTCATCGCAAAAATATATCATTTAAAGTGCTTCATTCAACTGGAAATTGCGATAGATTACTCGTTTCGAAGTTATTTTTTCATCTCACTTCGCATTCTTCAATGTATTGAGAAACGTTGAGTTAACAGTTCATTCACTGCTATTATTGTATACTATTGTAGCTACTGATTTATTTTAATGCTAGTACTGTATCATAATTTGTATTGTTATTATTATTATTATTATTATTATTATTATTATTATTATCACTATTATTATTACTAATTGTGAGTTGGAAGGGATTATACCATATGTTTACTTAGCGAAACATGTTCTCTAAATGAACATTACACCAAGAAATCTCGCGCTGGTTTCACTCCTACAGTTCTGTACAGTCATTGTTATTGTATAGTTTCGTCTGCACCTTGAAGCTGTCGCAAATTATTTTAATTAGCCATTATTGTTCTTACTTATTACTTTTACTGTTATTATTGTTATTGATTGTATCAGTATTACTCCTGTTACCAGTATTGTTATTGTTATCGTTGTTAAAATTGTTAGTAGTATTATTGTTATTATTATTAATGTTATTATTATTATTGCTATGATTATTTCTATGGTTATTATTATTATTATTATTATTATTATTATTATTATTATCATTGTTACTTGCAGTTATTATTGTTACAGTTAAATAATTGCAGTTATTACTGTTATTGCGCGCAGGTATATCTGAAAACATGAAGTTATAGAATGTGACTGTAATGCGGCGGTTATCTCATGAATTTGAGTAAATTCATGTGGTATTAAATTAATAAAGATGATAATAATTATTGTCATTATTACTATTTTACTGTTATTGTTATTGGTATTATTATTATTATTATTATTGTTATTATTATTATTTGTATTATTAATCAATAGAGGACAAGGTTTCCTCAATGAATTAGTTGTCTCCTCGTCATTCAGCAGAGAATCCTTGCAGCTGGCTGTCAATTAGAGAAACCATTCTATTGAACTTGTCGACGCAGCATTTCATAGGTCGTTGACTTAAATTTCAAAACCTGAATTTGAACTCTTTATTTCTCAGTTTTATCCCTAATTTGCGCATTATTTCTGTCACAATTTTTTTCTTTGATGGTTCGCTCACTCTTCACTTCGTACGCTATTTCGTTACGTACACACTCCTCAATCTATGCAAACGATCGGAACTGTTTTATTCACTGCAGGTTCTCCATTTTTCGTAGTATTTCCTCAATGTCCATAAAGTTTCACTCTCTGACATATCTGCATTTTGCGTGATGCTTTCGTTGCTGCTCTCTCTCTGACTACCCAGAATTCTCTCGATCAATCTCTGACTGTCTCGTTCTCTGCACCTCTCTCATTTGCACTCATCTTGTTTCTGAGACTGGTGAATTGTTCTCAATCGACTAAGACGTCATTTTCCGGTTCAGATTCTACTTTATTCAATTGATCCTCGATTAAAGAGTATGAGAATTTGAGAGGTTTTTTGGGGAAAAGAAAGAGTGCTTTTGATGATATAACGTCATTTATTTGTGTATTCTGAAAGAATTAGAGAAAAAAAGAATATTGCGAGTCAATTTTGCTTTGTATGAAACCTTTTTTGTGGTACTTTCGAATGGTTTTGAAAGAAATTATCGATTGAATTGTGCCAAATTTAGAGCTGTGATCAACCGGAAAAGTCTCTGTATGAAATAAAATTCTTCTTTGGGAAAATCATAATAATATTAATAAATAACAATAATAAATATAATAATAACAACAATCATAATAAATATGCGATAACAGCTTCAATAAAGATTCTATGTAAAGGTGAGAAGCTTCCATTCATATTCTATCATTCAAATTTTTTCATTCATCACAAATTTTCTTCCTCATCGTTTATTTTCATTAATTTTTAGATGAATATCGAATTTTTAACATTCCATTTTTATAATCTAACATTATCAATGCATATACAAATTCTGTGATATAGATAAGCCATATTCCTTCCCGTTATAATGTAAAATCTCAATTGCAAAACAGGCTAATACGCCTTGTTGTCGAATTGAAGCCCATGGGCTTATAGTTTTCAGAGGCTACTGAGAGAGGTTCTTTATTCGAATTGGGAACCGAAGGGAGGGGATATATCTCATGGAATACTGCAGTGTCGTTATCACTGAGGTTTACGTTGGTGGATTTGAGAATTTTCGAATGAAAGACTGGTATTTGGCTACAATGGCGTATTTGTGATGATGACTTCGCTGAGTAGCGAAACGTGAAATCAGATGATTGTCCAGAAAACGAATCGTACCTAGCTGAGTTCCGTGAACAACTAAGAATTTTCACATAGAATTCCAAATAGTTTCATTCATCAAACGATGAATATACATCATTCACCGAACGCAATCTTTCAGTGAATAGTTTATTCACATGATGATTGCCACTGAGAACAAAAAATAAAAAGTGACAAAAGTTGGCAAAATATTTGAGAAATCAAAAATCAGCAAACTAAACTCAAAACGTTCTTGCGCCAAATTCATTAGGGAAAGTCATTTTCAATGAATCCGACGAATAGAATATTTAATCGACAAAATATACAATCATGTTTAATGAATCCAGTTTTATTCCGCTTAATATCAGATGTCAACGTTCTTATGAGCCCTTATAGAAGAAATAACAAGTTTTGCACTGAGTACGTTTGATTTTGCAGTTGCATATTTGTGAGCTATTTATAGCTATTATCAGAGACTAATCCGCTATTTCGCTTCTAACGCAGCTACTGGTCTTCTTCCGTAGTGCAACTAGTGGAAATTTATAGTGATCGAGCTAATGCAGATCTCACACTCGCTGAATGCGCCAGAAAAGCACAGCTTACGACAGTGCTGTTCGTGACTTAACATCTTCATTGAATATTACAGTATGAACATTTAGATGTACTTGTTGTTGATTGCGATAATTGAAAAATTTTCTCAAAAATGAAAAATCTCAAAAAAAATCCATCTTGAAACACAATGAAAATGAAAAATGAATTCTATTGCCCTGATCTGAGCCAAAAAGAAAAACTGATCAAATTCATGATATTTTCTGTAGCGATTGAAATTGTTCATTGAGGAGTCGTCTCATCCCATGATGTTTTCAACCCAATGATCATTTCATTATCAATACGTTACCACTTGTTTTGGGTTGATTTTCGGTCTTTTCTTGGAGAATATTGACTAGATTTCAACAAATAGCAATTTTTATTACTGTTATTAATTGTTATTTATCATTATTTTTATTCAGCATTATTAGTCATCAGCATTCCTATTTGATTACATCCCATTCTATTATGATTACATCTGTTTATTATTTTTATTAGGTATTTTCGCCGTTCGTCATTCGTCAGAACTGGTTCCACACTCTAAGAATCTCATTCTCATTTCCAGGTTATTCCAACGCTCAGTGTCTTATTTATTTCAAGTCTTCTTCAAAGGCAGTCATTCGTTTGGTTTTGTCAAATGTGGAATTCATTCTCTTTAAAGTTTTTCATGTTCACTTTTCAGTCTGTTATTTTTATTCATCGATGATTAAGCGCTATAATGTTTTGCACACATTCTTTGAGTTTGTACTTTGACGAGTTTCATCCGAATGCTTCAACGTTTTCGGTTCAGTTCGAATACTTTTTCAGTGTTTTTATTTCTATCATCATCGTTATTGCTGCAAGCTTTCCTCATTCGTTAAGGCGCATGGCTCTGGTAATAGGTGAATGAGAACGCTGAAACTGAATGTCGGTAACAATGAATAATAATAATAATAATAATAATAATAATAATAATAATAATAACAATAACAATAATAGCAATAATACTCATAAATGACAATTCAGATGATCTCCTTAATTCAACAATGATTATTGCGGCTTGGATAACAATAATGATATACTAACAATAACAATAATATAATAACAATAATAATAAATTAATAATGAGATTACTAAGTATATTTGGTATACGATACAACAGAAGGTCGTCACTGCTAATGAGAGACTTACTGTATCATGATTCCACTGCAACGCCTCTGATATTGAATTGTGATGACAATGATAATAATATTGATGACAATAACAGTAAATGCAGTGATAAATACAGATATGAATACAAAAAAGTAATCATTATTCATCGTTGTGTTAAGCACATTGATTATTCTTATTATTATTTACTACTATTTTCATTTATTATCGTTTCACTTAATCGCTTTTAAATGGTATTTGTACAAATTGCTGTTCGTGATTATTCCTCATTATTATGACCATTTATTAATGATATTAGTATTTATTATATTCACTATTATTAATTTTATTATATTAAATCATCAGTGCATTTTATGAATTGGTTTGGAATGTAAATGGTGTCGTGAGACGCGTGTGCGAGTAGCGGCGTGCGATGGTGGGCGGAGTTTATTCTAGCTAGCCGTCTTACTGTAAGAAGAGACCCGACCGCCCACTGTCGCACGCAATGCCTATTCAGGCGACAGCATTTGCGATCCGGTCCAATTTTATTGTTGAATATGTATGACTTATTGTTATTTATTATTATTATTATTATATTATTTTTATTATTATTACAATATTTATTCTTATTCTATTAATAAGTTGTGCAGCAGTGCGATAATCGCTAGCTACGCCTACGCTTTTACGACGATGCGATACGATAGCGTGCACTTTCCACGTGTTTCAGTTCATATGCAATCATAAATATAGTGCAAAATTTGAAATATGTTATCTATTTTATATTAGCAGACATAATTTATAACAGTAAAAAATGAAGATAATGAATAAACGAAAAATAATCGTAATTATTCAAGGGGATGCATGCTAAAACTTCGACAGCAAGTGTTCTGAGGATCCAGGGGCTAAGCTGGGTGGTGACGGCTTTTTTTATCGTTGCTGATATGGTCGGTGGGGGAGTTGTGGCCATGCCTGTGGCCTTCTTGAATACAGGTCATACTTTTCATTATGCTTATTATTGCTTATTTACATAATAATTATTGTTACTAATCATAACAATAATAATAATAATAATAATAATAATAATAATAATAATAATAATAATAATAATAATATCTCATTGCCAGATATACAAAGCAATAATTTAGGTCTTTTTATGGGAATTTTATTGATGTTGGTGATTTGCACGGCATTTGCTTATACCGGACATCTGCTCGGTGAAAATTGGGCAATAATGATGACAAGATGGCCTGAATATCAAGAGCATTGCAGAAAGCCTTACCCGGAGATTGCCTTCAGAAGTATGGGTGCTAGAATGAAGTATGCGTATCGTTTATTGATTATTACTTTATTATTATCATAATATTTCTAATTACTATATTATTTCTTGATATCACTAGTGTATTCGTTGCAGCTCTTATTTCCCTATAGCAGGCTTTCTCAGCTGGGGATGCTCGCACCCCCAAGAGGCGCAAGATAAGGTTTTATATTTTGTACGTTGAAATAGGCGAGGATGGATTTCAACGTATACATGCGGATAAAGTAAGGGAGGAAGGACTTTAACGAATATATTATTCAAAAGACTAAAACTTACTCTAATGGTATACATTCCACCACAGACACTCACTGCAGTGGATGTGAGATGCTGAGTGGATATTGTGAGGGGTGTGAGGATATTTTGACTATGGTTGTAGAGATTACGAGGGCATTTTAAAATTTTCTAGAGGGTGCGAGAGGGTAAAAGGTTGAGAACCACTGCACTGAATGTTCTTAGTTCCCCGCGAGCGATATCAATTTAAAGTACTCGAATTATGGGGATAATGCAGATGCCGAACAAACTTACTCAAAAACCCGATGAAGGATAACAGTGGATATTCTCTGCCATTTCAGGATAGCAGCTTCAATACTAATCTATTTGACCATATTCGGAACCGCTGTCGTCTTTGTTTTGCTATCATCTCGTATCGTACAACATTTATTGGCATCGATATTCGATATTCAACTGAGTTTTTGTTACTTATTGGTGATTGTTTGCATAGCAATTATGCCTTTAACTTACCTCAAGAGTCCAGCTGATTTTTGGTCAGTTTGTAATTTAATATTATTTCTATTATTACTATTATTCAATGTTATTAATATCATTATTATTGTTTCGATCATTATTAATATTGATCTTAATATTGTTCTCACAAACAGTTGAATTGCAGGTTCGTAATCGTTATAGCAATGTTATGTACAATAGGTGCTGTAATTCTGGTGATAATCGGGATCTCATTTGATATGAATGAGTGCATTAAAGAAGTCTATTATCCTCCAACAAATGTTCAGAATATTTTTTTGAGTTTGGGTAACGATATCTTCCATTTCATTCCTTGTTATTGTATTTATTATCTTCCCATTTGCTCGTATTTTTATTAGTAGCATTACTGTTATTATTATTGTTGTTGCTATTACTGTTATTATTATCGTTGTTATTATTGCTATTACTATTGCTTAATTACTGCCATTTTTATTATAATTTCAGGGACATTTTTGTTCGCCTTCAGTGGCCACCATGTATTTCCCACAATTCAACATGACATGAGAAAGCCGCAGGAGTTCTGGAAATCTGTTATGCTCGGATTCATGAGTCGGTTTATACAGTAATGAATATTGACACGATAAATACACAATAATGAATAGTAGATTGTTATGTAATTTTAGATATCATGGCAGTAATTAATAGCAATTATTGTTGTGAGAATAATAAGAAATTCAATAAAGCAATAATTAGAATAAGAATTGAAATAATAATGATAATAATAACAATAATGATACCTTGATGACCAAGTAATGCCTTAGTAATGAGACTTATAAGACATTTCGACGCAAAACTTCAGCTCCAGTTGCAGAAGTGTCTGCTAAGAAATGAAGCTGACGCTTTGCATCGAAACGTCTTGCAACTCTCATTACTTACACATTACTCATTAACCAAGGTTTCATTATTATTGTTATCACTATCGTTGTAATCTCAGTTCTTATTTTCATTACTAATGAAAACGCCCATCTGAGCGCTACTTCAGAATTTCAACAAAACAATAACATGCGATGATAAATCATATTGATAAATATTCAGTCGTAGCATTGCTCTACATGCCATTATCCATCTACGGTTATGTGGTGTATGGAGGGAGCATGGAAAATTCGGTGATCGATAACGTACAAACCACTTGGATCAGACATATGGCCGACGGGGCGATTGCGATACACTGCATTCTGACGTTGATCATTATGGCGAATCCGTTGAATCAACAGGCTGAAGACATCCTTAAAGCACCACATTGCACGTTGCAGTTTTCATTATTCGTTCAATGTCATTGTGTTTGATTGGAATCTAAGCAGTGACACCAAAAAGGGGAGGGGAATTGCTGGGGAACGGGGTTCCTCAGCAAAAGGAACACGCTGGGATGTTCCATTGCCCCTTCGATGGTCTGGCAGGCTATCATTAACCCTCCCCCACCTCCCGTTACAATCATTCAGTATTTGGACGCATAACGTCAGAACCAATTTCCCACTCTTTCCGGAGACCCTCTGACACCCTCAAATTACCCGAAAATGAGTAAATCCTCAGGCTGCTTTCCCTTTGGGAACGCCTGGTATAGATGTGTAATGCTTTTAGCGTTTGGTATCGAGCGAGTGGCGATTCGCACGTGTGTGCTGAGCGCAATCCTGTTTTGTGCTCTTACAGTACCCGATTTTGGTCCGTTCATGAACTTGGTCGGCAGCAGTACAATACCTCTTGTGTGCGCTGTTCTGCCGACAGTCTGCAATTTGTATCTGAATGCAATGACTTTCGATGGCAACACCAAACAATACCACATACCGACGTTAAGAGAGTGCGTTTCTTGTTGTTGCATCTCGATTCTCAACTAGAAGAATTGCGGAAAATGGCGCGAAAATGCTCCTTTCGTGCCGCGAACATATCATTTCACTTTTTGCGTTCGTTGTGAGCGGTTGTATCTTATGCTATCAATATTATTATTGTTATTGTTATAACTATCATTATTAATGCTATTATTATTCATTGTTATCGTTACTGTAAACGTGATTATCATTGTGTTCGATAGTATCATCTCTAATCATCAAAGCGATTAAAATGTTTTAATCATATCACTGATTTTCAGGGTAATCAAAAGAACGAAAACATGGAAGCTCGTGTTGAATTCCATCATTATTAGTAAGTCGGTTCATATTAACAGCTATGTCACTCACCGAAATGAATTTATGCTCACATCAGTAATGTAACATTTGAATCGAAGTATTCAGTAAACACAAGTAAAGATACTGAATAGGTATTATAAATATCCAAATGTAATTGAGATGTGTAATAATAATAAGAGTTTCAGTATGTTCCCTAGTTATCGGCCTGATCAGTGCAGCGCTCTCAATTCATGAAATCACCCTGGTAAACTTCACTCCGCCTTGCTATCTCAGGAAAATATTATTACCATCTGATGAGAATTCGGTGAATCACGAATTGATCAATTGTTGCGGTCTGAATCGAGATATTTACTTGTATGGAAATGCGACTGAAATCTGCAGATAATTCGTAATAATAATCATCAAAGCGATTAATAATAATGATAACTGATCAACAATGATAACAATTTGTTAGGATAATAATGATCACGATACAGAATACTAACTGGTAACGATTAAAAAGTAATAATATTGAGTGAATACAAGTGAGTCAAAATAATTGCGGTATTATCGTTGTTTATTATTGCAGTCACTGTTATCAGTCCAATTTCCCGTGTCTAATTTCCGCGAATTCCGATCCATTTCACTTCTTAGTCACTAGTTCCTCAGTGCGATTCAGTTTGTGTATGATACTTTCCACTAATTTTGTTATTGTCTTCATTAGCATTGCGTATTTACTAGTGTATTGCGGGGACGAAGAAAATCGGAGACAAAATTTTGCATTCTGAGACCTCGAAAATGTGGTCGGCTCAAAAACAGTCAAAAATGGGAATGGAGGTTAGGGGACGGTTCCCCGAAAATCCCTCCCTCCGCAACACACTAGTATTCACTACACTATTATCATCGTGATGTTGTACATATTATCATTAGTGATGCATTTAATGTTATTGTTGTGAAGCGGTGTCCTATAGAGGTGACAATAATGACTAGTTTTATGAAACACTAAAATTCGATACCACCAATGGACATCGTAACTGCCACTTCTATTCGTATCGATAAATAAGGTTTTAAGCACCCCAAGTAAACACGAATGTGTTGTCCAGTTCGAAGTTTGTTCGCAGGCGGAAGTGCGTTGACGTGTCCACTAAAAACGTGGAAAGATAGGGCGCCAATTCCAAGAAATGATAATCTGTGCGGCTTTTTGATTGCTTTTGTTCTATAACTCTATTAATGTTATATAACTTTACTATTACTGTTGTTATTTGTATTATTTTCATAATTTCACGGTGATAATTCGTCCGCGGTGAGTGATCTTCATTTATCGTTTAAAATTTCAGTTGTATAATTTCAAAATTTGCCGCCAGGATGCCTGAAAAGTGTATTATTGAGCTTTTGGATTCATTGTCGCAATTGAAGATAATGGCGGGCGGTCGCTCCCTTCGCTTGTGTTTTGTTTGTTTTCCTTTCGTTTTTTGTTTGTAATCACGCACTATCACTTGATATTACTATTTTATGTTGTTATTAGCATTTTTTAATTGTAAATATAATTTACTGTTGAATTTTGCTTATTAGGATAGTTAAAGTATGCATTACTATTGTGTTTTTCTCCCTTCAAATCACTTCGAATCTTTCTCATTTGTAATGAATTTTGTTCGATTGTTGCGTTAAGACATACACAAACAAACTAACATCATTTACTCAGTTTGATAGCATTTCATATTCATTGGATACCTTCGTATGTATCGTTAATTTTCAACATATACCGTCGTTACTTTTCAAAATAACTTCAAAGATTAAATTGTGGTTAGAAAATTGGTAAGACCATTTTGTAACGATAATAACAACAACAATCATACTAAGGTAATCCTGCAGTATAGGTCAAGGAAAAAGAGGGTGTTGCCTAAGACACAGAACACGCCTCAGCCATCGCACGCATGAAGACATTCTGCCACAGCTGCCTTCGCATAGGTACAACTGCCTTCTGGAACAATGATAAGTATTTCAACTAAAACTAACTCAGTTTGAGTTAGTCAAGTTTGTACATCATTCGATTGAGCAGAATCTCTGCTTTCTAGATATGAAAAGCTCACTGGAAAATTCCGCCTCTGCGAGGAGATATAGCTATTTTTCTGATGCTATAGGGGTAGGCACATTCAAACCTACCGTGCCCTCATCTTTGATCAGTAACATATCAATTTCTTCACACCAGTCGCTCGAGCAGAATCTCTGCATTCAGAAAAATGTATATTTTGTCGGGCGATTCCGCTTAGTTGAGGAGCTATAGCTATTTGATTAAAGCTATCTGAACTGGCGCTGAGGTGCTCATTGATAAGCATTTTATCACTATAGATCAATGCATATTATACATTATAATAGAAATATGAGTACATTCAAGCCTGCCGTCTTCTCAAGTTTGCCCGGAAACATATTCAAGTTTGTATATCATTCGATTGAGCAAAATCTCTGCTTTCTAAATATGAAAAGCTCACCGGAAAATTCTGCCTCTGCGAGGAGATATAGCTATATTTCTGATGCTATAGGGGTTGGCACATTCAAACCTACCGTACCCTCAGCTTTGACAAGTTACATATGAATTTCTTCACACCAGTCGATCGAAAAGAATCTCTGTATTCAGAAAAATATATATTTTGCCGAGCGATTTTGCTTACTTGAGGACATATAGCTATTTATCTGAAGCCATCTTAATTAGCGCAGAGGCACTCATTCAAATACATTGTATCAATATAGATCAGTCGTGTATATTAATATAGCACTACAGGCGTTACGATCTTCGATGTACCGGTACTCTCGGCTTTGCACGGCAACATATGAATATGTTTGAAACATTCGATCGCTCAGAACCACTACTTTCAGGATATTTTATATTTTGCCGAGTAATAATCATTAGATGAGGAGATATAGCTCTTTTCTTAATTATATACGGTTTGCCGTGTTCGAGCCAGCGTACCCTCAAGTTTGCGCAATAATATATGAATATTTGTAAACCTGTTGATCCAGAGGAGACTCTATTTTCTGAAAAACATACATTTTGCTGAGCGATTTCGCTTACTTGAGGAGATATAGCTATTTTTCTAGAGCCATCTCAATTAGCGCAGAGGCACTCGTTCAATGCACATTGTATCACTATAGATCAATTGTATACATTGATATAGCACTATAGGCGTCACGATATTCAAGGTACCGGTACCCTCAGGTTTGCCCGGCATGAATTTCTTTGTACCATTCGATTGCTCAGAATATCTGCTCTCAGAATATTGTATAGTTTGCCGAGCAATTGCGATTAGATGAGGAGATATGGCTACTTTCTCGACGCTATACTGGCTGCCGTCTTCTAGCCTAACGTACTCTCAAGTTTGACCAGTTCATGATTCACTGGACAGTAGTATTGTATATTTTGACGAATAGACATTTGAAGCAGCATTATTTTTAATTTCTCATCATGGACGTTTGCTGTAAAGATTTACATATGATTCCGAACCCTCTTAGTTATTCAAAGTAATGATTATCGCTAACTGCATTGAGATCAATTTCGCATATTCTGAGGATATAAAAGCGGTTTGTTGCTAACGAAGAACCATTCACGTTGGTGATCAACTCAGGGGCCGAAGGTTCCAGATAGCTCGAGCTCAAGGAGAAGGGTCCGACAGTTCCAGGTATTCAGATGTTAGTTGCGAATTAATCGGTTGGCCTGATCAGAGGCCGTAACTATGACGCAGACTGAATCTTCTCAGGAGTGCGGCGATACGAGGTGAGTGCAGGGATACGAGGTGAGGCGTATACCATTCCGATGAGCTCGTGACACTGATCTAGGATGTCGGCCTATGGATCTGAATTTGACTCGTTTCAATGTTCCGATCTGTATGTTGGAAATCACATTTGACATTGACCCGCAAAGATCCAGAGGACAAAACAAAATATTTGGGCAGGAATTGCTTCGAAAAATTTTCGAGCATTGTTGGGATCAGCAAAATATCTGGGCTCGAGTGCCGCAGAGTCTCTCAGGCCATTCAAAACAGTGTTCGGTGGGCTCGTCGGTATCTCTGACCACTCTAGAGAACCTGCACTTGACGGTGAATATCGTTTAGATGGTGTTAGCCAGCTGCTAAATGGTCTCATGTTTTCATTCATACACATTCACACAAGATAGCTGAGCCGACTTCTGTTGTTCAACTACATTGTTCGATTTTGTCCGGTCAAAAAACTTGATTGAGTTTCAGAATGATTCTACATTTGGCTGTTCTACTGCTCATGCTTGATTGCATGCATTGTCGTTGCATGAAACGGACAATAAAGGTTTTTTTGGGTTAGTGAGTGCGTTAGCTTCATTGCTAGATGTTTCATGGCATCCATATATGCTACCATGGATAAGGCATCGCTTACATGCTCACTTATTTGCTCAAAATAGCAGATGATAAAACAGTGAGAAGCGTGTTGCGGCAAAGAAAGTTTGTGAAAAAACATCTTGGTGGTTGTAAAGGGACCACAAATCTCGCTTGAATCAGTGTGGTGGTACTCGCACGAAATAACAATGGTTGTCGTTTACTGATAGGTCGAATCCGGTTTGCAAAATCCTCGAAGAATTGTCTGATTGTGAGTGCAAATAAGTGCGATTTCATTCCGAAGTGTTGGATGCTTACTGATTTCGTCCTCATTTCAGCATATGGGAACTTGCACACACACACACACACACAAAAAGCAACTGATATCATAAACGAGCATGTACAGATTTAAGATCTTTTTAATTTCCAGATTTTTTTGTGAGAGATTGCAAAGATTTGTTTAACCAATACGACCGCGATTATCGCCTTGAGACATGTGAAGAATGGAAAGAGACTTGTTTGGAGTTAATGGCCATAGCTTACGGGGAGAAACTGGATACTCAAAAAGCACAGAATGCAATAGTCGATTGCGTTAATGAGCGTGAGTAATTTCGTGCCTTCTTGGTGGCTTTATTTGACGATACGAGAATAATCCGAACCGCTAAGAAAATCGACGTTCATCAAACAGCGATCTCAGCTCAGCTCACATACCATCCATGTGAACGTTTGCATTGCGCTGAATTGCAGTGGAACTGCGATATAAATTTTGAACGCAAAAATAAATTCACTTATTCTCTTCGCATTCAAAACGTTCAACAAATGCTAATGTAAGTAAACTATACACAAAAAATAGATGATGATCACAGAGCTACATTTACGCATCATATAGTTTTAAAAACTAAAATTTTTTTAAAATTTTAATCTCACAATCAGCAATTTTTGATTATTATTTTTTTACTTTTACACATACACTCTATCAATTATATTCTTAAGTTTTAATTCTTTGGTAGCATACCTTAATATAAACGACTGCAAATGATTATCAGTTGAATTCTATTTGAAATATATTCGTATGGCAATATTAAGTTATAATATGCATCATGTTTATATCCAAATAATTATATCCACTGTATCATATCGTACCAACAATATCCATATCACTATCCATCACTGTATCCATCACCCAAACAACAATAACTGGCAATTCCACCGCATATTCCTACGAGAGAAGTATTTCATTTCCAGCTCCCTCACGATCTAGAGATCCCAAGGAAGCTGAAAACCTGAAAGAAACATCTTACAGGTTAACTAAGAATCCTAAAAAATCCATTCCTCAGAAACGTTGAAACAATACAAAAAGAAAACAAAAAACACAATACATCATTAAGTATATCATTAAGAAATAAATACTTTAGAAATAAAACAAAAAACCAGTGAGCCAGTCATATTCTTTATTCATTTATTTATTCACCAACATAATATAAAAACAAAGTACATGTGCACATGATAACATTTAATCATTCAACAACAATACTAATAATATCAGTGATGAAACTATTAAAGTAAATAATCCGTTGATAAATTGTTGATGTAATTTTGATTATTACTGATACATTACTATTTTGATATTGATACTATTGATGCTGATATTATAATGATATTATTATTACTGATACTGATACTATTAATCTTATTGTTCTTCCAATAATTAATATCATTGATGTAGTTTTAATCATTATTGATATATTACTAATTATATTTAATATTCCAGCAATTATTATATATTAATAAAATTATCGATATACTAAGATACAATTACAGTCGTAGTGATAAATACCTGAAAATATAATATATATTGTTACAAGAAATAAAGCTTAATTCTCTGATAACATATCGAAGAACTAATCTTAATAAACGACGACGAGTTGATATCACTTGCTTATTGATATTGATAGTAATAATTATATTCCATCATATTTAATAACATTAACCAATAATAACAATAAATATTTCAATAAAAATATCCATTAAATTAATACCATTTCACCACATATTTTGAGAAAAGTATTTAATAATCAGCTCCCTCAGGATTCTAGATCCTGAGGGAGCTGCAATCCTGAAAGTAAAATCTTTAAGGTTGGCAGTCCTCAGCCGTAAGTGTGAATAATCAGAAAATAAAATTTAAATAATTTGTATGAATAATTTATTTTTGAAAAGAAAATAAGAAAACGATTAAAAATATTTCATAGAGACAATAAGACAATTTTAGGAAATAAGACAATTTTTAAGAATGAAGACTAAATAATGAAAGAAATTCAAGACAATTTTTTAAATTCAGACACAATTTAAGATAATAATTTATTTTCAAGACATTTGAAACAATTATTTTAATTATACAAATCCCTGAAAAGTCTAATTCCCTAAAACCTGAAATCCCTAAAAACCTGAAACACAACCTGAAACATGACCTGAAATAATCCAAAGAAAGAAAATAAAAAAAAGAAAATAAAAAATAAAAACACGATACATTCAATACAATATAAACACACAATATATATGCAAACATCCTAGGCAGCGCAGGGTGGGACAACCTAGACCTACATCTCACCTAACACACCCCAAACCCCCCCTGGCTCCAGAGATCCACGGGTCCCGATCTCCGCTTCACTCCTTCGCCCTAATTATAGCGCGCACACACACAAATAAATACAAAAGCCATCCCAGACGGGGCTGCGACGCGCTCTTCCCCGTTGGACCTGGGATGGCGCACAATAAACGAACAATGAAAAAT